>CM077620.1:12264571-12660744 GCA_039566895.2 Turritopsis rubra
ATTTTCGAACGTTCATTTTCATGGTCATGTGACAAAGCTTCCAAGCCTGGCATCAGAAAACTGTACATATTTTGTTGCTCCTGAAATTTTGTCATGTATTGTTTGTCCAAAAACATAAAAATTTATCAACAGTCGCGTTGAAAGAATTAAACTATAAACATTCCAGTTTAAAGTTATACTTTGACTCAGAAGTTGATTTTCCACCTGAGATACGTATAGCATTTCCCTAATATTCCCAAATAGCAGTGTGCAGTCAGTCGATGGCTTAAAATAAGCTGTAAAGCGGCTTTCAAAACGCATCATCTTGAAGAATCAAAATGCGAGATGACTGAGAATGGAATAAGGTCTAAGCAGTCGTACAAAAAGTTATTATCCACACAACCATTACTGCAAAAATTTAAAGAGATTGCAATCGACTGTAGCATTAGGTAATTACGTATTGCCTCATTAGCTTGTTGAATTTTGAAATCAACAAATGTGAACTCTCTTAAAGTATTTTGGAACTAATTCGTTGTTGTTGTTATTGGTGTTGTTGTTGTTTATATTTTATTATATTATTTATCAGGAGGAGCCTACTTTTCCACTCTCAGAAATTATTAGATTCAGCAGTGGGAAAGCATAACGCATTTTATACAAGTTTAGTCCTCCAGCAATTGGTGAATAGTCTTAGCGGCATTTAATCTACTAACATTTTATGGAAGTAGATAATCAACACAATTTACAACAACAAAAATAAGAACATCGTTATTAAAAGAGGTTGTAAATGAGTTCAGACTTTTAACTGTCTAGTTGCATTTTGGATAGCTGACTTGTCAACCACTGTGAATTGAATTCCTTGGACTTGAATCTCCAGTTACTTACGTTACTTGCATGAGTATGGCATCTTTATTAACATCTCTGTATGGCCATGTTTCTAATGTAATACATTATTAAGAGCAAAAAGAATGTCCGGAGAAGATTTCAAAGTGCAGTAATAACAACAACGTTGATATAGGAGCCAAAAATTGTTTTATCATCTACATTAAATTTTCTAGTAGATATGCCGGTAATGGAAATACCTACTTAGTGACCAAAGAGAAAGGAAAAATTATTATTTGTTATTATTTATTCTTTAATATGGTTAAATACTTCAGTTTTCTTACAACATTGATCATTAATTAAAAATTATTAATTAATTTCTAAAGAATAACGGTACTCCACCATTTCTATATTTTGCAAAAGATATGCTAAAGAATAAAATATATATCGAAGACTATTAAGGGAAAAGTTGTTGTAAACATATAACAATTAAGGAGAGACAACTGCGTAGAATAACAGAGTGACCAAACATTAATTATTTCTCCATCGAAGCACTTTTCACTAACTCATAGCGTAGTTTTCTATTATATAGATTTTGGGTTATTCGGGTTATTCTCCTCCATTGAAGTTTTATCAGTTTTGTTTAAGAAATTTAAAATTTGATGAATTTTATACATCATATTGTATTTGTTTAATTCTTTGTCTGACAGTACTAAGTAGTACAAGATATTATAGCCATTGTTGCCTGTAAGAGCGACGCAAAAGGAGAATGTCGAAGAGAAAAGAAAATAGGAACAACAAGATGGGATATATACAGAATTATTTACATTTCCATAGAATATTGGACACAACATAAGCATCCTTTGCGTAGATTGAATTTTCCCACTACTATTTCTTGAAATTTATAAATACTATCGTAATGATTGTCTAACACTTTCGCATCATTAATATGCTACTACAACTGTTTCGATAGAAAATTTTGAAAGGATTAAAAGATATTTTCAATCTTAGGTTTGCATTAATTTTCATTACGATACGTCTTCATAATTAACATTCTAACAACGCCCACCCCAAGATTATGTTCTGTGTTTTGTTTTACTTTCTTTCATTATATGTTGTCATTTTCAATATTTCGTGCTTATATGATTTATGATTCGCCAGTAACATATATATGTAACTTTTTGCATATATTTATTTTCGACCTGTCAAATTAGAGTTTCATAATTTTTTTGGAAGATTCCAGAACCTATAAATGTTTTACATTTTTTATGAAAGAGCCGTAAATTTGTTTTTTATAATTTAATATATTACACTGAGGCCTGGATAAACTTTATTAACAGTTTTTTTAGTTTCCGTTACTTGGTGTTTGCGATATTATCTTGCTATATTTCTCACTTCATTTCAAACAATAATCATTAAAAATTTAAACAATTCTTACTATAATTGTATGATATTATGGCAGAAAATACTAGTGAAAATTTTTAATATGAATATATGGATATATTTAAGTTATTACAGCATATCCATAAATGTTTCCTGATTCCAAGTGCTAGTAATAGCCATTCACCACTAACATATTCACCATTATACAAGATTAATTTCAGATGAACAAAATTAAGATGAACAGTTAAGCTGCACTGAAATAGATAACTTACTCCATGACGAATTGTTTGCAAATGCTCGTATTCTTCAATTGGTAATCTGTGATCGTTTTAACATAAACTTGATCAAGTCATTGTCTAACAAATTGCGTACTTTTCGCACCATTCATGAAAACTTTCTGTCGATTTATTTCATTCAGGAATAGTAATGACAATAACTTAATACATCATTTCCATTGGATAAAAGTACTTCCGGTGCTAATTTTCATAGATTTAACAGTAGTAATAGCAATATTTGATATATTTTATATTACTGACAATTTGTTAATCATGAATTGCCAACAACTGCGATTGAGATTGAACAGAATTTTTTTACCATCTAAAAAAGAAAGTTAGTATTCTCAGTGCCGATAAATATATGTCTATACAACTTAGCAAAGTCATAGCCATAAAACAACTCACACCGGTTATGAAAAACACAAGACTGAAAAAGTATGATTTTTAATAGCTTAACCAGACAGAAAATATATTTACATCAGTAAGTCGTTAACGCAAAATTTTGATTCAAGTACATATAAAAAAAAGAAACAGTTCTGATATGCAGGTATTTTAAGATAAGAACATCATAGCGAAGGGAATTTAGATTGATGAAAAAGCCAACGTAAGTAACGGAAACAGTAAAACTTATTAACATTGATTTTTTTATTTTAGATGTTCGAAACTCTGTGCATTATATATTAATGTATATTATAATCCATATTTTTTAATGTTTTGATTTTTGCTTACTCATTTTTGAGTAATGTTAGTATGAACGCGCCATGTGTATCTTTTCTGCCTTGCTACAAGATGTATGAACATTCTAATTGCGCTTTGTTTGGATTCCCCTTTGTGTTAAAATGTTTTAGTTTGATTCGTTTACCTATTTTTTATCGAGTTTATTCTGCATTCAAGTCGTTTGTCATGGTTTATTTCTCACGTAACTTAAATCCCCTATCATATTAGCCAAACCCTCAGTTTCCAAATATCTCTTCGGAACAAAAATTGGTCGCAGCAGCTTGTAACATGTAATTTACCGAGTCCTACAGAAACTTCAATTTCTCTGTAATAAGACCTAGTCTTATTTCTCTTTTGTTCTAACTCTAGTGCATTACGATCATTACATAACATTGTTTCTACCTATTCTCGATATTGTATATAACATTAATAACGTTTTAAAATAAAGAGTGTAGTGCCTGCAAAAACATCAAGGATGACAAATAAATCGAAACCAATGATATTTTTAAAAGTAGACTAAAAATATTTAACAAATATATTGAATTTAGAAGAAGTGTCGCAATGACAAAAACGATTGCAGTTGAAATAGGAAGGAAAATGGGAACAACAGTAGCTTTTTTAAGATATGAGGCATCATAAGCAAGCTTAAGAAGTGATATGTTATTAAGAAAGGATTTGTGAGAAGTAAAATTTAGTGTTGAAAGCTAAGAAAGTTTTAGCCGGTAATATGTTTTATGTCTGTTAATATCACCGTCCGTTGATAAGATAATCTTATCCATATTAAGCAATTTAACAAGTTCAGAAAACTTTTAATAATTTGTGTGATGAAACGTAATAACAAAAATAGTATTGAAGCAAAACTGATGGAAATTAATAATTTTGATCCATCGTTAAAATTTACAATCGAACGCGAGAACAATCATTCGTTACCATTTCTTGATATGAAAATCTCCAGAGCTGGAACGACCTGAACATCAATATAGTACAACAAACCTACTGATACAGGTTTGACCATGAATTATCATGAGATTGCTCCACCACGATATAAGAGAATGGCGATATCTGGTTTAATGCTTAGCATCTACAGAGCCTGTAGTTCATAGGAGAATTCTCATGCAAGCCTGGAGAAAGCGAAAAAGGTGTTAGAGGCACACCAATATCCATCACATTTCTACAATCCGATAATAAATACGACACTTGGCAAAATTATTGAACCTGTTAACGAAACAGGGATGTCAGACGAAATGGAAAGGAGAAAGTGAAAGAGAAATTGGAATCTATTCAATACACAGGAAAAGTTTCTGAAAAGTTTAAAGAGTCATTGACACGTATTAATGTAAAGTTATTCTCAAAATCAGGAAATTAAAAGATTCTCTTCGTCACTGAAATCGAAAGTAGAGAAGCCCCTAAAAATTTGTGCGATTTACAAACTTCAATGTCCACGTTGTGTAGTGTGCTCTGTTGGCCAAACAGGCCGACATCTAACCACTCGTATTAAGAAGCATAATAGATCTGGTCCAGTGGGAGTTCATTTTAAAGCCTGTGGCGTTTCGATGACGATTGACCATGTTTTTGGTTTGACAACAGCAAGAACAATATCTCAATTATTGACTCTTGAAGCCCTAGCAACGAAGTCATTAAAACCGCATTAAACACAAAATACGAATACCGTAGTCTCGCGCCCGCAATCTTTATCTTCTTATACTATCAGCGTTTTAATCCCTGGTCAATAGTCCTAAACGAAAAACGTCAAATTTGTTACAGAATGGCAACGGTTCCCGTATATGTATGCGTGTTAGTATAGGGGGAAACCATTGCATTGCGTCAAATGTTTACATTTCAGTGTGTTGACGAAGAAACAATAAAAAATAAAAATAAAGATAGTGATAAAATTAGATTAACTGTATAAGAGTGGTGTATCTTACAGTTAAACAAGGAGATATGATTATATTTTTCCTTTTGGTTTTTATTAAAGATTTTCTTTATGATACATAGAACACACATAATAGATAGAAACACATATACATAGAAGTAGTGGCGTGTAGCGGAGGATTTTTCACAAGTTCTTTTTCTTTCACAAATATGTCTGTGTAGACTGCGACTTGAATAGGTAAATATGTTTTACCAGAACAGGTAGTAAAATTAAAATGTTAAAAAAACAATTGTGGTGTTGTTGTGAACATGCGACTATTTTCTTTCATAGTTTTTAGATTTTTTTACGTTTTTTACTGTTTTATGTGGTCTGATTTATGTGATGTGAAAAAGTTGGATACTGTTAATTGTACATTTGTAGATATTTTCAGTCTGCATTTATTTGTTTATTTTAGCTGATGATGATTCACAATAGAATCTAAATATATTATAAATGACAAATAAAAACGCACATTATTGGTCATTAATTTGAATTGAAAACTTTGAAGTCCTTTTTAAGTTCCTGGTTCCGACCGCCGCTTTACTGCGAAAGATACGTATAGCATTTCTTTATCTTGGCCAAATGTTTAGAGACATTCAATGGCACACTAGTGTTAAAACACACCGATATTGACCATCAAAGTAATCAGAAACAAAACTAAGAAAATGGGACTTCCTGAAAAGAAAGAATATTGTAAGATGGAACGAGAGTTGGATACTGTGAATATGTACGTTTGTAGATAATTTTAGTCTGCTTTTATTTGTTTATTTTAGCTGATGATGATGATTCACATTAAAATCGAAATATACATTATTGGCCATTGGTTTGAATTGAAAACTTTTAATTTATTTTTTTAAGTTGCTGGTTCCGAACGCCGATTTACTGTGATAGATACGTATAGCATTTCTTTATCTTGACCAAATGTTCAGAGACGTTCAATTTAACACACGCCAAGAGTTGATCATGTGAACACAGTAGAATCAAAACTAAGGAAACGGGATTTCCTGAAAAGAGGGAATATTACCAATATTGAGAATCAAGAATTGGTTTATGATCAAAGATAGTTTAAGCAGGTCATTGTTTTGACCTGCTGATGGGAATTATTTTCAAACTACAGTGTGTTTCAAAATGATGACAACGGAAATTTTAAAGTTGTTTTTCTCAGTAAGTATATCGAATTTTGAAATAATTTTTACATCAATGGAAAGCCCTTTTCGAGATCTTTCGCCAAGTATATTTTTGTGAGAAATGAAAAAGTGGTTTTCGAGAAAACAAGGAAAATGTCTTGGAAAAATGTCATTAAATTTTTAATGGTCGATTAACACGTCGTTTAATTACATCGTGCTTATTGTTTCAGAGCTCTAAATCCATAGAAATTTTATTTTTGCGCTGAGACTCCCAAATTGATATTAAAAAATAACATTTTTTGCGAAAATTGCGTAGTTTCTTAGTAAGGCTATGAAGAAACGTGAACATTATTTTGTAACATAAACATAACATGGCACATCTAACTGTTGAGCAACGCACATTTTTAGTGCAACGTTATCTTGAAACAAAGAATTGCAACGTTGTGTTAGCTGAATTTGCTCGTCAGTTTCCAGGACGAAATGTACCGAGAAAGTCAACAATTACAAGAAATGTGCAAAAGTTTCTAAGACATGGCACTACCAAAAATCTTCACAAAGATAAAAGTGGGAGGAGAAGATCAGTGAGAACACCGCAAAATATCCAAGCAGTAAGAGCGGAACTCCAAAACAACAATCAAACAACTTGTCGCCGAAATAATCTGGCTTTGTCTGCTTCAGGTTTCAATCGTATCACACGCCTGGATCTACGTTTTCATCCATTCAAAACGCACAAACGTCACACTCTCTTACAAACAGATTATCCTCGACGTTTCAGATATGCACAATGGTTCTTAAATTCCTGTCAGAATAACCGCTTTTTGGCAAACCTTGTGGTTGGTGACGAGGCGGCTTTTGGCATGGACGGAAAAGTTTCGAGCCAGAATGTTCGTGTGTATGCTGCTAAAGGTCAAGCTCCTCGGGACGCAAATTTCGATGTAAATTTCAGTCGGGCAAAATTGCATGTGTGGGCAGGAATTTGCGGAAACGGAACTTTATTGGGTCCTTATTTCTTCGACAGGAATGTAAACGGCAGAACCTACCTGAATATGCTGAATACAAATGTCTTTCCGCAACTTCAAAGGAATTATAACGTTCCATTGCAACACCAGCAAAATTTGCTATGGTGGATCCAAGATGGAGCAACGGCGCACAGAGTTCGGCAAGTAAGAAATCGCCTAAGGGAAGTATTTGGTCCTAGGGTAATTGCGATGGGACACAATGTTGAGTGGCCAGCAAGATCACCAGATCTCACACCGTGTGATTTTTTTTTATGGGGCTGGCTTAAACAAAAGGTTTTTGTTACGCCTCCGCAAGATCTTGCAACGTTAAGATTAAGAATTGTAAATGAGGCAAGAAGTTTAACTCCTCAATCAATAGTCAATGCAGTCAGGGCCATGGAAACCCGCGCCAGAGAATGTATCGCCAATGGAGGTCGACACGTTGAAGGAAACTAACGTCAGTTTTATTGAATTTCGTCGTTTTGATGACTTTTGAAAATGTTGTATTGCTTTTAGTAAAAGAATGTTCTAACCACTGACAAATGCTTGCATCATTTTTCTTCCATGAAATAAATATTTTCTCGTGAACACACAGCTTTAACTTAAATTACTTTCTAAATCAACGTCATTGTTTGAATAACTTGTTTCTTTTCATTCACGTCTTAATCGACCATTAAAAATTTAATGACATTTTTCCAAGACATTTTCCTTGTTTTCTCGAAAACCTCTTTTTCATTTCTCACAAAAATATACTTTTATTAAACTAAAATTATTTCAAAATTCGATATACTTACTGAGAAAAACAACTTTAAAATTTCCGTTGCCATCATTTTGAAACACACTGTATATTACAAGAGAGAATGTATTAACATTTGGATTAACGTTTTGCATTAATTGCATTAATGCAAACATTTTACATTATGACGGAAAGGGAATACATAATGTTTTTGTTGAACTTGTATTCCGTAGCGTTTTGTTTGTTTATCTACTTCTGATTACTTAAGAGGAAGAATAAAATAAAATTTTAGAAAGCAAACAAGCAACTTACACATTTGTAATGATTTTATAACTGCAGGATCACATCGAATTTTAGTTTTCACTTGCAGGAGACCTGAAATTATAAAAAGACGGATGATTAAATTCAGTATTACCCAACGCTTCCAATATTTACACCAGAAGAATATGGAACGCCGTTTTTAAAGTATTGTTCATAAATTTGCGACTTACATTGGTATGAAATGCGAATAGCAGGCGGTACTTCTGTAGACGAGAGACCGATATACTGGCATAACACACGCAACAACAACATTTTGATGACGCCAGATAAACTTGCGTCAGTTGAAGCAGTGACCGGAAAAGGGCAGCAAAGAAAGTGAACACATTTGGCAGTGATATGGGCTGATATGGGCTATAAGGTAACTGCATTATGAAGAGGGCAAATAGGAACAACTTCAACTTTAACCGAACTCGTCCCAGAGCAACAAGAAAACAATCCTGATAGAATTGGGTGCATAAAATATTTTCTCTAAATTCTGATGATGTCACTGAAGGTGTTTCTTGCAACAAAACATGTTTGCTTTTGATAAACAAGGGTTCAAAAAGAAATTAGATTCAAATATTTCTTCCTAGAATATCAAACAAAACGCCAAACACTTGGGCCGTGGATGTTTAATTAGAAATGAGGAAAAGTGTGCAAACGTTCCTACATACTATTCGATCAACCGAATAAGCTTTGTGATAGAAAACATATCGATTATTTTACAGGAATATTGGAAAATGATTTTATATTTCTACCCAAATAGTTCAGAAGTGAAATTGGGCTTAAAAAAGAAATACGCTTTTTAAGGAAATTGTAATAAAATACTTTTATCAAATATTTTTCAAGACTTACTTTTTATGATTCCTAGCCAATTTTCAAAAGATTTTTCACAAATTTGGTATCGATCGAAAATTGTCATTGGGCACAAATTTATACGATAAAAATTAACTTCCAAGTAAAAACTATAGATGCTGTAAATTGAAGGTGAAAAAATGACAATATTTATATATTAATGGAAACTGAAGTCCCATAAAACAATACATTTTGAGAATACTAGAACTTTTGTCAATAAACTTGTCACGAGATAAATGATTCTTTGTTATATCATATTCATTAAAAATACAGAGAAAGCTTTTCGGTAGTTACACTATCATAAGAACTATGTAGAAATACTTCTCATAAACGCTTTTACTTTTATTAATAGTACTTTTACTATTGGTGGATAATAGTGCTAATGATGGAATAACAACCGAAATGATTTCGCAATATATTTAATCAATATAATTGCGTATTGAGTCATTTACGCCATGGCAAATATATTCACAAACGATTTAGCACCAGCTTTTTATTTCCAAAACATTTTCAAGAATAAGAACGTTTAAGAAAACACAGGGTCCTTACCCTACAGCTAAGCACCTACTGTGCATGTTTTTCAGGCGCATGGAATGCAACATTCTGTATACAATGTCAATTAAAAATTTGCCTAATTGGGCAGGCATAAAAGTTCTTGTTAAGCAACAAAAAAGGAAAAGGAAAAAAAATCATTGAATGCAACAGGAAAAATATCAGACCGAGTTACTGCGTAGTTCATAATTTACAGGGCTTTGTGAACAATGGTTTTCGTTAGCACCGATCAAAATTATTTGAAAACAGTTTATTATCTAGATGCCAGAGTAGATTTTTGGCGTTGAGTCACTGTTTCAAAAGTTTATATAATCACTATGCAGTTTCAACCAATCGAAAGCTGTCACGTGCCTAAAACGGTTCTTAAATTTAATGGTTAAAGGATCCTTCGTTTTATTATCCAACGGGTGGGTATTTGTGAACGGAATGTTCGTACAAATACCAATTTTTCTGTCAAAGATATTCCCCATGTTGTAACTCAGAAATAAAGAAATTTAAAAACAGAATAGGGAACCTTTTTTTTCAATGTATAGATCACGAATAGCACTTTAATTTTTTGAAAATATAAGAAATTTTGGGAAAAGGAACTAAAAACGCGAAAAATCGAATTCTTTTGGAAGAAAATTATTACTTATTTTGGAAAGGAATTTATTCTGATTTCAAAAACATAGTAGAATAATTTATCTTTCGATTCGTATTTGGTTTCAAGCACAAAAGAAATGATTTCAACGATACCAGGATGTTTTTTAAATCGTGATGCAAAACCGTATCATTTCTCCTTACAGTTACTTTCCCTTGTATTTATAGTCCATCGATACCAAAATAATAATATTGGTTTGGAATTGGCTAAATGAATCATAAGTATCCACATACTATGGAAACATATTTTAAATTAATCGAATAGTGATCAGTTTTACGTGCCAGAAACTCCACATATGATGACATCAACACTGCCATTTGGAGACATATATTTTTCGAAATACAAACGTTTTAGAATTTATACTCGGTTTTTCAATTGTACGAAAGAGATAACCTGTTGCTTTGGAATGTCCCACTTGCGACGGAAGCTGAATGCAGGTGGTTGCGAAGTGGGATGCAGAATAAGGTTTACATGGAAGTAATATTACACAAACATCTTTTATTTTTGAACCAATTCCCGCACGGCACCAACAATTTCTGGATCGACCAATCCATCCAAACCATCAACGACATTCCTGAAAGATAGACATATATAATTGATCAATCAATATCCAAGCAAGTAGTTTAAATAGTGAAATAAAACGGTAGCAATAAAAGGTGGATTGCCTATATTTACAAAATTCAGTTCTAAGTAGTTCTACATGTTGACAGAAAGGAACTGATAGAACTAGAATTTTCGGAGCTGATATTTCATGGTTGAAGTTTTTGGTTTTAACTTAACTGAAACAATATTACATTTGTTACATTTGCTGCATTTTCACTCGGTCAGGTAATCTTGCAAACCCATAAATAAAAACGTCGAGCAAGAATTTAGATTATATTTTCATCAAGTCACGTTATATTCTAACCATAGAATCAATTCTTGTTATACATACCTTTCTGTTGATGTTATCTTCTTTCTTTTTTTTTGATGCAACTTCAGCAGATAAGTAGAGACCTGGAACTGTTGTTGTTTTGTCGGTCAACGTCACAAAATTGAGAATTATCGTAAATGCTCAATTTAGCAGGCGCTAATTGAAAACCAACTTCCAAGTAATGGCGCTTATTCGTGAGAATTGCCAACAACAAGAATGCCAACAACAGGAAGAACGACGACGAAGAAGAAGAAGACGATTAGAACAACAACTTCAACATCTACAACAATAACAGCCACGAGAACGACGACGACGGCAAAGACTGCAACAACAACAACAACAACAACAACAGAAACACAGGAACAACTCCAACAGCAGGAGCAGCAAATCCAGGAACTACAACAGGAAATTCTGCAGCTACAAGAGCTCTTTAAATAACAGCAAGGAGAACAAAATGAAGTGCTAAGGCAGCTGGAATTACTGCAGGGTCCAGATCGATTTGTTGAACTCTTGCGGGAACAAAATGCTGAACTGAAGCAAAGACGGCGGGAATTCTGGCGAGGATATGACACTCGATTAGCACTGGTTAATGACACTCAGAAACGACAACAAAGGGACATCAAGGAACTGGACCGTCAGGTCAACAACATCAACAACATCAACCCCCGGCACCAACGGTGGGTGCTTTTAGACATCCGTCGTAAGGCGGGGAGAGCAATGTTACTGCGCCTCGGGTTAGTTAAATCGACTAATGAATATTTTCGCGTTAGAGGTTTTATTCTCAAAATTTTCCTTTTACGTTTGCGATAATGAGTCCAAATTAATATTTTTATCATTACAAGTGGCTATTATTTTTGTCTTAATTTTTTCCCGATTTTTTTATCCCGATCTTTTCTAAGACTAAACTCTTAACATACTTCATTTCTTTCCATTTTAGGAGAGGCGTGTTTGGTGATGTAAGTCATTTACAAAGTTATTCATTATCGTCATCTTTCCTGCCAATCTAAAGTAGTTTCTACGTCCTAATGTTTTATCTACACAAGTATGATTAAGGACGTGCATTTGTTATAATAACATTTCCAGAATTGTGAGGAAATTTGATCATTAAAATTGCTACTGAAAATTTGCAATTTCATCAATTTTTCAGAAACATCACTTTAAAGTTATTCCTACGTAACTGAAACATGACATTGATTGGTGTCTCAGTAGTTTGTGGTGAAAACGTTATTTTGATCTGGGATATCGAGATCATGGTGACGTCATGCGTCGTTCTTTTAAACAAAAAAAAACACAATTACAACCGAAAAGTTTTAAGATACCTATCCGTTAGATAGACATACTCAAAATTTGAAGAAGAAAAGTATCTTCTTCCTCAATAAAAAAAAGTTTGGTTCAAGAAACTTAAACTGCTAAAAAAGCGATTAAAAGAACGATCTCTTGGTTATCTTTTTTGGCAACATTTTGATAAAAATGATAAAGGAATGGATGATTGACGGCTTTTTTAAACATTTTGGACGACAAAAGTAGCTATCTAAATTTAGATTTTCAAAAATTCTGGTTTGTTTCCTACGACCATTCGAAATACCAAAATTTAAACTCCTTTTAATGTCTGTAACATCGATGACGAGGAAAAATGAAGCAAATCGGAGAAAACCGATTAAAGTTAGATGACGATCGATTTTGAGATTATAATTAACAACGAATGTTACAAGATGAATCTTTAAAAAATCTTCAAGATTGTTATTAGTCGAATAGTCTTAACGCTCCTTAAGAAACTTTTAGTAGAAAAAATCTTTAAAACAACTTCTACGAAATTATTTACCTTTTTCCTTCTCTCAGTTATCACTTCGTGAAGGAGTTATAAAACTAAAATACGTTTTACAACGAAATAACATTCAAGAAAAGTAAAAAAAATAATAACTTACATCTGCTACTTCTATTTCTTGCTGCTGATAATAAGGGAACCGTCCAAACGCATGCTTGCTTTTTTATAGGCACACCATCGTTGCTGATTTCCATTGTTTCCATTGTTAGTATCATGAGGTCACGAGGGACCAAGAGAACAATAGAATGGTTATATTTAACATGGTAAAATTAGTTTTTATGAAAATCGAAGTTTAGTTTCTCTAATGAGAATATAAAATCAGGAGAGATCATGGTTTGTCAAACATTGAACACTCCATCGTTTATGCTAAATCGGTTTTCACTTCAAAACATCATCATGCATCATTAAGCAACATCATCTTTTTACATCACTGAGTTGTCTAAAATAGGACCTTTCACGAATATCAGTTTAAACACCGTGTTATGGCCTTATATGTTTTATTGTCTTAATTGCTTTTAATTATTCTACTGGAAATATTGAATAATAAGTGACTATTGAATGTTAAAGGGGCTGCGACATGAATCACATGATTTCTGTGTTTTTGTTTATTTTTTCGCCGGCGGCCGTAGTGTTATGGCATTTCAAAATACTCATCGAATCTGCAGACCAGCTAGAGGAACCAAACTAAACGTCCTTGAGAGCTCGCGAAAAGAACAAGAAAGTTGGTAAAGGTTGCTTTTTTAAAGAAAGCAATATAAGGCAAAGCAAATAATAGTAGCTATGATTATCCAAGTTATAGCTGGCCAAATGTCGTGTCTGCTAATTCTTGATCTGGTCTGCAAATTTTACCCTTGCTCAATGATCGTTAAGAAGAAGAAGTGGCTTGTATTGATGCTCGTGTTGCAGATGAATTTCGAAGTTTTCATAGCTCCAAGGCCTTATTTAATTTTGTTTTTAGCAAGCAAGGCGAAATGAAAGTACTGAAGTTATACGAAAAATGAAGGATGGTGATTTAGAACACAAGGAACGAAAGATAAAGATTTTTCAAGATGTTTGGTGCGGCACCATAATTCATAATATCACGTGATCCATATCGTAGCCCCTTTAAGAACGCTATGATATAAGTTAAACAATAAAATGCATACAATCGAGGCGAAACGTGATAGCCAAGCATTAACACGGTGTTCAAATTGAAATTCGGGAATGATTTCCAAACGATCGGACCGGATGATCGGGTACATGCTTTAATACATTGTCATGATTTCAACGCGCAGTCGCGTGCGCCTGTCTTTATCATAACATCATACAGACATACAGACCGTTTTGTAATCTGCTCTCGTACGTAAGTAAAAAATTGTTTGTTCATAAGTAAAAGTCATCTCGGTCTGCCATTTAGACATCGTAGCCTTATGTTCTTGAAATTGTTTGTTTTCATTAGAGAAGAAATATAGCCAGCTATAGCTACACAAGTTTTAATTAAGCACACTTTATTTTTCTTGTCTTGTAAGCCTATTCTACGGAAGCGTATTAGTGCCATTAGAATACTTAACTTTCAACCGTATATATATTTTTTTCGAACTTCTGGAGATTACGTTACAAAAACATTGAAATAACCGTGTTAAATGTTATGTTATGCAAAAACTTTGGGACATAGAAATCTGTGCATGATAGGAGGACTTCAGTTGATGTATATTTATTGTTGAGTTGATGTGTACACATGTATAAACCAAAGCAAGCGTCCAACAAACGTGTGAGTTTCGCCGAAGTCTGTTTGATTAGATAATAAACACGAGAGTAAGAAAAGTCACTCATGGATAGTTATACAAGTACGCATATACTTTTATTATTATCGATGGCTTCTTCCCTCAGAATCTTTGTATTCTTACCCTTCCTCTTGATGTATTTACTTCCCAGTAGCCATTAAATTTGTCAAGTACTTCGATGCTTGTTATAAATACAACAAGAAAGACGAAACGGTTATAAAAATCTCGCCCATGTTTGTGTTGAAATTGAATATGGAAAGTAGTGAATCTTGTACAGACATATATAGTAATAATCGCACATGTTCCAATAAGCGCGCACCTTTGAGCCTTATTTATTAAATAAGCACACAGTTCGCTTATTCGAGAAAATACGGTAAATTATATACACTATGAAGGAAACCAATATCGTCCCGTGATTACCCATTGTAGGTAAAGATATCTGTTATACATAAATTTTTATTCACCCCCGAAAAATCATCTGCGAAATTTTACCTATTCATTAGTCTGCAAAATTTAATGTTGACAACATTTTTCATTATATTGGACTCGCAAAATTGACGTTCACAAAAATTAATGGTCTTACGGTATACTAAATTGAGAATTTTCACTTTAATCAGACCCCAAATTGATTCATTGGAGCCTTTTTTCTTCAATCTTTATTTTAAGATAGCCTACAGAACCGAATTTACACATTCATCAGACAATTATTCCATCAAATGCATTCAAAATACCAACTCTGCATTATACTGAAATGTCATTATATACACGTAGTGCAATAAGAGAATGCACCTTATCGGAATCTCTGCAAAATGTGTGCTCCTCCACAGTGTTTAAATACAAACAAGCATGCTGTTTTATGAAAGTTTTCACCGTGAATTTTTTTTTAAATTACTGTTTGGATGTGCAACACCTTCTCCATTCAACTTATTTTGTGATCAAATGAACTTCCTAAAAAGACTGTCTTATTTCATTTCCGTTTCGCAACTGAATTCTTAAAAGTCTATTTCCATCCCGTTAAAAGCTCTTTTAAAAATATTTTTTACCCCCGACGAGCCAGCCACAACGGTAAGCATGCTCGTGAATTTACTAGAAATGAAGGTAGAAAATACAATGAATTTGATGAAGTAAAAACTTTAGAAACTTTAAAACTATTTTAATAGCATATTTAATAAAATGAATGAATTCAATGAATTTGTTGCAGCATCGCTTGAATACATTTAATGGGCTATGTTTATGATCGAGAATTAATCTTCTGAAGTATCTCTGCTGTTCTCTCTCAACAAATTAATTTTTTTCTAATTGATAAAAGTATGATTTCTTCTCCTACATCTCCGACGTAGAACGAAAACCAGAATATATTTCTTCGTTAACCACAATCTCCTGTTTATAACTGCCATTTTTTTTTCAATGTGACTGCCGTCGATCACAAAATGAGATGAATGGGAAATAAATTATTGAACGAGCTCGAAAAATCGTGCACTCAACTTTTTCACTAAATGGAAACGCAGCTTTATGTTACAACAACTATAAAAATCTGACCGCTCCGTAAATACACTTCACTTTAAAAGTGATCCGCTGATGTAAATAAATTATATCACCTTTTTAATTTTCTTCAATTCTTGTTTCTTTTATTAAATGCAACTCAACAAATTTTAGAAACCAAAAGCACAACTCAGGACAAATTGAACTCGAAAATTCTTTGAAGTTTTGACTTATTCATATACAGACTTTCTTATATAAAGCATGGCGCAAACGAATCAAGCATACATCATACAATAAGGATAGTCATCACCCCTTGCTGCATGTTTTTAGTTTTGTGTGCATAACTTTTGATGTATTTACTTTTTCATCAACAAAGTATATATTTTTGAAAACCTTATAAAATTTTCTATCTAATGGATATAATTTTATTTTCAAAAAGTTAGCGTGGGTAAGCATATTTTGGAAAGACTTAATTTCTAGGAGCTCCACGGACCCTTTGAAAAAACATTTCTACGATATTTTTACGTCATTGTGTTCTGGGTTTACTTACTTAAAAAAGGTTACTACAGTTTTTCTAAACAAGTCCTAGTTCTGACGAAATAAAAGATTTACGAAAAACACTCGTTAAAATGGCCTTCCTTGACTTTCTTCCTTCATCCCAGAGCGAATATTCGCTTAAAGAAAAAATTGTAGTAACCTTTTGTTCTTATAAACCTATTCTTTCAATTGCAAAACACTACGTCACGATACCTCCACCGTAGGGGTTCCTGGAGGTATTTGAAGACAGACAAGCAACACAGAAATACTTATCGAGAAAAAGTCTTCGAAAGAAATTTCATTTTGCGATCGGTTGAGTAAACAACATTATAAAAGAAATAATAGCCCCTTTATAAATAGCTATTTAAAATGAAATGTAACAGGTATGTTCGTTATGAATAATTAAGAAGTCGTCTACGAACTTCAAACTAACGTATAAAGCTGTCAATCAAAATTTAGTTTCGGTTGATAGAAATAAAGGAGGTTAAACAAAATAACGTTCTTATTGAAAATAAATGCTAAAATAGGATGAAAATGGCAAGAGGAAAAAAAAAGACACCAAAAAGCACCCATTGTAAAACTTTTGAAAATTTGTGAAAAAACAGAAAATGACCATGAAAACATAAATGCATGGCAAGCCGAAACAATTTTATTAGAAAAAATGGAAGAAAATGGGTAAGAAAATGTTTTGTAAGAGTAAAAAAGACGCTTCAATTTTATAAATTTCGGGTTTTCTTTTCTTTAGATATGATGGAAAATACTTTATTGAAGATTTAAAAAGAATCATTGAGGTTAAAAGAAGGCAGAGCAAGGAACCAAAACAAATAAGATATTTACACTACGTTTCATGGGCCGTTACTTTAAGAAAAAAAGAAATTGGCCCTCTTCATGAAGGTGAAGAGCCAAAGTATTCATTCCCGCTTCCTATTTTGACATTAATAAGGTCATTCGTATCGCAAAACATTAAAGGCGAATTATGGCCTGATGCCTACAAACTTTCCATACAAGAGTTTTGTTCCGGATTGGATATTCTAAAAATGTAGTTTTAATATCCCATATATTTTATGTATATAAATATATTCCATTACAGAACAAGTCTTCTTTCATAATATAATAAAAATAATATAATAATATCGTGACCTAATTAAGAATAGGCAAGAACAACCTTTTTGGACATTTTTAATTTTTCAACAAACTAAAACACAAAATGTTTATAGAAAACTGATTCAATTACGAAAATCTTTTTTGAAGTAAACAGTTTGAGAATTCATTTACACCTTTTACTTCCTACCTCTCTTACGAGAAAAATTATTAACATAGCTATATAAAACATATTACACAAAATGTTTGTTCTATGTTTTCATACTGCTAAAATGACTTCCAGAGTTGTCATCCTTTTGGAATGCATCAATAGCTATATTGTTTTCTTTTCGACTTTCTTTCCTTTTTTCTTTGGAAAAATCCGACGAGTGGTAGTCCTATTTCCTTATGCTACATATATCAATTCTTTTCCATATAGCTTTCATTTTTGATGGCACCTGTAACCCACACTCTTCCAAAACATTTTGGATTGTCCAAAGAAAACCATTATTGAATAGGCAAATACAAATATAAACGGCCAATTCAACTTCTTTTGGTGATGAATAAGATTCTTTAGGAGCTAGATTCCGCAAAACGTGATGGTATGACTTGTTGCTATTTGAACTTGCGATGTTTTTACAACATTCCAAAAATCCATTACTGCCAAGTTTCTTGAATACTGGCGATATTATCTCTTGAATAGCTGGTGGAATAGGGTTTTTAACCGGTTGGTATGAGGAACCTCCTGTGACAGCATCTACTTGGAATTTACACCACGAATCTTCTCCTTTAGGACAGCAATCATGTTGTGGGTGTTCGGAAGTGCTCGAGTAATGTTGAAGGATTCCTTGGACACCTTTTGCCATCTTTTCACTATCACCTTTGTTTTTTCTGAGAGTGTGTCCGTATAAACTTTGAAAAGCATTAATTCGAACATTAGTTAGACAACCTTTTCCGCTAATGGCATTCCCATCCGATAATTTCTTTCCTTTGTAATCTCTCACAATCGATCTTAATTGATTCCCTATCTTTTGGATTACATGCCCTATATCCTCTTTTTTGCCTATAAGTTTTGTTGGGCCGTAAATCTGAGCCTTACAAACTTCTCGATATGCTGAACTGTTACCATCACAAATGAAAGGATCGTAAAACAGCTTCTTCTCCAGACTTCTTTGATACAGGGTGATGATAGCTGACTTTTCCATTGCCTGTGGACTTCCAGGTGGTTTAATGAACAATTAGGCTCATGTTTTAAAAACCGTTCTAAAAAGGCTAGTGATGATATATTCTTCCTGTCACGTTCCTCCTGCTTCACTTTACACTCTCTACAATATGGAACCTTGTGGACCACGTCTATGATCTTCCTTGTTTCTTGAGCTATCGCTGCCACTACACCTTGTTTTGCCTCCCATCCCCGACTGTTCCACGAGCAACCAAAACTTATACCAGCAGAAACATGACTCTCAAATCCAGAATTTTCTCTTTCTGCGATAATCTGATGAACTTCCTTAGCTGTAATTTTCATGTTTAACTTTCCGTACTTTTTCAAGAATGTCAACGGTGTATTCAGTCCATATTTGTTGGGAAACAGAAGCACCCATTCCCAAACTGGAAAACAATTTCATTGCTGCACTTTACCCCTTGCCAATAAAACACATTGCAACACACAACACATAAACAATATGATATAAGGAGAACATTCACTGTCTTTTTTTGATGTGAAAAAACCATTGGCGTCACAATTATTTTTACACATGAAATACAACTTTGTTCCTAATCCATGTCGTTGATTTGTGTTTTCAAACAACATAATGTTTCCTTTGCATTTTTTGCAAACACAGAATTTTGAGATTTGATTTTGTAACAATTTTGAGTTTATTATTATGTTTCTCGACAGTTTTTGGTAACTGGTATCTTCATCGGTATCTTCATCGTCACTGGAGCTAAAATTGATGAAAATTAAAGGAAACGCACGGAAGGTATCTTTAGTTGATGATGTCACAGTGCTTGGTTTCAACACACTTTCTATGATGATTATCCAGTAATCGAAATGTTTACTCGAACAATTAACGATTAATAACTCTTAACAAGGATAAATCGAGTAATTTTGCTCGTTCTCCGCACTCGTAAAATTAATTAACGACTTATCCTTGTTACTTAGTAAATATCTCAGCTACCCTCTCGAAGGAGAGAGTAGCTGAATCCATTCTGTGACAGTTGACAAATTAATGTGAGTAAATTTAAATTCAAAATTTCCTAAACTACCGATTTCTACATAATTATTGCATTGTTGGCATTAACATTACAAAAAAAATTATAGAATTTAACATCGCAGAAAAAAATTCTTATACCAAGTGCAAACTAAAAATGAAAGGAAATGCATGATAATATACAAAGTGCTAATGACTATTGTCAAAAAATATGTATACTTAATTGTCATGATATGTATGTATTGCTATTAAAAGGGAAATTGTTGCACAACGTCTAAGTACAGATCTCAAGGCAACTACTGTGAAATATAGTTGAGAAGGTACAACAGAGTTCGTAGATTTTAGGTACGATGAAATCCCTATCGAGAACGTTAAGAAAACATGTCAACAGCATATCAAAGAGTATAGACAGTATAGACGTTTTAGCCTCTGATCAAGGACTATCGTGCAGTCGTATAGACCAGTTATCAAGTACTATTTTACATTTCTCAACACACACAAAAGTGGCCAAGATTTCAACATCAAGCAGAGAATATAGTGTGATTATGAATCATTATTATGCGTCAATACCACCAAAGAAAACTCGTCTTGACTATTCTGCTACCACTAAAGTAGCATCTGCAAAACCTCCAGCAAGATATCAGTCAGTGATTCCTAACAGTCTTTCTGTATTAGACATGATGAAAGCTGGGAAATCAGTGAAAAAAAGTTATAAAGCTGAACGATATGTCATTGAAACATTTGATATAAAAGATCAAGTCTGGATTGGCGACATTATTTTCTACGTAGATGAAGATATAGTCAGAGAAGGTTGTTTCCGTAGTGCCTATAAAGCTCGAAGCGCACATGAATTATTCAAAAATGAGAAATGGACCATCAAAAAATACAAGCAAAGCTCGATAGAAACTTTTGAAAAAATAGGAGATTCTATTGAAGGTCAAACTCGTAAATGTGTAAAAATGCATTGTCTTGCTAGATCTCTTGCCGTGTTTTCATTGAAAAGAAAAAGCGTCTTTGAGCTTGGTGATTCTTCCATTCATCATAAAGCCCTTTTTGTTATGTCAAAGGAGCAATGTGTCACAATTGAAAAGTTTATTGAAGGGGCCGTTTCAAAAGCTTATCAACAACGTAGAACCATTTTTTGTATCGTTGAGGAGTTGAAAAGAAAAGCGTTTGTGTATTTTAGGTGTGGCTTATCAGCTATGTGATTCAGAAATAGCAACAGTACAGATAATGGAGGGAAACGAATTTTTCTTTTGTGTTGGAAATTTGTCCAGTGAAGCTATCAAAACGCTCAAAAGAGTCTATAAATGTGACATATACTGCAATGTACTAGGTGTTAAATCTTTGGAAATATAACGTTGGGCAAAACTACTTGTGAAAGCATTTAATTCTTTTGTTATTACGAGTTATCTTTTAAGCATATATATGTTTTAAACCAATCTTTGTTTTTAACTTCTTCTCCTGGGTAAGGTATTATCACTTCAAATATTATCTCTAGCGTTGGAAAATGTTAAAATTTTTTGTTAATTTCCATTTGGGGATCTCATTTCTGTCACATTTTACCTCTAGTAGGAACTTAGGTAAACAACAAGATTCAACTTAATATGAACTTTGAACATAATTGTGTTTTCCTAAAAAGGAATACCGAACCGTATTCCAGAGATATAAGAAATGCACAACCGAAAGTGACATTCAAATAGTGGCCACTGTTATGACTGTTATGGCTAATCAATCAGCTGAAAAATATGAATCTAAACAGAATCGGAATGAAGTGTCTCAAAGAGGAAAACTCAAAAACACTTTGAATGCGCAGAGTTTTCCAAAATTCCTCAGATAATAATTCGGTAAACCTCAGTACTTAAATGCTTTCTGTTCCTCCGGAATATGTCTAATATAAACCAACCATGTGCATCAGTCATTGAAAGAAACACAAGTGTAATAATCTATGCTGAGTTCTACCAAGATTGTTGTATAATTCTTTTCAATTACAGAACGATTCCACCGCTAAACCCTAAAGTTTGTATCATATATTGAAGGTTTACCATTGATATTGTTCGTCTTCCGGTAAACTTGCAGATGTTTCATTTTGGGCAGATGTTTCATCGCTTTTTTCAGGTGAGTTGCGGGATTGCCTCTAAAGCATGTTTAAATGTCCAGCATACATGATTTGAGAACGAAATGTCCGACAACTTTTGGCTTCTGAAAAAGGTTTCTCTTGTATCTCAAAATAAAGTACGGCAAATGCGTACATACATCATACATAACAGATTTGAGTTTAAAAGTGATCCAAACATCTAAACAAGTGTGTGAATGTATCCGTGTATGGAAAGGGTCATTCACAGAATCTACGCTAAGCTTAAAATCGCCGCCTTAATACGTTTTTTTGGTGTGGGTGGGTCCTTATAGTGAGCTTCAAAAATTTGATATCCGTAACAATATGCTGTGCAATCCAGTTGTTTTTTAGATAAGTGAACTACCCACACTTATGTATAGACTCTACGGTTCACACTCTCCGAACAAATAGGTTTTTATTTTGGTTTTTATTTAAGGCTTGTGTAGTTCATTTTATTTACTATAAATTAAAATAACTTAACCTTCTTTCCATCTCACATTAATGTATTTCCTTCACACGTAAATTTTCCTTTTGCTCCCCAATATTAAACTACAGCAGCTTGTTGTTTTTTTTGCGAGCAAAACACGCAGTTTAGACGGCATCCATAATTCTTTAAACAATTTGTATATTTATGTATAAATCTTAAAACATATTGTTTTTTAAAATTGCATAAAATTTGCCCACCTATTTGCTCGATAATACCCAATAGATTGTGTAGTATTAAAGATGCTCACACCCTAATTGAGATAAAAAAACATTTGGTACAGTTACTATTTTTTCTTTTATTGTTATGTGACACATCATCCGAGCATTGGATAGTAGAACAACGACCATTCCGTTCCTAAGCGTCACAGAATCGATTGATACAAACTATAGCTTCATAGTTTCTTTCCTTCAAAGATAGGTACAAAAACTGTAATCCACATTTGGATTTCCGTACGAAGTTTTTAGTCTAGTTTCTGGTTGTCCGATTATCAAATTTCATATCATCCACCACCACCACAATATCGAAAGTCAATTCGTGCAAATTGTATATCTATTATACAGTGTGCCGTATACTACAATGGAAATGATTCCCTTAAATATGTGTTTAAAACTTATTCAGAATTAAGACTTATTCAACACATGTGAGAGTTGCTTCTGCTCAATCATTCGCAGACAGACTATGCGGAATAGGAGGAGTAAAGCTTAGACTTATGTTTGAGGTTCACAAGTGTAGATTTGGCCAGCAAAATGTCCCCCTCTGCCATGCTCAATAAGTAATATTATGGTTTGCCCTGCCAATGTGAATCGAACAACTGCGTGTGTACTGTGTCCTGACCTAAATGAATCCGGTTTTCCCATATTATATATCCGAATTCCAAAAAATCTTGCCTATGGTTAATTTTTACTGGATCCTCCCCTGGAGCCGATGTTATAGCAACTCCACTTTTGATAATCTTTAAGCATTTGTTAATGATAGGAAAGATAGCTCCTTCTTGGAAAGAAGCTTCAATCACGGCCATAAACAGAAAAAAATGCGATAAGTACTACGCCACTAACTACAAACCGATAAGTTTAACTAGTATAGCATGCAAAATGGTAGAAGCAATTATACGTGATGAACTTTTAAAGTATCTAAAAATCAACTTATTATTGTTTGGAAAACAATTTGGTTTCCTTGGATGCCGATCAACCATATCACAGTTACTTCAACTTGTGGAGAAATGGGTTGACATACTTGACAAAGGTGACAGTTTTTATTCATTTCTAAAAGGTATTTGATACAGTGCCCCCATAAAAGGCTGTAAGCATTACTCCGTAGATATGGGTAAAAAGACCATTTGCTGTTGTAGATAAAAGACTTTTTAACTGGTAGAAAGCAGCGTGTCTATGTGAATGGCAGTAAATCTGAATTATTCGAGGTTTTCTCAGGAGTTCAGCAGGGATCTGTTTTAGGGCCACTTTTCATCATATACATTAACACAATGATTGAAGATGCTGGTG
Organism: Turritopsis rubra; assembly: GCA_039566895.2. Classification (NCBI taxonomy): domain Eukaryota; kingdom Metazoa; phylum Cnidaria; class Hydrozoa; order Anthoathecata; family Oceaniidae; genus Turritopsis; species Turritopsis rubra. The sequence continues at coordinate 12,288,777 of CM077620.1, forward strand.
GCACCAATATATGGTTGTACGCAGATGATGCTAAGCTCTTCAAGGAAATACAAACTGAAATAGATACATAAGCTTTAAGATAATATCAATACCCTTCATAAGTGGACTCAAAAATCGCTGCTAAAATTCCACCCATAAAAATGTGAAGTGATGCGAATTCGATCAAAGCCACGTACTCATCAAGAAGAAAACTTCGAATACAATTTAAACGGTGACAAACTGAAGAACGTTACAACAGAAAACGACCTTGGCATCAGTTTTAAAAATATCTTATCATTTGAAGAACACATTAATAAAGCAAAAAGTTAATAAAGCAAATTTTCTCGTAGTAATGATTTGAAGAACTGTTGTCCACTTAGACCAATTTACTTTCAAGCAACTTTTTGTTAGTTTGGTAAGACCGCATCCCAAATGCGAAGTATATGAAATCCACACCAAAAGAAACATATTTCATTAATCGAAAACGTTCAAAGAAGAGCAACCACATGCATCTCCATGTTATCCGAATTATCTTACGAAGAATTACTAAAAGCTATTGATCTACCAACGTTGCAAATGGGCGATACAGGGGAGGTATGATTGAATTATATAAGTAGGTACATTAACTGTATGATAAGATGCAATCGCTGGCTTCCTAGAATTCAAAGAAAATGACAAATTTGAGGGTTATAATTTTCGAGGCCATAGTTTTATGTTACGATTGGAAAGTCGTAAAAAAGACGTCAAGAAATACTCATTCAAATCGCGAGTCTGCCAGAAATGAAACAATCTTCCAGCATATATAATCAAAACAGCAAGTTTAAACGCTTTTAAGTGTCGAAGATGTGTAAAATTGGAGTACCTATCATGTTCTATTCCAATTAACGTTTTTAAAATCACATCGTCCAGACAGATTAGATGCATAAACATTAGCGATTAAGAGCCATGAATCTTCTATCTGGTTTTATTTGTAAGCCTTTTCCCTGAATAAATCTATTCTATTCAATAACGTTATAAATATACAACACAGGATTAAATTTTGTATAAAAAGTTTATGTCCTATTACCGTCTTTTCTTCACAAATACCACTACAGATCCAAAAATTACATCCATCTCCTTATCAGGTCCAACTTCTTTATGATATTGGCATAGCGGAAGAATGTATTCATTTGCAATCCAATAAGTAGATTTTGGATTGTTAATATCGGGCCAACCCACAAATACATGGGCACCTACTTCTGCCAAATTTCGACATTCATTTATCCGACATTTTTTTTGCGGATCTCGGCCTGTTCTTTTACGCCAAGATTGTTTCCAATGAAGGTCATTTTTTGAGCCTTCTACATTTTTTACCACAGTTTTTTTACATGTTAATCTTTTTACAGCAAATCTAAAAATTCAATTGATAACAAGTATATATTGCTTTGGTTATGACGTCCATACAACCAGATGATCCTGTCATCGATATGATGATCATGACGTTATCAATATTACGTCAGTAAAACGTTATATATACTAGCAAGGAAGGTGTTGTTGCTCGCTGCCAATAAGTATTTGAAATGCAATGGTTGTCTGTTCGCTAGATAAGCTTTAGTAATGTTTTACAAGACTATTTCGTTTCTCATTCAATGTAAATCAATTATTGGTGAGTATTTTTGAGAATATTTGGTTTTGCAAGAGGCATTCTAGTTTAGGTTACTTATTAATCATCTTTTTCGTATTTTTACGAACTTCATTTCATTTTTATACACTGCCATAATTCGAATTTCAGATAATTTAAAAAGAAACATTCGATTTATAAAAACATTCGATTATAACATTCGATGTAATTTGAGTATGTTATAAACATAGATTTACAATTCGATTTCAATTCCTGTGGGAATTATAATTTCTCGTTGTATCAAATATTTGATACAAATTCTTTATAGCTATGTAGCTTTCAGGATAAAACTTCAAATAGCCGTTTACGCCATTTTTGGTATTTTCTCAATTAATACCTATTCAGTTAACATACACGTGGTTTCTTATAAGAACACTCAACTCTGATGAAGCCTTCGAACGTTCTTGACTTTTGAACTCCTTAAGTTATACAATATTGAATATCTAAAATTCGAAATTTAATGGAGTTTGTTTACATTTCCGAACTTGATGGAATTGAGTTGATACTGATGTCAGCAACATGTTCTTGTATTTGACTATTATAATGACATTTTCTTGTAAAACGTAAAAATATAATTTAAGAACAAACGTTTTATAAGCCTCGAATTTCTTGTTCTAAACTTTTAAGACTTCGAAGTCTTATGTCCTTATGTCTTAAGTAGTAGTGAGACCAGGTTCACAAACAGAGAAAAGGTGGAGTAGCGAACCACTAATTTGATTACTAGGATCTTGGAACATTATGCGTGTGCGCTTAAACACTTAACTAAAAGAATAATCTAAATGAAATACTTTTAATTTGTTTAAAAATGTCTGATGATTTTTGATCGCTTTGACAGCTTTGACTAGCTGGAAGGTCATAAAAAAGACAACTGCGTATCCCTTGAATTTGCCACGTCAAGTTTCATTCCATCGTCAGATACAATGCGTTTCGGACATTTGGTCTTTCGTTCACGTACGGTCAAATAATCAGGAAAATGTGGCGCGTACATGACGATTTATGGGCTAATAGACCTTTTCATAAATTACGTCACAACATCGATCGTTTCTTACTTTTTATAATTACTCTGTACTTAAGCGTAATAAAAAAACAACGTGAAACATTTTCCCCTAAGTTATCGTTTCTCTTTGTAAACCACTCAAGCGTCGTTAATGTTCCAGGAAAAAATGAGGCGATGGATGTGTGTTTTAATGTTTTAATAGGTTGTATTTGATTTTGTGTTCTACATTTCTGCTGAATTACGTCATAGGTTGTTGCGAATTTGCAAGTTGCAAGGCTAGCAGCTGATTTTAAGAGCTTTTCAAGCCGGTTTCGATTGTGTTGCGGCAGATGACAATTCAGCCTATTGCAATAGTTAAATTTCGATAACACCAATAACTGAACAAGATGTTTACGGATATTTATCGACGCAAGTGCTTTTAACCGCCGTAGTACACTTAGTTTCTTGTAAGTAAATAATTGAGTAAGAAAGTAAGAAAATACCACTAAGGTGGAAAATGATGTAAGTAAGTGAGTAAGTAAGTAAGTAAGTAAGTAACAGGAATGCAACAGTCATTCAGATGGGTTTCAAACGACAGGTGTTCATCTATAGTAACTCCAAGGACTTTCCAAACTTTTACACGCTCAATGCTACGATTTTCATGATGCATAACAATGGTCTCTGTATGAAGATTATGTACATTAGAAAATTTAAGTGACGATAGTATCATACAATTTTGTTTTTGTGTGATTAAATAAATAGTTTTTGTTCTGCGACCATTGGGCCAAGGCTAAGTAATTTAGACTGTGACTTGCATGACCTTACAGGTTAATTTTTTGGTGACACAACGACTACGATGACGAGCACTTTGCATTTCAAACACCTCAAGTATACGCGATTTGAAAAATTAATCATATACAACAGCGGATTAAAGTTTGGATAAAAAGTAATTTATATACTATTACTGTCTTACCCCGCAAATACCACTTGAGATCCATCATGTACATTCATCTCCTCATTAGGTCCTCGTGTATTATGATATTGACACATCGGAAGAATATATTCGTTTCTAACCCAATGAGTGTATTTTCGATTCTTTTTACCCAACAATACGTGTGCACCGTTTTTCGCCTCATATCTACATTCATAAATCATGCATTCTTCTGGCCAATAATGACCTGTTTTGCGTTCCCAAAAACTTTTCCAGGTCCTAAATTGGGTACTGTCATTTCCAGAGCCTTCTACATTTTTTACCACATTTTCTTCATATGTTAAATTTTTAACCATGATTCTAAAAATTCAATTGATACAAGTATATTGTTTTGGTTATGACGTTCATTCAACATTATCACGTCATGGATATGACGATCATGTGACATTATCAATATAACGTCAGTACTACAACGTTATATAGACGTCTAATTCTCACACCATTAAACACTCGCCAGGAATACATCATTTTTTCCAGAATCATTAAATGCCATATATCCACCTTTTGATATCCTATATGGATTTTTAAGGAAGTTTAAAAGTTTAAAAAAAAACTTGAATACCCATGGAAAAATTTCTAAGTTCTCTGAATTTAGTTTTTCTACAGAAATCTTTCGTAAAACTCTTTCTGGAGTATTTAAGGTACATATAACTTTCAGGATAATTTTAAATATCTAGCAAATTATAAACGGGTATTTATTTTAGTTTTGGTATTTTCTCAATTTATACCTATTCAGTTATCATACACGTTTTATAAGAACACTCAACTCTGATGAAGCTTTTAAACGATCTTAACTTTTCAACATCTAAAGTTATCCACTATTGAATGTCTAAAATTCGAAATTCATCAGAGTTGGTTGACATTTCCGAATTTGATGGAGTCACGTTATCAAAAGGACTAACACCGTTTCTTGTTGCTCGAATTACATGTTGCTGTCAATTGCTGTCCTTTTACAATGTCATTTCCTTCATTATATTCGATATCTTCTTTTAAGTATGCAGCTACATCTCCGCCCCCACAATTTCATCTGTTTCGGTGGGGCATTTTCACATATTCTATTATGCAGCCATGGTTCCGATAACGTACAGATATCAACTTTATGTAGGGCTCAACATGGATTGGAACGCTGGAAACGACGATATTAATGATTGTGTATTGGTACGATTGTAAGTGGTGATTTTACCTTAAGGCATACCGAACTACCCAGGGGTCTATTTTTAATTTCGTGGGTCCCACGAAATTAAAATTTAAGCGAGAGAATACACAAACAGTAAGTGCTAACCTGTTTTCACCATAAATTTAGTATTTAAGTGTCAATTTTCTTCTAAAACATTACAAATGTTTAACCACTTAGCAGAAAAATATGATTTTCAAGAGAAACTTCTAGAACAATTTTACCAGCGTGTCTGTGAGGATTGCTAAAAAAAAGATAGATAGAACCAAGAAAAGTTTTGAAGAATTAAATATAACATAACTAGAAATATAAAAGAATATATTTTTATTATCTTCGTTGCACTAAACTGTGTCTGTGCATCGAAGTTTGCCAGCAAAAGTTGATCGTGATTCTTTTTATTCTCTCCATAATGTTTTGCTTTGAAAACGATGAATTGTCAGAACAATATACAGACAAGCTAACTTCCCATGGTCAGTAAATTAATGAAGATGCGAATAATAAATTCTTATAAGTTCAAAATAAGAAGAAGAAGAAATGTCTGGTCCGCATAATTGAAAAGCATGAAACACGCTGTGACTTGCCCCGAGTCTTCGAACTCAAAATAAGTGATACCCTGTTCGGTATGCCATAGTCATTGCCTAAAGATTAATCAGTAACAAAACTTCCTTTATGTAATGAAAAAGTATCGACTGTCAAAAAAGGTTAGGGTTTACAACAAATCTTTTATTATTATGCTCACTGTAATTCATTTTTGTTTGTTTGTAAGAGCAATTACGGGTCATCAACAAAAGAAAACAACAGAAGAACTCAATATCAATGGCTAGCATCTATGTATTTTTTCTTTGGTCTATTGCAGTGAACATTATGCTAGAAGGAATTTTCCTTCAAATTTCAGAAGAAAGTACCAGAGCAGGATCAAAAGAAACTTGTGTAACTCATTGCACTGAAGATGGAGCCTCAAGTACTTCTGCAGATATTTGTTAGAACATTTGACTGCGGGCTAGAAAGTATAAGTTATTACAACACGGAGTGTTTGATCCCTGTAGAAGCAGATTTAACGACACTGAATGATCATTTGGATTTGATAAACAAAACCAGGACACCAAAAAGAGGTATAAACGTGTTATCTTTGGGAAGAACGTTTCCTGTTGCTTCTGCTCTCCCACTTTCCTTATTTTTTATTCCACTTTTTGTCAAAACAGGATATAGTATTGAAAAGTGCTGCTGTTTCCATGATTGGCAATTTATCGGGAAAAATTCTTCTTTACAAATAAAAATCATTGTCATTGTGTCAACGAATTCTGTCTTTGCGAAAAGGCGCTTTCATGAAACATGCTAATATCAGCTTACCAGATGATGGTTATCACATGAAATGCTACAAGAAATTTACTGCTTAGTCGAAGCTTCAGAGGGAGAAATTATCAAAAGAAATGGAAACGTAAAGTCTTCTAATACACAAGATAATGTCCAAGATAAGAAACAGCTTCTGCGCTCTGTAGTAACTTCTCCAAATTCGTCTAGCTCCACTGGAGTATTTGAAAAAATTGTTTATTTTGCAACCAAACAGTTTTCAAACTAAATAATAGAAAACGCTTTCTCACTTCTGCATCATCATCAGAGATTGCAGAAAGCATCCACGGGTTTGCTAAAAAGCTAGATGATCCGGAAATGCTTGTTAAAGTTAATAATACCAGTTTTGTTACAAAGGAAGTCATGTATCATGCTGTGTGCAAGTCACGGTATCAAGCTAACTTAGCCAAATTGATTAAGATGATGTATCAATGATATCAGAGTGATATGCATATTGTATGAGATACACACGCTTAAGCATTCAAAATTGTCTGTGACTTCATCAACGAAACAATTCTGGAAAAAAATGAAGTTGATATGATGAAAGACATAAACCGATTATATCATGCTGCATTGTGTGATATAGGAGGGAAAATCTTCGGAAACATTGATATCACCACCGAAACGCTTGCAGGAAAAGATAAGTCATCAATACGGAGACAGAGTCAAGATAGAAAAAGGAAATGCAAGAAAGGGAAACATCATTTATAGCGCTGCTATGAATCTATCCGGCCTCTTACGCACTGAAATATCATGCAAAACAAAGATGCAAATAAAGATAAGAGATGCTGCGTACACCCTACGACAATCTGTAATAGAATCTGAAAAAAAGAAACTGCCTCAATATCTCACCATTGATGATATTGCCACTGGTGAAGTGAATATACCTGATGTTGTCTTGGGATTTTTTACTCACCTCATTTTTGGAGCTGATAAACGCAGAGGGAATACAGACTCCAAACAAAGACGAGTAAAAGCACTCTGTTAAGATGTTATCTTTGCTGCAACAAAATACCTGCTGGTAACAAAAAGACTGCCAAGAACATAATGTTGGGGATGGTGAGGAAGAGCTTAACCGGAAGCAGAAAAGTGATTCGCATCTTAAACAGACTGGGACATTCAATCATTTATACCACTGTGGAGGAACTGGAGACCGAACTCATATTCGAAACAAGTAACAGTAAACGTTTTACACCAAATGGGATGACTCTGGACCTGAATCTATCGACTGGCGCGGCCTTTGACAACTTCGTTAGATTCGCGGCAAAGACACCCTGCACGATACGGTAGGGATAGCGTATCAAAAATCATCCAAACCCTGTTGCAGCAGAGTTAGTGGCGCTGTCCTTTCTGAGTATCATGGTGATAATCCAGTTGATATTCATTTATAGATAAAATCAACGATAACAAAATTGCAAGACTCTGAGGCAGGAGCCATATCGCGTCAAGAATCTGTTACAGATAAAACCCACATAAAACACTACAAAAAAATTAGCAGGAAAGAATGACTGGGTCTCAATGCTATATGATCAGCTCGGTATGACAAAGAAAGATGATGTTTCTCGTGATCTCAAGCTATCTCAGATGAGAAACAATTCCAGCGACCTTACGAAAATCATCTCTTTCATTGACGAAACAATGAATCCATTTGCTGGAAACATTCCTGACGCGCATTTCTACAACATTGGCTCAGGCAAACCTGCTTCACAAGTAACAACTCATTTCCTTCTAAATTGCCAGGACATTGGCTCCGAAGCAGGAAAGAAGTTTATCACAGAATGCATTGAAGACAATAAGCGTTTTGATGCAGGCAAAGTATCTACATTTGTAAAAGAAGGTGAAAAATCCATCTGAAGAAGCAAAGATAATAAATTAATTGAGGTTAGAATGGAGCGAGATTTGTTTGGAAGTATCTTGTTTTTGGTGCTGCAAAGAAAAACTGACATGGGAGAGGTGTTAAAATTCCCACTGACACCGGTGCATTTGAGTATATGCCATGTTGATGGAAAAATGCAAAAGACACCGAAAGTCGCATTGATGAAAGCGTTGGAGAAAGAATGTGAAACTGCTAAACCTGATTCAATTGATGTAATTGTCTTGGATGGAATGTTTTTTCTACATCTTTTTCCAGATTTGCCTGCATCATTTGAATCGGTCAGTAAATATGTTTTACGACGATTATGCGCACTAAATGCAGGACGAATTGATGTTGTAATTGACAAGATCATAACACCATCAATAAAGGATTGTGAGCGTGATACTGGAGCTTCTACTTCAGACAGAAGTGCATCGTATGAAATAACAGAAGTGCTCTTCGGAATGACGAATTTAGGACGGATCTGATAAAGTTTTTCATTTCATCATGGGAAGGCGATAGTAACGAGAATAGTAATGAGAATGGAAAAATTAAAAAGGAAGAGCAAATAACTCTGAAAAGTTCCCACGAAGAGGCTGATTCACAGATGCTGTTTCATGTTAAATCTTTGGAAGCACCTAAATATTTTGTTATCCGAACAGCAGATACAGATGTTCTTGTAATTGCTCTTGGAAACATGTCTAAATTAGATCCAGGGATAACGTTGTGGCTGTAGGTTTGTGTATACACGAAAAATACTCTGCCATATATTATCCTTAATGATTTACATCAGTGTCTCGGTGTATCTCCCTGTGACTCACTTCCTGGATACCATGCATTTACAGGATTTTTACCAAGGTCTAGTCACCATGTTTATCATCGTAACATTATTTTCAATAAAATAACCTTGATCGTAATTTTGAATAAATATGAGGTGAACAATATAATTACTTTAAAACAGAAATGAAAACTCTCTATTATTATGAAGGTAGAAAATCATTTTTTGCAGAACATTGCCATGACATGCGTTTTTCTTTCTTGTCACGTGAGAAAGTTATTTACGCTTGCCTTGTTGTCCCGAATGTACTGCGTATCCCGAATCATTATGTGAGCAGGAATTTGGTAAATGACAGAGACAAAAACATTACCGCTGACCAATTCATTGTATTATATCCATTCTGACAGTCTTTAAGAGGTTACCGTAAAGGAAAAAAAAATTAAAGAACATTTCAAGAATACAGGTAAATAAAACACCTTTTTGAAACGCGTGAAAATCACGTTCTGAACGACGTTCATACATGTATCTTTTTTGTTGGTATTGGGATTTAGTTTTAAAATTCTGCTACCGTTTTGCACCATATGGTTCTTGTTTAGTATTATTTCTCCACTATTAACAATACAGTTATTTATAAGTACTATAAAGATAATTTTAATACATGACATATATCAAAGGACTACTTATATTTATTTGCGTTGAATTATCTTTGCTTCTGTTTAAATCAATGACTTAACTAATTGTTCAGATCAATTTCTTGCTACAGATGTCCGATGCATAAATCTTTAAAATAAATCCATCCGTTCTTGCAAAATATAACGTGATTACAATGTCAGTATAACGTCTTTCCTGACGTTATCAGGACACAGATTAGACGTGAAAATGATTTTAAATGACATCGTCGAACATTACAAATATGATAATTGGATGACGTTATTATGCCTTGATTTTTCGTCCCTTCATGACGTTATTGTAACGTTATAATTACGTCATGAACCGGTTGGGATTATGAACAAACTGTTTTGAAATCCAAGCAGAATTCACATGCAACAACACATAATTAAAAGTCGGTGTATAGTTTCATATATTCGACGCAGTAAGAAGAATTCCTTTTCATTTGAATGTCTTACATCGCACCAATTATGAAGATTTGTTTGCTCCGTAAATAAAGCTCTCTTATCAAAGTAATCTGTTTCTATAAAAAATATTTTAACTTACTTTCGTCAACTCTTGTTTCTTTTCTTAAATTCAACTGGAAAAGAATTTTTATAAACTTGAAACATTAACCAAACAAACAAACAAACAAACGATGTGGATAATCTTTAATTAGATTTGGTAGGGAAATTCCCGAAAGTACATCTTCTCTTTTTTTGGATAGATATAACATATTTCAGGCGGGAAAACCCCTCAGATACACAAAAATTTTCGCAATAGCGTTTGCATAACAAAATATCGTTTAACACATGTGAATAAATTAATAATAAGTTCCTGGTAATTTATAAAAGGGAGTATTACCGCTGGCTGTGATATTGGCGCCGCCTTCTATTTTATAGAAAGGAGGTGTTTTCCAGGGGAAGAGGCTAGATTGTGATTGGATTCAAAGTGTACTTACAGTGTATCTTATTTGCGTTGAATTATCATTATTATTCAGCGCAAATAGATATATGACTTTTCATTTTCCTGTGTCTGTCAGTCTGTCCGTGTGTAACGTCGCAGTTCTTAAAGCACCTGTTTTTACGCCCTTGCTATATGGAAGGTGTACACTTTTTGTTCTTAAGCACTGCTGAGAACGTGTCATAGACAATTGGATAGATGGATATCATGGATATCATTACCTGCAAATCTAAAAAAACTTGATTAATCAAGAAATTGGCATTTTATTTTTGTTTTAACAGTTCTTTTTGTGTGGAATGTTTGGTCTGGTTGGAAAATACATTAGCTGGCTACAATAATACCAACCTTGCTTGACTGTGGAGCTTGACCGAATGTTTTCAACCCGGAAAAAAGCAAGGTCAGCTGATTTCTGAAAACCGCGCAATGCATCATGGATGTTGGATGATTATGATGATAAACAAAATCGAAAATTGGCTGTTGCTATCTCGTGAAACGCTTATGCTTGCTGCGGGGGCAAAAAGTCAGTTGTAAAAGAAATAAGTAAAAATATTTTATGTGAATACGAAAACATCACTTATCGAGTTCGTGCAAACGTATCCAACATGTCCAACATGTTAAGCGCTGGTCATACGAGCGCAACATTTGCTGCAACCTTTTATGCGACAATATTGCATAAAATTTTGAACTCGTTTGACATGCTTGTTGCATGTTACATGGTCACACAACATGTTAACATATTGATCCAACAAAATGAACATGATGTTTTTTTGGTTCATACAACGAATGTAATCATAATGTTGAATAAACGTTTAGCCCATATCAAAGGAGTGCAAATTTTTGATGATTGTTGCACAAAATGTTGCGCTCGTTTGACCAGCGCTTTAAGCAGTAACACATCTTTATCCAACATTCCGTCCAGCATGACAAGAAATAGAGGATGCAAATGTTGAATCCGTTTGATCGGGCTTCTATCGGCAAAGATGGAAATATACAACGATGCAACGTGAATTATCGAAACTCCAACGAAAACTTCAATCGTCAAACCAAAAGATCTGTTCGACAATTGGTTTCAATTCACGCTATCGACGAATTAAGTTTATTGGAACGACTTGCGGAAATGTCCAGCAAAACCGTTTTGGAATCACTGCATGAGAAATAACAACGTCAGCAAATTTCGTATCTCCATTTACGGGAGTGTAAAGTCATTTCATCGTTGTGTTTTTCTAGTCATTTTTTCAAGTATATTCTTTTCATTGTGTTTATATTTTCGTTGTTTAGTTTGAACATATTCTCAATACGAAATTTGAGATATCGTTAAAACTCCCGGCAGAAAAGATGGGTCCGTGAAATCTTACAATCTGATTCCCAGATGAATATGTGATCTGAAATGTTCTTTGCACCTTTGCAGTTTGCGATTGCCATTTCTATATTTTTCTGAAAATGTTCAAAAGCGCTGGAAATGCCAAAAATCCCAAAAATGCCAAGTGATTGGATAACCTTAATCTGCATAGATATACTTACAATAACACATGTACCTATTACTTCATGTTTTAATGTAACAACAACTTTATTTACTTAAATAATAAAAAGTACATTGCTGATCTTTGAAAACTCATAATCTTTCAACATGAAAGAACATTACATATATACAAGTAATATAACAATATGTTTACAACACAAGATTAAATTTTGGATGGAATGTTATTTACGTCCTATTCCTGTGGTGCCAAATAACATCTCGCATTTCCTTTTCCGTCCAGTTGCGACAGAAATGCAACGGCAGATCTATCATTTACATCCATCCACCCTGTTTTTTCATCATTGCAGTAATGACATGTCGGAAGAATATATAGGTTTCTAATACTACGAATGTTTACTTGTTCTCCGTAATCGTTATAAATTCTCGTTCCAACAATGACATGAGCACCGTCTGTCGCCTGTTTTCCACAACCATATATACGGCATTTTTTTGGCCAAATAAGGCCTGTTTTCTTAATCCAAAATTTTTTCCACGTACCATCTCTTGAACGACATATTCCAGTACCTGTTGCATTCTTCACAACTTCATCTGTCAATATTTTCACCATTATTCACTCTAAAAATATAATGGAAATGATGTGAAATGTACATCTACTTCTTGTGTCTTGTGTATAAAGGAAATGCCTTAAGCTGGGTTTCCATTCAGTGCTAAAAGTCACGCATGCGATTATCTGCGATCGCTTTTTTAATAACGCATGTGCAGTGATTGAAAAATTATTCGAGCATGTGAATTATCGATCGACTTTTTGCAAGCGACAGAGTAGGATTGATTCTTACACTGGATCTGCAAAAGTATAGCTCTATTGTATTTTGACCAATCAAAAATCACAATATTTGCATTGATCCACAGTTCTGAATTCCAAAGCTCAAGGTTTACTAAAGTTAACATGGCGAGCCAGAACGGCAAGCTTGCTCGTGAATTTACTAGAAATGAAGGTAGAAAATACAATGAATTTGATGAAGTAAAAACTTTAGAAACTTTTAAACTATTTTAATACCATATTTAATAAAATGAATGAATTCAATGAATTTGTTGCAGCATCGCTTGAATACATTTAATGGGCTATGTTTATGATCGAGAATTAATCTTCTGAAGTATCTCTGCTGTTCTCTCTCTCTTTCTAATTGATAAAAGTATGATTTCTTCTCCTATATCTCCGACGTAGAACGAAAACCAGAATAAATTTCTTCGTTAACCACAATCTCCTGTTTATAGCTGTCATTTTTTTCAATGCGAGAGACATCGATCACAAAAAGAGATCAATGGGAAACAAATTATTGAGCGAGCTCGAAAAATCGTGCGCTCAACTTTTTTCACTGAATGGAAACGCAGCTTTACGTTACAAGAACTATAAAAATCTGACCGCTCCGTAAATACACCTTATTATGAAAGAGATCTGCTGATGTAAAAAAATTATATCACCTTTTTAATTTTCTTCAATTCTTGTTTCTTTTATTAAATTCAACTGAACAAATTTTAAAAACCAAAAGCATATTTATAGAAAAATAAATTTGTTGAATAAGCGATTTAAAAGTGGAAATTCCTAGAATTCAAAAGGGACTTAATGTTTGGTTTGGCACTTAAATAGAAGAAATTTCAAGAAATGTTAATATAATAATTCCCTTTCTATCTTTGCTGTGTTTTACTGTGGGAATTTACACCCAAAAGGAGGTAATAGCAAATGATACAATAAATCTTAGAAGTTTTGACTTATTCATATACAGACTTTTTTTTATAAAGCATGGCGCAAACGAATCAAGCATACATCATACATTAAACATCAATGTGAAAGCACTGAACTTCGCAGAAATAAGGTGACATATACATATGACATAAAAGACAGTATTTTATTTTTAACTATCCACCTTAGTTCCAGCTGAAAAACAACTAAGTTGAAAAAAATTCAACAACGAATGTTATGAGGACATGAAAATATTCTAAAATGATTCTTATATTTTCCGCTCATTTGGGTCCCAAGATCTTGTAGACGGTATTCTTATAAAGAAAAATGTGTATGCACTTCGATACTTATTAGTGATTTCCTCCAGTGAATGGAAGTTCATTTTGTGTTATTCACTTTTTGATTAAATTCTTGACTTACATACAGTTAAACAGAAGTCTGCAATAGATAAAATCATTAAGTTTTCTCTAAGGACTTTAAGCAAAACAAACAAAAAACAAAGTTATAAAAATAAAAAAAATTCAAATTCAAATTTAATTAGATGTTATAGGGAAATTCCCGAAAGTACATCATTTTTTTACATAGACATATTTTTTACATATACATCACAAATTTCAGGCGAGAAAACCCTTCAGAATTCCAAAATTTTTCATATATTTGTTTGTTTTTTTAGTCCATTGGTATAACAAATTATCGTTTAAGACATGTAAATAAATTCATTGGCGCAGGAAAAGAGACTAGATTGTGAATTGAGCGACGAAAATTTGCACAAAATTTCCTTTATTAAAGAATGCTAACAATGATTACAACTTCCATTTGTTGAAATTAGTAAATTTTGATCAACTTTGATGACCCATTCTGTGTTGGCGGAATGAATTGGCGTTATTAGATTAACTGAACTGATTTTGATTCCTACGACAAATAGCACTCTTAAAAGCAAAGTAAAATCAATTGAATTTTCTTTTTACGCCACCGTTAATCCTCTAATAAACGCCCAGGGCATTTATTGATTTTTTCGAGATTTTAAGAGGCGTTTTTAAACTTTTAAGAGAGAGGCGTTAAAACGAGAGAGGTTTTCATGAAAAAAAGTCAAGACTTTCATTTTAAAGTATTATAGAATTTATTTGGTCTTTTCATCAAGTAAGTATTTGACATCTTCTTATACTAATACGCAATCTTGCTTTTTTCTTACCTAACTTTTAAAGAAAGAACGTTAAGTAAAAATTTTCGGGAAGTTCGTCAATGGATGTTTGTTTATGTTTGTTCCGTATTAGGATAAGGCACTCCGGCTTGGTGCTTATAATTGTTTTATGATATAAAATACGTAAGGGAAGACATGATATAGCATATCAGGCGGAGACTTCGAATTGCAATCGAACGTAGCAGCTATTGACAACGAATGTAAAATAGTTGTTTGAAGAAAAAAGAAGCGTTTGTTTACATTTTTTAAGACGAAGTAATAATAAGAAACATGCATAAAAAAGACAATTTTTTTTCACGAAGCATAGTTTTTACATATTTACGACTTATATATAATGTTGAAGGTATAAGACATATCAAACGGCATTTTATCCAGTTTCGGTTTGTTTTTTTAGATTTCCAGAGAAAAGAAAGAAAATTTAGTAGAAACTGTGTTGAGCATGGTATTTTTTAGTACAATGATAGAAAGAAGAAAGTCAAGAAGGTATAAAAGATTAGAGATTTGATTAATCTGTTGGTTTTGGCCGTGAGTAAAATTAGTTAATACCGATGGCATTTTTTCTAATTGGCGATCTCTCTGTTCCTGGAATTTATAGAGAAAGAAAACTCAGCTTTGAAGAAAGAAACATTCTTCGGAGGTATGATTCTTTTTAAGATTTAGTTAATACCTTATATCTTACATATGTAAATCTGTATATATTCCAAAAGTTAATTCTGCGATGGGTATTGTAGTGTGGGGTGAGTGAGATATTTTACAATTTGTGAATATTTTTATCTGAGAGTTAGTATTGATAATTATGAATCTATTCACCACAAAGTCTGAAAGTATTTTTGGTTGACTATAAAGTTAGAAAGTGGAAAGAATTAAGAATTGGTTAGGATTCAGAAGTCGAAAAAATACAGCCTTTTATTTAATTTTTTTTATTTTATTAATTTTTTTTGTAGCAAGTTGTTTGAGGGACATGGAACTATGACGTCATTATCATGACGTTAAAATGTATTGCCGACTACATGTCGGTCACAATTGAATTTGTGTACATTTTTTCGATGGGTTTAATATATATGACATTAAACGCATAATTATTGCGTTAATTGTTGCCGTTTTGGGCCCATATTGGCTTTGAGTTATGGCTCAAATTGATTTCTTCAGTAAAACTTTCCATTAAATATGATTCGACGTAAACATGTAATAACATTTTTAACAGACAAACTTCTTCCACGTTCTGTGATTTCTATTTTTGGCGACAAAGAAAGGAGAAATCAATAGTTTTACCTCAATACACGGGGTTATAAAATGCTTAGTATGGCGGGTAAAATATTTATAAATCGATGAAAGATTTTAGGGCGGCGTTTTGGACTGCGTTTTTGTATTTCATAGAGTTATTATCAAATGGTTAGTATAGCGTGTAAAAGCATCTTATTGGGAAAGATGTAAAAAATTTTTACACGGTATACTAGTCAAATCATAAAAAGACACAGTTTCTTCCAACTGCAAAAGAGGGATAGTGTATTTTATTTCCATTTATTAAAGAGGGAAGTGCATTGGTTGAACCAGAGCCATGGCTGACATATCCTTTGACATAAGTTGAGGATGAAGAACGACACAGTTCTACGACATGCTCATTTATTAACGTTTCGCTCACTCATTCATTTTCATGTTCTTCTCTTATTTGTTTTTTTTAACACGAAGAAAAGCACCATTATGTTTGCTTAGTCGTTCTGTCACTTTAGTGAAAATAGAGGCTGGGACGAATTTTAGGACTACCAGAGATGACTTTTAAAAAAATAATTCTTAACAACTGTGTAGACATGACTTCCTGCTTCCTCTTCCCTACACTGACATCAAATAGAAATCTATTCGAATGGAAAATAACATCCGTCTGCCCGATTTTATACTTGATACTGTCGTATTGATTATCAAGACGTAACTTACGTACAGACGAAACTTTCATCTTAGTATATAAACGGCTCTTCTTAACATTTCAACCTAACCCCTTACTTTTTTAAAAATTTCAACGAAATTGAAAAATTCACGAAATGAAAAAGTTAACAATCTTTTAATACATTTGAAATTGTAATGCATTTACTGAAAAGGAATCTTGCCGTTATTCTTCACTAACGCGAATTTCAGTCCATGCTTTATATGAGAATACCTGTTGTATACTTTAGGAGTTGTATGTGTTATGGAAGAATAATTGTGTGTTGCAATCGTGTTCGTTCAATAAGGCTATTGTTGATCTTTAGAATCACATAATCTTTCAACATGAAAGAACATTACATATATACAAGCATTATAACAATATGTATACAACACAAGATTAAATTTTGGATGGAATGTTATTTATGTTCTATTCCTGTGGTGCCAAAAAACATCTCGCATTTCCTCTTCCGTCCAGTTGCGACAGAAATGCAACGGCAGATCTATCATTTACATCCATCCACCCTGTTCTTTCATCATTGCAGTAATGACATGTCGGAAGAATGTAAAGGTTTCTAATACGACGAATGTTTACTTGTTCTCCGTAATCGTTATAAATTCTCGTTCCAACAATGACATGAGCACCGTCTGTCGCCTGTTTTCCACAACCATATATACGGCATTTTTTTGGCCAAATAAGGCCTGTTTTCTTAATCCAAAATTTTTTCCACGTACCATCTCTTGAACGACATATTCCAGTACCTGTTGCATTCTTCACAACTTCATCTGTCAATATTTTCACCATTATTCACTCTAAAAATATAATGGAAATGATGTGAAATGTACATCTACTTCTTGTGTCTTGTGTATAAAGGAAATGCCTTAAGCTGGGTTTCCGTTCAGTGCAAAAAGTCGAGCACACGTTTATTTGTGATCTTTTCTTTAATTACGCATGTGCAGTGATTGAAAAATCATTCTAGCATGAAAATTATCACTCGACTTTCTGCGATTGACAGAGTAGGATTGATTCTTACTTTAGCGATCCCTCAATCTGCGAAAGGTATAGCTCTATTGTGTTTTGAGCAATCAGAAATCACAACATTTGCATTGATTCACAGTTTTGATTTCCGAAGCTCAAGATTTACCAAAGTTAGCATGGCGAGCCAGAACGGTGAGCATGGTGACGAATTTACTTGGAAATTTTATTGGAAACCAAGCTTGACGTTACAACAACTATAAAAATCTAACCGTTCCACAACTAAACTTCTTTTATGAAAGTGATCCCCAGCTGTAAAAAAGTTGTATCACCTTTTTTTAAATTTCTTCAACTCTTGTTTCTTTTATTAAATTCAACTGAACAAATTTTAGAAACAAACAGCATTTATAGAAAAATAAATTTGTTGAATAAGCAATTTAAAAGGGGAAATTCCTAGAATTCAAAAGGGACTTTATGTTTGGTTAACCGCTTAAATAGAAGATATTTCATGAAATGTTAATACAATTTCATTTTCTTCTTGATTTAACCTAACATCTTGTCTACCCAGTACACCCTGCGATGTTTGCACTTTCGGTAATACATTGAGACAGCGAAAAATACCCGGAGGGAGTCAAAAACGCCGGAACTGGAGATACCGGCTATATTACCTAACATCTCGAAAACTCGAACTCTCGATAGGTCGAACTTTTTTCAAGGTCCCGTGAGAGTTCGAGTTATCGAGAGTCGACTGTATAGCAATTTAAAAGGTGGAATTCCTAGAATGCAAAAATAAATAATTTAAAAGGGGGAATTCCTAGAATGCAAAAGGAATTTTATATTTGGTTTGCCACTTTAATAATTTAAAAGGGGAAATTACTCGAATTCAAAAGGGACTTTACGTTTGGTTTGCCACTTAAATAGAAGAAATTTCAAGAAATGTTATTATAATAATTCCCTTTCCATCTTTCTGTGTTTTACTATTGGTATTTACACCCAAAAGGAGATAATAGCAAATGATGCACTAAATCTTACAATTCGAACAAATTCAAAGTCACCGTGAAATTTCCTTAGGAAACTGTTATAATTTACTTTCCGTAATTCGAATCTCTGTAATTCGAAAACCTCTATAATTCGAACAAATTTGCAGGTCTCTACGGCAAAATTCTCTCTGTAATTCGAATTTTCGAAGTGTAAACTAGCCGTTATCACTTTCGAATTTTCTTTTCGAATGTTTTGATTTTTGAATGAATTTCCTTGACATATGGCGTGAACTGCTGATTGAAAAATGGCGGAAAGACTGCATAAAGAACAAAAGTTGGAAATAGTACCGTTAGTACTAGGTATTAATACTTACGAAAAAGAAAAGAAAAACGAAGTGAATACTCGAATTTTTCGTAATTCCCATGTCTGACCAATTTTTCTCAATATTTTTTAAATCCGAATTTCTCTCTCTAATTCGAACTTTTATCCTTCAAGTCCAGAGATTCGAATTAGAGAGACTTTCTATAATTCGAATCTCTCCCTAATTCGAACGAAAATTTTTCCCCTTGCGATTCGAATTAGAGAGAATCAACTTATTCATATACAAACTTTTTTTATAAAGCCTGGCGCAAACGAATCAAACATCATACATTAAACATCAATGTATGAGTACTGAATTTCGGAGAACTGAGATAACATATATACAAATTACTATGTTAATAAAATTAACATAATACGATGCAACCTCGAACCCAGGTTTTCTTGCCTTTTCGATATATGGATGGCTTGAATACGATGTTGTATGTTGTCCCGAAAGTACATCATTTATTTCACATCGAGATATTTTTTACATAGACATCACATATTTCATGTCTACGGTTAATCGCTTAACTATTAGGGCTGCTTTTTGTGACTGTTCCTCAAAATCTATACCGGACACATTTCGGTCACCATTTTCATACCAAAACCATGCCTTTGGCTATAATGCACTCAATTTTTAAGTTGACCGGTTGAATTTCGACCAAATTAAAGGAAAGGTTCCTTGACAAACCAGAGGTTTGAATCAACGAGGCTAACCTACTGACACATTCGGCAGAAGCTGCAAGGACAACAGCTCTGAAGAAATGTTTACGTATCTTTTATAATGAGGAACGGTCTACCTTTTTCTGGAAAAATGATACAGCTTCAATATTCTGTCATCACATATAGAGATAAAAAAGATACAGCTGTTTAGAGAAATGTTGAAACTGTATTAAACTGAGAGGGGTACCCTTCCCCTTCCCCGTGTTACTGAAACATTTATACGTATAAAAATGAAAACAGTTTTCCATGAAAGCGATATATATTCTTCATTCAATAAGAATCAGAAATTTCTAATAATATAGAATTAGTCAAGTCACACAAAAAATTACAATTATTTTAGAGATGGTAATCGAAGTGATCTATAAATTACAAAGAAGCATTAAATATCCGTCTCACTCAGGCAAAAAAAACCTTCACGTTCTTAAGAATAGCTAAAAGAAGATCGGGGAAAAACGAAGTCATAAAATTTATAAATAATAATTAAACATGATGAACAAAGAGAACAAAGAGTTTATTTAACTAATCAAAACTTATACTACATTAAAATAAGTCTCAAGTTCATCTTCTCGAAGGCGCCAATCAATCCTACTACAACGACATGCGACGGCGAACTTCAGTTTGAAACGCTCTATCGGATTGGTATCTTTCATGTAAAGGACCGTTTCACTTTTTTTGGTATATTAAGATAGACTGTATAGTAACTTATATGGTTATGTGGTAGGTTGGTGTAATTTTATAAACTGGAAGAATGTTACTGCGGTGAATTGAAAAAATGGCGATGACGCTTCGGATCTTTTGATACCACCCTAATAGAAGAAATGTAAAGACACCTTATTAGCCCTCTGGCTATTAAATGGCGTTAATCTTTAAGACTTGGTGACCTTGTATGTGAAAAAAATAACGCTAATAAGGGCCGACAAGGTACTGAAAAGTTGAAAAAGTAAATAATATATATTGAAAATTACTTTGGCGTCATAGCATTGTATGTCTTTCTCAGTCGAGCCCCTGATTGGGAGTTTGGCTCTATCGATCCAAGCAAACTCTCTGGAGGAGGTTTCAAATCAGGTGTCGTCGGAGTAGCCGAGAAATAATTGGGATTATAAGGTGGAGTTTTGGCGTGTGAGGGAGCGTTACTGGAAAACTGGTTCCAGTAATCTGACGGCATCTCCAATAATCTTGTGACAACCTATTTATAAAAAAGAACCATGATTACGTAAGATACACTTTTACACATGCGCACCAAAGATCGAAAGAAACAAACACTGACAATGGGTTGTGATCTAATGTCTTCTAACATTTCCATGTGAGTAGGGTTGGCTGATCGATGACCAACAATAGTTGGACCGAACACTTTCGCCAAATTTCCAGCACCCATCTGCGTTTTTGGGGAATGCGAGACCTTTTGAAGATGTAACATTAAAGCAGCTAATGTATCACGATTAGCTTGTGGTAGTTCGCTGACACATTGATACATTGCACTCAGGCTATCATCATCATCTGTCAGACCTGGAAATATAAGGATATTTGACAAAACGGATGAAAACAACAACTCCAACAACAACAGTTAAACATCTAGCTACCTGCAGCAACCATAAAAGACTCGTGCAAATAGTAAGTGACCAAGGGTTCACTTAGTCCACGAACAAAATCCTTCAGACATCCACATATGACATGCACATCTCTGTACTTAGCCTGGTAAACAAGAAAGATGGAAATCTTTAAAATCGAAGCTTTATTCACCTATCAAATGAAAACAAACAAAATTGATCGTGATCTCACCAGGTCTGGATTTTTTCCTCTCAAAAATTTTTCTTTTAATTCTTTGACATCCTTATCCATTCTACGAAGAAACAGGAAAAACTTATTTTTTACTAAAGTTTGTTGTTCTTCCAATAAAGAAATGAAGTGATACAATACAGAAAAATTCTAGGCTTCACAGAATCTGATTCTGAGGACAAAGGAAGGATTTCTGTTTTACATTTGGGATAGTAAATGGGTCGTAACAAGAACAATTCTTCTTACCCTGGTACACGATACAATCCAAGCTCCTTCATCCCTCTCCTTTCAATCTCATCAATACATTGTACAACTATCCCAGGTACTTTCACAGACTGCTTTGCGTTGACATAAGCTTCAATAGTTCCTTCCTAGGTACAAAACAGTTATACCAACAAATATACAAAATAACTTCATGGTTGAAGAGTTACAGTCAACTTTGGCTGTCTCGAACATCTTTTATCTGTCATAGTCGTCTCATGCGTGTTTCATTGCCTTCAAACCCCTCACTATCTCGCACATTTTACTCGATCCCTTAAGAGCTAGAGTTGACTGTAATTTTAAAAAAAACTCTAATAGTCAGTATACCTTTCTCTTACCACCCGGGGTATCTTTAGTTGGAAAACATGGGGAGGAAACATCCTTTTGACATTCCAAATGACAAACAGCCTTACAATCTGAAATGATATACGTGTAACAAATTAAAACAGACAGTGATAACTTAGGATTGTAAATAGCTTCCAATTGTCATCATGTAACTGCAAGTGATTCATAACAGAGCAATATCAAAACAACACCTTCAGACGATAGCAATGGCGGACCTAAAACAGACTTCACACAAGTAGTACCTACTTTTGCATTTGGCCACAGAGCTGTAAAACCGTAATTTCTTTCCACACTAAATGAGAAAAAATAACTTCAGATGCTGTATACATTATCAGAAATATTATTTGAAACCAATTGATGAAGAATGTCGGTCCCACCTGTGTACACGTTTCCATTTTCAAAGTAATCTTCGTAACAAAGGAATGGGCCTAAAATAAAAACACTTATAGAAATCTTAGACAATCAATCGGAGAATTTGGTAACTTAAACGTCACACAGTACGAACAATACAAAACACCATAAGAAAACAAAACACGTACCAATTCCCTTCTTGCTGAATTGGGAGTACTTAGTGTGTTAAATTTAGTCTTTGTCTCAGGAGAACTAGAAACAGGAACCAAAAGAATCACCAGTCAATGAAAAGGTTTGCTTACACACAAAGATGGATGGATGCATGGATTCATAATTATAAATACCTTAAGTGCTGTAAATTAGGGTATAAACTTGGAACAGTGTTTTGTTTGGTTAGAGTCCTAAAACATAACCAGTTATGTTATATCTACAGAAAATATTCAGAACATTTTTATTAGTGCAAAACAAGATTGTTGGTGCAGTTAAAGAAAATGAAGTAGGTGAGTGTAATTAGGAAAAAGAGTGAGTTATATTGATATGGTGCTTCGAAATGACATTTTTCGTACTTTCTGTTGGTAAGTGATGGTAGCGTTTCCTGTTGGGTTACGTGTTGCTGATGTCGAGTTAGTAAAAATGGCTGATAATGCCTATGGACAACAGTGGGTATATTAAATGGGGCGTGTCATTTTATGTCAAAGAGCAGGTGAATTATAATTACACAAACATTAAATGGTGCTTCAGCATCACAAAAGGCTCATGCTTTCAGTTGCTGTCAGGTGTTAGTTGCAATTACTTTGTTCATGCAAAATCTGGTTTCTTAACAATATTATTCATCAGTCATCAGAATCCTTACCTTGGTGTAGACGAGTTTTCTTTGTTGCAGCCATCCATGTCATAATCAGTGGTCAATTCACCTAAAGTATCAAACAGTAAATATGAGGGCATAACAACAATGATTGAGAGTAGATGTGCTCAGTGTTGAACTTGGAAATTGCAGAATTGAAACACATATCTATATCTACCACAAGTATATATTGAATATAGTTCAAGCATGATTATATCTTAATGTGTTGGGTGAGAATATGAAAACTACTTAACTACAGAATGGAGACTTACCTGTACTTGCGAATTCTTTCAAATGTTGCCTTGTTGGTGGTCGTCTACTTTGAGTTGGAGGCCTTGGAAATTCTTTATCCAATCGTTCTGTGGTGTACTTAGAAGGGCTTTCACTCATTCGGACATGTGTCTCAATTGTCTTGTGAACCTAACACGCAAGGTGAGGTTTACTGTAACATTCTCAGTCACCACATTGCTAATGAGAATACCTATTCTTGAATTATATACCAATCTATTGAAAATTTACTTCTCTGACGATTGATTTACTTTCAGAACTTGTCATCAATAATCTAATGAATAGATTACTTTCTGGCTAAAATCCAAATACTGGCATATCTTAATTATACTGAAATGATAGCTCACATTCTGATATCTTCTTTTTCTATTATAGCTTTGTTGAGTATTCTAAATTACCGAAGCAAATATTTCAAAGGTTGACAGCTGACTGTGAATCATGCAGAACAAACTATTATCAAAATAGATTTGGAAACAAGCTTTTACTTGAACGTACCTCTTCTGTAACTTTTGTACGTTTTATGTAGTCTTCATTCTAGGAAATGAGAAACAAGATCAGGACAGGAAGTTATTGCACAAGAAATTCACTGCTAGGATATTCATGTAATCACATGTTAACAAGCAATCCAACTCTTCATGTTTTATACTAATGGAACTGGGTAAAATAGGTCTAATTTCTCCTTGAGTTTTAAGGTCGATTAACACTAGATATTTTATGTTTTATTTTACAATTGTTTAAAAGTCATTGGCAACATAATCTTTCAGTGTAAAAGTAAATGTTGTTCAGGAATGATTTGAGAATATGAAAACATAAACCTCAATGAAGAAATAAAGTAATTGAAACGTTAAAAGAATGTTAAACAAATACTGATAAACATCTAGGAAACAGTCCATTAAAAACTTGATTCTAATACCTCAGTTGAAGTTGTATCATCTGTAATAGCCAGTGGTGGAGCAGATGGCCGATGCTATAAAAAAACCAACGAGAAAACAAATAAAAATAAGGTATGGGTGATACTTCAAAAGATCTAAACAGCGCACATACCCTTTTATGAGATTTTCTTCGACTGTTACCAAGCATTGAGCCGCCAGTAACATCCTACAAGATACACAGGTACTAACAACATTTCGTTAGGAATGAATACAACAGTGCAACAATGTCAATCAGGAGAAGGAAGGTGACATAAGAGAAACAACTAAAACTCCATTACTTGCATTTTAATCTCAAAAAATAAATTCCAAACAAATTCTGTTCCAGGTATTTACATTGATAAATTGTCCAACTATATTACAAAACAGGGCTCCAAAATACGAATTTTTTAGAACCTCATTTTCATTGCAGGTATAAGAAACAAATTGTAATGAAGTTTTACCTTTCTCTTATACTTTGTTATAAATTTTGGAACCATGTTTTATTAGGAGTCTAAGATCCAATTTAAAATTAGCTTATATCTAAATAATTAAAAACTTTATACACTTCTTCTCTTCTTGATAAAAGACTTAATCTTTTGAAAACACCACCAAATCAAAACTGTGTTATACACTGAGCCATCTGTTTTAGTAAACTAACTTAATTCTATTATGCATTTATTATAACTGCTGTAACTCCAAGCAGAAAAGTACCTGTGCTTCTATTTCATGGTATGTTCGTGAAATTGGGGAAATACTCAGAAATTACCAACAAAAGGAGACTCAAATGTAAACTTTATTTCCTTTACTTGCTGTTAGTCACTTGTATCAGAAACTATTCAAAACTGAATGACATTGAATGAGACTCTACACCAGAAATTCTTATAATGTCTATATCCAGTATGCACAAATAAAACTACATTTCAAAATTAAACTAAAAACTTTGTCAATTCCTTTCCGATAAGAACAAAAATGAATTGCAACATAAATTTCAAAAAGAATTTTATTCACTTTCTAATTCGTACCAAAATATCGTCATCGGTGTTGTCGTATTCAGAAGGAGGCAGATCAAACGATGATTCATCCAGTGTATAGCTGAAAGATAATCACACAGCAGAATCATAACACAACTTATTACCTGGAGGAGGGTATAATTGCAAGTTCCACCTCAACTATCAACCTCCAGCTATCTCAGATGCACAAAACAGTCAGTATCCGATTATTTACAGATCAGGAAACTTTTGTGTGATAGAAATTCCAGTATAACTAACCTTTGGTTAAAGTCTGATCTTAATTCACTAGATCTCAGATTTGATCCTGGATTGTACTGATGGATTGATTCAGCAAGAGCTTGTTTATCAGCTAAACTTAATTGGCTTCCGCTATCTTTATCTAACAATAGTTCTTTAATAAGTTGAAGCTGGCGTGCCTAATGAGTAAAAATTGAATTGAAAGTTAAATTAATTAAAATGATTACTAAAAGTGTTCAAAAAGACATCAATACACAAGTTTCCTAAAGACCATTTTCAAATTACTTTTGTTCTGTACATGCCTAGCTTCAAATCAGTATATATTAATAATGTGTGTACATTATTATCTTGTATTACAAAAAGGTGAAATCCCTTGGCAGCAAATAAATATACTATTATCATGAATAAGAACATCATAAAAGGCCAGTGTTATGCATAGGGAAAGTGAAAGGTCTACTGGTAAAAAGAAATGGTATATGTCAAGTAATGTACCATATGATCAACAGATTGCTCTGCCTTGATACGCTTCTTCATTTCAGTGTCTAGCTGATGCCTGAATAATAAAATAAATTAATAGTTCTGATCAATAGCAGAAATTTGAATCATCATTACCTCTCCAAGACCTGTATCATCCTACTATCCTGGCTGGAGGGAATACAGAACAATTTAATATTTGAAACTGAAGCTGTCGTTAATTCAAAAACCAAGGAATTTTAATCATAAGGTACATAAAAATTGCAATGTAAAAAATCTTAGTAGTACTAAGAATTTTCGTATTGAATGCAATGACAAAATCCCGAAAATCTCTCATCCATCAAAACATCCAAGTTAAAACATTGATTTCGTAAAAATACCTCTGCAAACTTCATTGTTTTAAGGAAAAGTAAGGTGTGCTTTCATTTTCTTCTTATTAATTTTCTTTTTCATTTCTTTTGGTTGACGTCCAAAATCAAGGATACTGACAAATAATAATGGGCGATCAAAAAAATGTGGTTGAAAGTGGTTTTTGTTCACATAATTTTGTATTAAGTTTTACATTGAACCAGGTGGAAATTCTTTTTCTTTGTTTCTTAATCCTGACAAAGGGGGAATAGGGCAGAGTTTATAGCAGTTTTTTCAAAAATATTTCCCTGACTTTATTCAAAATTCAAACTTTTTCCCTGATATTTTTCTTAAAATCCGTACTATTTTCCCTGAGTGAAACAAAAAAATGACAGTTTTCCCCTTCAGTTCAAAAAATCATGATATCATTATTATTTTATATGCAGCCAATGTGCAACTATACTATACATTATTTGTAATCAGTTATACACACATTTTTATTTGACTGATTGCACTATTTTAAGATGGATCTCCACCAGGCAAATAATCTGAGCGCATGAAAGCCGTATCCTGATTGCTTATAAAAATTTGTCAGGAAATTTACATCAATCAGAACATGACCTCTATGAGAGAAAACTTTACAAACTAAAATATTTTTTTCCCAAGTTATCCCGGAGACACCCTTACATTTCAATTTTCTCTTGATTTTTCCCTTAAATTGTCAACTACGACAATTATAAGTGGCACACAATTACAAGTTCTAAAAAAATTTAGAAATGAA
Source organism: Turritopsis rubra (assembly GCA_039566895.2). Lineage (NCBI taxonomy): Eukaryota > Metazoa > Cnidaria > Hydrozoa > Anthoathecata > Oceaniidae > Turritopsis > Turritopsis rubra. The sequence goes on from CM077620.1 coordinate 12,316,156, forward strand.
ATTAAAATTTTGGGGGACCTAGAAATTGTTTTAGCTAGAAACCCTGGACAGATGTTTTAGGGAGACTAAATGAAATTATTAAATAACAATAAACTCAAATTCATTTACCTGGCCATCTTAAGTTTTACTTCCAGAGTATCCTTGTCTCCCTTAAAATAAAGGTATTGAAAATTCTTCTTTATAACAGAAACATAATAACACATTAACTTCAAAGTAATCACATGGTCAACAGACCTTGTACTTGGCCATATACTTTTTCATGTCGTGATTCTCTTCTTCTGCTGACAGCCATTTTTTCCTACAGTGTTCTTGATGGGCAACAAACTTCAGAAACTCTGAAATAGAAGTTATAGATAAAATTGGCAATTTCAACTCAATGAAAAAAGTAAAACAAGTAATATATGAAAGTGATAGTACTTCATTAGTAACCTGTTAAACATGACCAAATAATCATTCCCTTCAGCTTTAGCAGGGTCTGTTAAGTATTGAATGTTAGCTGCTCAAACCCCCTTAGAAAACTAGCTAGACGAAACTCAAGTAAACTTATAATGACATTTTTCTATCAATTTTTACAATAGTACACATGACATATTTGAAATCCTGTCAAATAATGCATGAAAACAGGAATAATATTACATTAAGATGTCAGTTTATGCTAACATTGCACATATGTTTATTGTGTTGGTGGAAGAAAGGAGAGAGAGGAAGAATGCACCACATATGTTTATCATCTGAAAAATACAGTTCTGGAAGTTACTTCGATTGTCTAATGGTGGTAAAACTACATTTAAATCAAGTGAAATTGATAATACAAATGATTATAATGGATCCCTTAACATATTAGCAAGCTAGACATCACTATTATATATATACATCATATTGTCTCCACAGCACACACCACCTCCTCTCCTCTCACTTGGTGTGTAGTATTTAAACTGGGAATTGGGTTACACAAGCTTTTAACGATTATGTATATTGAACAGGAGCTGTGCATATTGGTGTTAGCATCAATGGGGGTTTAAGCAGCAGCAGATAACGAGCGTTGTTTTTTTTGTGAGATGTGTGGGTAACAAAAAAGGATGCAAATAAAGAGAAAAAGGATCAAGAAGATTACCAGTTTCAATGCCTTCTGTAAGAACATTTGTACAGCGTATAAGATCATCAAACTTCTTCACTACTGAACCTGTCATATTACCGTTGATGTGAACGTTTGGTTTTTCTTCAGCAACCGTCGCACTTGGGCGCTTCGTTTCCTTGCTGTTGGCTCTTTTTAATATTTTTTTCATGTCGACCTTTTTACAAACTGAATTTGGCCAAACGCACCCAAAAGGAAACATTGAGAATAGATTATCAAACTAATTAATAATAACAGAAAAGATGAAAATTATTTTATACCTTTTCCTTGCTAGGAAATATGAAAAGTAAATAACACACTAAAACCCTAATATTTACTTAAATCATGACGAAACTACTTAATGAAGTTATATGAAATAGGGCAAGAAAACATCATAAGTGCAACCATGTATAAAAGTAATCGGTTTTTCTTCGCGCTTCGTTTTTAACTAACCAATCAGAATAGAGAATCGAGTTGGCTTCGAGTGTTTACAAAAAATGCTGGAAAGCTTCGCACAAAACATCTGAAAGTCTGAAAATCAGCCATTGTATTTTTTAACCCTTATAATCACGTCGTCCCCATTTCATGAACAGCATTGAAGTATGTTCCATAGAGATATCAGGAAAAAACCCGGGTTTTTTCGAGTGTAACTATGTCATCATGGGCATATTCATACCCTGCATGGGCATGAATAACGTTAAAGTTTAATATCATTTTAATTTCCCTCTCTGTACACACTCTTCATAATAATAATAATAATAATAATAATGGTTTATTTCAGGGCTTATCCATTTACACGGCTCTTCATCCCATATTTACATTAATTGTGTTTACACCGCATGAAAAGCCAGACATCCCTCAACGTATCCGCAGAAACACGCGCCCTACCCACCGGTTTACGCACGCAAACCAGCTGATAGTGCCCGCAATCACGCAAACACGCAAAAGAATGTGCGACTTCCCATGCAGTGTTACCTGTAGAAATCCCTAAAAAGCTTATAAACTCGGTAGTCGGAATTGGCGCATTTTTAGGGATGTCAACAGGTTAAATTAAAAAAGAACATAGAACGTTATTTTGAAATCTTATATTTATGTAACCGAAGTTAAATTCAGCGTAGTATACACACACACACACAAGATCAAAATATTATTTTTCCGTATCAATTAAACTGTACTTTTATGAGGCCCTCCCCACCCCCAAGCAATATCCGGGAACAGGTCCTTTTTATAATACGCTAAACGTTTACGAAAAAAAGGAGACCCATTTTTAACGAATTTACTTCCAGGTAAAACTTAGCCAGGGTAAAGGAGGGGGAGGGAGGTACGTTGTTTACATGATCGATATAAACACTAAAATATTTTCTCCATTGACTCGCATAAAATTCAATCCATTCTTTTATATGAAATACTAAACACCACCAAGATCGCATTTCAGATTGAAAAGTTCATGACATTGAAACAACATTATTAAAAAACGACCTTCAAGTGATTTGTGAACATAAAAGATATTATGCGTCCCAAGAGAGAGAAAGTTTGTTCATTCCAGTATGACCAACAGTTCTTTCTTAAAGAAAAGATTTATCTTCCTCTCGATAATTTTATTAGTTCAAAACTGGTTCATACCATTTAGATATCTAATCTTGTCAATTGTTTTCGCAAACCTCTGGTAATCCGGTATATAGACAGGAAATATTTTGCAAAAAAACTTACCTTTGAATTTTCGATGGAAATGTGTATTTGACAGGTGATTCACTAATGGCCCTCTCGTGATATTGCCCCAATATGTGACCGATGACGTCGTAGTTTGACGGTCAGAAAAAAATCAAAGTAATTTTTTTTACTTTGAATGCACCAGTCGAAAGTTTGTAAAAAATGGAACAAAAAATTGGTAAATACTTTTAGAGTTTGCTACTTGCGAATTGCAAAGAAGTTTCGGCTCTTTAAAGGAAATGCTGACGCTAGCTTATTATATGTAATCCTAGCCATTGCGCACAATAGAAAATAGAATGTTTTACCTATAGGAAATTGCCCGAGAGCATGGTTAGTTAAGAAAGTCAACAGACGGGCTGAATGAAATCAAAATTGAAAGAATAGAAAGACATTACAGATTTGAGAAGCATTGAAATATTTGTTAGAAATAAGACTTATCTTATGTTGAAACATAAAGGACGGAAAACTAATTTTCGAAAGGCATGTAAAAAATTCGAGTAAAAGGGGATTTTTGGAAGTTGGCTCTGCAAAATTAAATCCACGCCAAAATAATATCATTTTGTTCCATCACAAAATTAAATCCGCGTCAAAATTTGTCAGATTAAAGTATTTCTGAAACCTTCTTAAAAGTATAATTAAAAGAAATATATTTTACCCCCGTTTTTCCCTGTTTACTAAAACAAAACATTCCTATATTGACGGAAAAATAAAAGTAAACAAACAGAACAATCACGTGATGTCTTAGCCCCTTTAATCTTGACTGTACAATGTTCAGTTAAAATTTTTGAATGAAACCTGAAGCTTTTTTAAAATAAAATCGTGAAAAACAACAACAATAGTGACATGCAGGAACGTGATAATCGTGTCACCATCTGTGTCTTAAGCGTTAAGACGATCAGTGAAAACCAAGCTTGAGAGCCAAAATTATGTTTTCTGGGACTGACATTCCAGGCCTTTCCAGTACGTAGCCACCTTGCATAAACACGAGACTGTGATTAACGGGAAATTAGAATTTCTATCTGCAGCCGCTAAAAATTGAGAATTTTTCCCTTTTCTTTAGTTTATTTTTTCAGTTGATAGAAATTTACATTTCATAATTTTATAAAATTGAATGTTTCCATTTTGTTGTTTGACAAAATGTTGCTTATAAATAAAATGGTAGTGTTTGTTGGTTGTTAGAAAAAACCCCAATATTGTCAATTAACGTCAAACATTACTGTCGGGAGAATTTCACAGGTATTCAAGCGGTCACGTCGACCTGCCTCGTTGCACTATCAATTTTTTCTTCTTGTAATGTAATCAAAGTATTGCTCGATTCTGCCAGTTCAGCTATAGATATTCGACCACGTTGTTTGATAAATTTCGCCACTCCTTTTAGTTCTTCCTCTGAGATATAGATAAATTTTCCTCTATCGTCCATCACCCCTAAAAAAATAAAAATAGATTTTTGATTAGCGAAAAGTGAACAAAAAACGATTCTAGATTGCTATCAGCTAGATAGGGGTCAATGTCGGAAGAATAAAGCCCTTGTGAAAACATTCAAAAGCCTCGAAGAACACTTAAGGAGTGCCACACATAACACTATCTAAAGTGTGAGAAAATAACGTAGCAAAAATTAACCAATTCGTACTAATGAATTCTTTCAACTCTTTTATTCCCTTAGCGCGAAAACGAACCAGAAGACTTGAAAACATTTTCGTCGGTTAAAAAATTTCGTCATTTTCTGCCGACGAAGTTTTTGACTCGAAGGTATATTATTCAGGATGGGAGCCATCCTTGTTCATTTTTGGGCTTTTTTCCTCAAACAGATTGTTGCAAAAAAGTACACTTAATAGAAATTCCACAGTTACAAAGTAAAATGGGAATGATTGACATCATGTGAATCGCAACAAAACATTTCTGAAGAATGTTTCATGGCACACCACGCTTTATGAACCGTTACCTGTCAATCTCCCCATTTCTTGAAGGTTTTCCAATCTATCGATTGCTTCTTGAGTTTTTAGATTAAAATGAAAGGCAAGGTCTTCCAGAAGAATTACTTTGGATTTCTGAAAAAGAAAAATGAAAATTCAATTTAAATTAGACGATTACATAAAGCAAATTTGACCAGGGACAAGAAAAAGATCAGCGTTTCAGAATAATAACAGTGAACTCCATTCTGAACTTTGGGTTCATAGGACAACCCTCCTGAACATGAGGTTTCGGTTCATTACCTGGACTTGTGATGCAAGCGAATATGACAGAGTGAATCAACGAGAGCGAGATTGATGTCCAAGGGGGTTGTCTAGGTGAGTGGGTGAAGCAAACTTGAAGACTGCTAAGTCCAAATGGGAGCCTTAAATGCTCTAGGACCTTCTACACAGGACCTTCTAGGACCTTCATCAATAATAGTTCCATCAGAACTGACGATGTTACCCTGGGTAAACATCAGTAATAAACAGGTAAGCAAATTTTGTCTTCCCTTGATTCTAATGGTTCATTTTTCCCATTGATCTGATTTTTCTCTGATTTTCCAGTCAAGTAGACATCAAGGAAAAAATGGGAAATTAGTTACCTTAACATAATCTACGAATTCTTGAAGGAGAGATTGAGATTCTTCTTCAGATAAGATTCCAACCTCACCACTCTCGTCAATAGTAAAAGTTTCTTTTAATTTTAAATACTCCTCTAGTTCCTTTCGTTCTTGCTCTTCTTTCAACTTCCTCCGAATTTCTGCCTAAAAAAATATCATCTATCAATGATACATAATCAATGTAAACAATGCAAAACAGAATACCAAAATTTACCCACAAATTAAAACAATACCATCCATCTTTTTTTAAAATAAAAAATATTTTTTTAAGGCTTTGTGAAGTTAGTTAGTACCAATAAATAAGTTGTGACAAAAATTAATTTCTATGGATGAGTCAAATTTATTTTTTTGGATCAACAGTTATTTGATATGTTGGCAAGGAGGTTAAAAACTAAGGAAAAGAAACGAGGCTGTTTTGGCAAACATTTTAGGGGGGATTTAGAATAATTAGAAATTACACTGGCAAATTTTCGGGTAACTTAATTTTGCAGCTTGGCCTGCAGTCCACAAAATCTGTGAAAATTTATTCCCAGGAAAATTAATTCTAAAGGTAGACAGAACTATCAATAAATTGACATTCTCTTGGTATAGATTTGCTTTGATTCTATTACGTATTGTGATCCTGCAAATCACAAGTTCTCAACATTCTCTAATCCTTACTTGCTCAGCTTCTTCTTTCAATCGTAATTCTTCATCTCTTTTTCTTTCCAAAGCAAGTTCTTTTTCTCTTTTTTTCCTTTCTTCGCGTTCTTCCAATTCCGCCTAAAAATGATTAACAAGGCTTCAAAATGCATCAATCACCAAAAAGGGTCTTTCTGTTGAAGGGAAAGTTCAGCCATTTTTTTAGAGAAAATCTTTTCAAATAGTGCTGAACCATTAATTTGTTTTAAGGAAACGTTTTTGTATAGTAGTCCGGTTGCAGTACAGAGTGACCTTTATGATTGTAAACAAAATCCAGACAAACTTGTATCTGGCCTAATTAAAAATTTTGCGCATGGATTTGGGAGTGGCAAAAACTAGTAGGTCACCAACTGTAGTTCATGTTTACCAAGGTCTACCTATCTAAATAGGCGATTAGAAAATCTTTTTAGTGCTCCAAAGAATCATTAAGCTTCTGAAATTTTTTGATGAAATATATTTTAACCTTTTTGCTTTATTGCTCCACTTGTAAAGAGGTTGTAAAATAAATGAACCTATCATTGTTTTTTATTTCGTTTGTCTATTCATCTATCTTATACAGTATAGCCCAAAAGAAACTTTTATGTGTCCATGAGGGAATAGTTTTACATGAAAACACAAAAGATTTTCAGGTAAAGTTTTTATCCGTTACATGAAGTCATTATGTTTTCAAGGCATTTTTCAAGTTAGATAAACGAAAGATTAACTTCTAAAGATGGCAACTTGTGCCAAAAGCTAATTATCGGAAACGTAAAGTTTCTTTCGGGCTGAAGCGTATGTACTACCAGTTATTTATTGTCTTATTTAGGTTGAAAAGGCTAACACTTACCTGTCTTTCAGCTCGCTTCTCAGCTTTCATTTCCAGTTTCCTCTGTTTTTTTGCACCAATTTTCCCTTCAGACTTCCCATCACCCCATACCTCTGCATCCTCATCATCAGATGCTAAAAACACATTTTGATTTCAAGTTAAGCAAAACAAGAAAAAGAGAAAGAAAACAAGGAGAAGAAAAAGAAAAGCTTTGTGAGGAATATAAAAGGACTTATCATTTTTATGGTATAGGTTGTGTAATTAAGAGCTCTATGTTTACCATATAACATTCAAATGCTATATGCTGTATATTTACCAATTTTCAAATAATTGCTTTGGTAGTTGCCAAGAGCATGCTTTCAAAAGTTCAGAATAACATATTAAATAATACCTTTTAGGTATACATATAAGTTTTATTATGTGACTTAATAAAAGTTTTGGTTGCCAAATACATTTTACAATGATAATGAAGATAGGCTATGAATTTATTTCTGCTAAAGGGGTTGATTCTTCCTCCTGCTCATTTTTAAAACTCTATTGGTTAAACAACGACGTCAGAAACTCATTTATGCAAATCAGTGTCATTTCAAAACAAAAATGTTGTTTAAAATATCTAAGAATACCATTTGTTCATTGTATATTTAACTGCAATCGTTTGTTTGTTCGACAACCAAATGATCATTCTCATCTTACGAAAAAAGTGTTGAGAATCCAGAAAAACTGGAATAAGCTGGAATAAGCAACTATCTTTATTACGTTCGATAAAAGTGCATTCCGATACTTCTTTTGAGCCAATAAAAAAATGAGCGGGTCAGCGCCTTAAAGTTTACATACCACGTTTTTTAAAAATAATAAAATCCATTATTTAGACTGAACAGCAATCATTAGATTAGGACCCAAACATATGCTTGTAAATATTTAATAATAATTAGGGATTATTTAGAGCGAACAAAGAAAATAATTTTGTGTGATGTGTCAACCATCTTTTAGATGGCATGTCTTAAGCGCGGCCTTAAGTGGGGTAATAGTACAACAAACATGCAATCCTGAAAAATCGAATTATAAACTGGGAAAAAAGTGTTTGATAATCTCTGCAGTCAAATATAGTTTTAAATATAATTAAATTGCATTAAAAGTTTTTGTGGACATAACATGGCTTTAAAATAAAAAATAGATTAGTACCATCAAATCTGTTCATATCATCTTCTTCCTGTCTCAATCTCATACGACGTGGTCTTCTTCCTCCTGCAACAGGCTGTACGACATCACGATGGCCGGCTCCTGCTGGGCCAACAGGTTTTTCTACGATGGAATGAATCAATAAGTTAGTGAAACGAATGACAAAATACCAGCTTATTTTCTTATAGCATCATCAGTACAAAATAAAATGTTTCCATGGTTTGAAAATTGTGAATGGCCTATCGTGTTTCAACACTACTCACATTTTCAAGAAGTTCCTTTAAAAGGTCTCACACAATTTCGATGTTTCATTTTGGTAAATTTTTTGAAATTCTAAACATACTGCTTGGACAGGGTCTCATTTGTCTGTCAATTAAATGAAACCACTTAGGTTTGTCAAACTTTAATTATGCAACTTTAACACTTTAACTTTTTAGGCATTACGGAAAAGACATTTATTAACATCATTTTACATTGCACTTAATGATGACATTAGCCAAAGCTTTTATGTTCAAATAAATATTAATAATATACAAATTTTTAAGATCATCAAAATTCTGAACCCATTTTCATGTTAATGTTGTAATAATTAGAAGAACATAAAAGATTTCTGGAACTAGTTTTCAAAGATATTAAACTGTTAACAAATTCAAATTAACAATCTTTTTCATAGTTGGGCAGAGCAGTTTCTTCTGCATCATAAACATTTTTCAATCACTCACTCTCTTTCTTCTTCTTCTTCTTTTCAGAAAATACATAGGATAGATACAATATTATTGCAATAACCCCAGCTAAAATAAGCCATATCAATGCAGCATAAGGCTCTTTATTTATTTCACCCATCAGTAGTGTATACTATAAGAACAAATAGCAAATAACAGAAGACAGGGAAATAACAGAAGACAGTCAAGGAAAACTGGCAACTAAATATAATCATTTAAAAATTGTAGACAGTGCCAAAGACTCCATAGAACACTTCATAGAACATTTAGTTAGCCATGATTTAAGATTTAAAATAAATGGAAGTAAATCAATGGCATCCATGGATCTTGCTGCATATCACCACTGGTCTTCTGCAGCAGCAATTGTCTTAACCCCAAGGTTTTCCCAGTTTCACTTTTTTGGTTAGTGGTAATGGTGGTTTAGGCCATCTTCATTAACTGATTTGTTGGGGTATATGGGTTGGACTACAATGACTTAGTTAATTATAATTAGGCCAAAACCCAACCGACCCTGTTGAAAAGTACCGACCCTAAACCCTTTACTTGGGAATTACTGCCCAAAAAAATATGAATTTATTACAAATTTATTACAACATTTATATTTTTTCATCTTGAAAGTTTCGTTGTCATTCATTGTGATGGAGGGTACCATTTTTATTCCTTGTGACAACTTGTTTCCTTTGTTCTCTCCATCTCTTGTCTTTATAATTTTCATTTCGCACTGCCCAGTGGAAGTGTTTGTGAATTACATAATCAACCTTTGACCTATCATACTGCAAGTGTGAGGGTTTTGCTGTTTCACCATGCATTTTAATTTTAATTTAAAGAACACATTCCTATTTGTTATTCATTCGAAAGATCAATTTATTTATTCGAAAGATCAACCCCGATTTTACCATCAGAAAAACATCTTGTGATAAGTATTTTTTTATTCAAATTTTTCATGTCTGCAAACAGCATGATGCTGATAAAAATTTATCTGGAATGAACTGAACGTAACTTTACAAGAGTTACAACAGAGCTTTAGCATCAAAAGTTACATGATAAAATGTGCTTTTGAAAACATGAGGTACAACTTCTTGTATTTAGAAAGAAAAAAATAGATAAAAAATAAAAAAAAATTTCCTACCTTCCTACCCTAAAGTTTTTAAAGCACATAACCACAAACACACAATATATTTTTTTGGCCTTATTACATCATTACTTATTACTTCAATGTGTCACCAACTAACATGGCTTAAGGTTAAAACACAAAGTGATCATGATTGACTAATTGCAATTTCAACCAGAGAAGGAGGAGTAGGAGTCCAAGGGTGTAATAAAAATCATTCATTTATAAAATGGCGCACTGCGTGAAAGTATGAAAAGTTGAAGTTTTCAGTGAGATGAAGGAAGATTTTGCTTCATCAAAGTATGGATTTTGCAACATCTCCGTGTTCCATCACAACTAATTACTCTGAGCAACACACAGCTTTACTTATCTATTTTATCAAATTTTAGGAAGGGCAGACAATGCCCCGTGTTGAATATAGTATCAAATACAGGAGATGAAAACAGTAGCTAAACTGAAACGAACTTTCACGTTTTCATTATTCAAGGAAGTACTTTTATAAAGTACACGTGCAGGAGAACAAACTACAACAGCAACTGAGATAAACTCTTAATTTATTTTAAAGCGATAACGCAGCATAATATATTTTCAAACTTCTTTCATCTAGATTAGGAATAGGAAAATATTGATTTTTGTGTATAAATTGAATACAATCGAATTAAATGCTATTGTAGACAAAATCCATCTTCAGAACACGTAACTTTTAAGACACCACGGTAAAGCTTATTCAAAACAAGAAAAAGTCATGCTTTGAAAGTACTATAAACATTTTTACAAAAAAAAAAATTGCAGAAATTTACATTGCAGCTTTAAAAAGCCAAACCTTTTTCAAGTTTTTCCGTTGTTTCTTTTGAAATATGAACGAAGACTCATTAGAGGAGAAGGAAGCAGTTGCAAATATCCTAAAATCCGATATTAATAGTAAAATGGGACGCAACAAGCTAAAGAGAATGTTACAAAAACTCTTAAGTTCAACCAGACTTTTTGATGAAAGAACTGCAGAATTATTTTACTCTTTGATAAGTGGTGCTTTACCTTCAGATGAATATCTTGTCAAGTTAAAACGTTTTGATAATTCTCCTGTTTGTGGGCTAGTATGGAATGCAAATTTCTTTGCATATAGATGTCGAGATTGTGGGATTTCACCTTGCATGTCTCTGTGTGCAGATTGTTTTCTTGGTGGCAATCATGAAGGGCATGATTTTAACATGTTCAAAAGTCAAGCTGGAGGAGCATGTGACTGTGGTGATGCTACCGTTATGAGAAAGGAAGGGTATGTGACTTTATTTTTCAGGATATATTTTGTTGAATTCTCTGATTCACTTGACGAAATTCAAAAGAAACTTCAGAATTTTAGTGGATTAACGCCTATTGCCGCATTTTGTTTTCAATAGGAGGACAATAGTTTTTTTAATAATTCTATGGGATGAAGTTTAGATATTTCAAAAAATCTGTTTTTCTCCAATGAAACTCCTTATATTTTTCACCTACTTTGATGTCAAAAATAAACGATGGTAAGTTAATAGAGAAGTAATTATTGTACGAGAGAAGAAAATATAATAACTAATAATCAACCCTTGCAATTGTCAATTTTCCGATTCGGAGAAGGGAGTATTAGAAGTATAAGGGAGTATCAGGAACAAATACAAGTTTTAGTAAACTTCTGTTCCTGCATTTAATTTATATTAGGAGGCCTATTGATAGATTTATAAAGAATCATTTCTACTTCTTTCTGTTTGCTTATGAACAATTACCTCAATCAGCATTTTCAGCCAATCAAATTTGTCATATCTATGCAACAAATACAACATTCTCCATGCAGCAAATGAAATATTACTTGTTATATCAATATCACTATTTTGAAAATATTTGTTTGTTTTGGTTTAGTGTTGCCCGCTAAAATTTAAATGAATGGAAATTGAGTGCCATTATTTAGCACACAATCGCTGGTGATCGCGCACTCAAAAATTGCTAAATGGAAATCTGACTTATGAGAAAAACAGATTCTTTGAAATATCTAAACACCATTTCTTCTATGCCACTCTTCATAGAAAACACAACAAAAAAATTAAACATTGTTTTATAATTATATTTTGTTTGATTTTATATATAAACTTATCCGTATATGGTAATCACACAATATATAGTCAGTGCATCTTATCATTGCACCGTTAAAACTTTCAACATTGGAGATACACCTTAGAATGGACTGCTAACAGGATAAAAAAGCTTATGGAAAATACATGGTGTACCTGTATAGTTAGTTTTTATTGCCAATTAGCTATTAAAAGCAAAACGAGGTGCACAAGCATTTCTGACCAAAATCACAAATTGTTGCGCATTTATTAAAATTATAGTTACACAAGATACTATTGACCAAATTGAAGAGGTTGCCAAATTATGCAGCATTGTTGCTCTTTTCATATCCTCTTCCGTCTACAGTGTTAAAATATTTTGAGTCACTTTGTTAAAAGGCATGATTATTACAAAATACAAGATTATTACAAGTTATATCCTCACTAGATGCTATCCAATTAGAGAAAGAACATGAATTCATGGCATCATAGCGTTATATTTGGTATTCATGGGAATCAAATGTGATAAATTCAAAAATGATGCACATTTAAGAGCATGTTATATCATGTGCAATCAATTGCAACAGGTTACGAAATGTGTTGCGAATCATTGCACAGCCAATTATATGATTTGAACACGGGTTTGCAAGGAAAATAAGGATTATTTGGATAATCAAGACAATATCACTTATATTTATCACAGAGAATGTTCAAATATGGCAGCCGTAACAGTGGGAATGCAAAGATTGCTGGAGGTGATGTGAACTAGTTATTGGTATTTTTTTTAGAGTGGCTCAAAAAAATGGTTTATTTGCTGTGTGCATTAATGTCAGGACAGTTAATGGGGTTTATTAAAAAATTTCTACTGTTTTTTTATTGCATGCAAGTTGCTAACTGTAAGGAATCTAGCTGTTTGGACCGTATTTCGTATGTGTGCAATGATATGCCATGCGCAATGATTGGGTGCACTGACTATATTCACTACATCATCACACTGGTTTCATTAACTTATTTAATTAAAACAATCAGATTACCATTTTCCAAATACATGTCTCTTATGACATCATTATCTGGGAAATTAATGTGATAAAAATATTATGAAGGCTATTATGAAGGCTTTTTACAGCAATTTATAAAATAAACTTTCACGTGGTTGGAAAACAAAGAAACTCATAGATTCATAACATCTCAGAAGCATCTATCCGCTTAATGTTCTTCAAAAAATCTGTTCTGGAAACACCCCAAAAAATAATAGAAATTATTTGTGGAGGAATTCATTTTTAGTAGTACGTCTAGCATTAAAAGTCTGATGCTTTGGCATTTAACAATTTAAAAAGAAAGGTTTTCTCTTTTGAAAAGTTCGAAATTATTTCTGGCCGTTGTTGAAAAAACATGCAAGCAATATGCAAACTCATTTCCAGGGCAAATTTTGTTTTCTCTGCTCAATAACCAAAGTTGTACATTTTATGAATGCCTTTGTTGTGGAAGTGCTGTGAAAACAAATGCATGAAATACTATCAGAGAAACAATGTTAAAATGTTTGGACATACTTCTAGTATTAATTTTAAAACCCTTTCCTTGCATTTTTTCAAGTTTGAGTTGCGAGGGCCGTTTAATGAACTTCAGCTGGTGCTTGGATAAAGCCCTGCATGTTTGACAACAGTGCAAAAGCTTTAAACACTGTTATTTCAGGTTGGATGTAAAATATAATGCAAAAGCTACATTATTAGTCATCTCTCTGTATTCTCTGGGTATACCGACAAACAAAAAATTTAATAATTTTTTTGTACCCTATAAGGTTGTATACAATTTCCCATAGGTTTGGTGAATTTTTTGAATTTCCACCAATATTCTCTGAGGTGCAATTCGTGAAAATTAGTACATGCGAAAATAATTCTAAATCTGCTATTCACGATAATAAATACCCATTTTAACCACACCATATTGTTATCAACACAGAATTAATTAATAAAAGGGCAAAGGAGAGATAGAGCAAATTAAGGGCCTGATTATATGAAGAGGGTTGACCAGGTGCTGCCTTATTTAACTCTGATAAACTTTATTCCCAATTCATAAGGTTTTGCAGCAGGCATAAGACTGATGGTGCAAGAAAGAATGCTCAGGTACCAGAAGATCTTGTCGATATTCCAAAACTTGCTTTGCCAATCCTGGTTATTGCTTTGTATGAAAGATTGGAGGAACATTTGTCAAGTGATAATAATGCTGGTAAGAAAATTCTTTTCATTTCTATGAGGAATGTGGTTTCTTTGTCTCTTTTCTATAAGATATTATTATGGGCACTGTTTAGAGGAGCTCTCCTCTCTAAAGGTTGTTTTCCAATAGGCAGAATCATTCATGTGGAGTCTCTCGGACTTCGCTCTGATCCTTGACAGTGCAAATTCCTTGTAGCTCTTTGAAATTCTCTTTCAACCTTGCACTCCTCTCTGTTTTGACCTCCAGTCAATAAAGTGCAATATTCCTCGTTATTAATTTCAAATCCAGTTTCAATAAGTAGTTTCAATTTTTATTTCCTGCCGTAGCTTTTACATTGTAGCAGTGTTTTAACCTTCTAATAAGAAATTGATTTCAGAACAGTCTTATGTTTTTTATGCGTCTTTAGGCTCTGTTTCTTTATTAGATGTAATGGAAAATATTCTGTCAACTTCAGAAGTGTTGCTGAATGTATTGAATAAATTATCAAAGATCGAAGTATTACGAGAGATCATCTGCGAAAAAATCATGTCACCAATTGACAATTTGCGAACTACTTCACCGGTTGGAGGGCAGTCCGAAGTTTCGAGTGTAGTATCACCACGTCCATGTGATAGTTGGAACTTAGTTTGTTCAACCTCAGGTCATGGCTCAACAAGTGTGGAAGTAACTGTCAGGAATACCATCAATTTGAATGAAGGGCCTCAGAAAATGTTTGTTGATGATCACGAGCAGGTGGCACATAGTAGTATTATGAAAGAAGGACGAAAACAAACATATATACAATTTTTAATGGACATTCTTGTGAAAGCTGAGTTTCCGAGTAAATTGGCAACTTTCTTGCTTCAACTTCTGCCAAATACTGCTTACAAGGTATCATTTGTTTATTGCAAAAATATTATTTTAGCATCACAGAAGTGACTACATTTTTAATTGTTATTCTTCACTGGAAAAACATGAAAAACGAAAAACTCGAACCTATTCAATTGTTAACTATTGGTTAGTGTAGGCTAAAGTATCCAATGGGCATGTATAGAAGTTTTCTCTGGAATAACATTCTAAGCGATGAAGGGATATAGGAAGATTAAAATTAAAACATTTTCTCTTTCCATTATACTGGTAAAGCAAACTTCTTTTTGACAGCAGGATGTATTGAAATATTTTATTTTTTGTTCCCTGCAAAATAGAGAAGACATTAAAAGAAATGATAATATGAATGATAATAAGTGGTTACTAAGGAAGTTTTTAAAAGTATTAACTAGAGCACGAATGAGCATAAAACTTTCTGCAAGTGAGATTATTGTAACCAAACTGCTATAATAAGGAAAGGATTCCTCTTAATATGCGAATACTTACTTTCGAAATTTGGTGGCACTTAGAAAACTCTCCACTTTTTGTCCGCCATTTTTTTCATGGCAAGGAAATGTGGACGATTCATTATTCTTACTAGGTTTGGACAGTATGAAAAAAAACCCACAGCCATTTGTAAAGTCTTTTATGCTTACGCAGAAAGCCAATAAAACTATGGTTTACTCTGCTGGTGGATGTAGATGGACTTGAAGCTAAAAGAACAGCAAACCAAAAGCTTCATTTGTCTTTCTTATGATGAAGAAACAACTAGGTTACTATAAATGAAATTTTTAATAAAATTTAAATTAGTGCAATCAAAAAAAACATAAAGTTGATAAAGTCTATTTGTAACCATTTTTGGTGGACTTACTTTACAAAGTTAACGAATGAAATAGCTGAATCCCAAAAAAAACTGTTTTATGGCATAAAATTTTCCAAGTCAAACGGTTAAAGGTTAAATGACTTACTAGATACTAATAAAACCATTATGATAACCCTGGTGGATAACCTTTAACCGCTGCCGAAAAATCTATGAAGTGTCTAGTGTCTATTAATTCAAACTTTCAATTTATTTTCACTCACTCTTTATCTCATGTTTAATCATTAAGAGTCATTGGACAAGAAAACTTATTCAAATTATCAAATCGTCATTGAATAATGTTTATAAAAGAGGTGGAAGTTATTTCTTGAAGTATTTTAAAGGAAATGTTACAATTTTAAAGGGAATGTTACAATTTTAAAGGGAATGTGGCAATTTTAAATGCAATGTTACAATTTTAAAGGGAATGTTACAATTTTTAAGGGAATGTTACAATTTTTATGGGAATGTTACAATTTTTACGGGAATGTTACAATTTTTATGGGAATGTTACAATTTTTAAGGGAATGTTATAATTATTTAGGAAACTTTCACTCGACTGTTTTGTCGTCAGTACACTGCAATTGGTAAATCTTTGTCGACATCATTAAACCCAGATATGTTGTCCAACCACATGGTGCATGTTAGCGTGCAATTATTTAGTAATGAGTATTTAGCATTGAAAATGGTCAAGGAAGAGAACCTTCTGTTTAAGATGATATTCATTTTGAGTAAGATGATTGGAGAATGTTTAGAAAATTATTCACTGGAAATAGAAGGTGAGTAACCATTCATAACCAAGGTTGTGATTCATAGTTTCCTATTTTTCAGATATGTCGAATTTTTTATCTTTTTATAGACAGGGAAGGTTTAACCACTTTTGGCATATACCATTTTCATGGAGCATTAATGACAATATATTTTATTGAAACAGCAGGCAATATTGCTTGTTATTCCTGTAGAAAACACTCCTCCACAGAGATTTTTTGAAGATTTTCCCTACTGGGTACACACTCTTACGGCCTTGAGATGACAATGACGAAACATTATATAATTGTTATCTTTTGTTTCTGAATGTCCTAAGAATTTCCTTTGTATGATCTTTTTAAGGTCACGAAACAAGTATAATGACAGTTAATTGTGATCATCATATCTTAAGTGGACACCGTAACTGGCCAATAGCCAGTGATATGACCAATATTTTGTCACACCAGTCAGTGGCGAAAATGTTTTTGGAAACTGGTGATTGTTTAAGTCGATGGATGCATTTTGTTAACATGTTGACAGGTAAAGACAATGCATTTTGGGTAGAGGGGATAAACAACAACAACAAAATATTAGCAATTTCATCATTTAAAACTTAACCGAGATTATTTGGGCTATGGTCCATTCTTTGGAAGAAATCAGTAATATTCAATGTCTCCCCTACCGAAGATGGCAAATTGAAGTTTTTTAAATTGTTCATGAATTTGCTAGTGTTCTTCGGGCTGTTTCAGTTTCATTTTGTTTTTCATTCATTTTTGTTGTTTTTCAGGAATGAATATAAACAATCGCAGGTTCATCACGCATATTGAATACGAGCCGAGGACATACTATACTGCATTTTCTATTGAATTTGAATCTGCTGCCACGGTGATGTGGGAGATTTACCGGGCTATTATAAAACTGGTAAGAAATGTAAAATAATTATAGTAGTTTATAGACTTTCTGAATGTTCCTAGGATTTAAATACTCATACTTTCATTACCTTCCCCTCTTTCATACCGTAAGATTTCTTTTAACAAATTTTTAAATAAAAATTTAAAAAACTATTCACCATTTAATTTTTTATTTCTTTAATGTCAATATTATGCAATATTATGCAGCTCATCTCTTGAAACCGAAACCTTATCACATATAGTGAGAGCATAAAAGTACCTACAGCCCATTTTTTTATTAGCCACACACAATGAGAACCAGGCTCTATATTGGTTACCATTTTGTCACAAAACACACTTAAGACCTTTCCTGAACATGATTTTTTTTTTCTGAAGCAAGAAAAATTGATTCCTTGAATGCCTTATGCTGTATAGTAGTGAATAAGACCATGTTCTATTATGTTTACAGGATAACAAGAAGTACGCACTAAAGATGATTGATGTTTCAGCTGCAGCATTGAAGGATTGGTATTCCTTTGTACCTGATAAGGTAACTTCCAGTCCAATTTAATCCAAATTTAAGCTTGACGAAAATATTTTCAAAGAATGCGATTGTATTCAAATTATTTTCTTTATTATTATTCCTTTTAAAGTATTTATATAGGGTTACAAATTGAATTTTTGTAATTCATGATGTGGAGATGAATCACGCGCATGTGTTATAACAAAATAGGATACATTATACAAACAATAAATTTAAAAATGGGTTACATTTTAAACTATAAATTGTTTTTATAATATATTGATCATGGTGAAATTTTACATCCAAATAGGATTTCATTTGATTTTTGTTTCTATTTTGGTTGAAATGGATGCAATACCATCAAAGTGCTAAATCTTTCCTTTATATGACATCATATACACTCCTATGTCACTTCAGACCCTGTTTTTCTAAGACACCTTCTAATTTCCACTTTTGAAGTGCATTAAATTTTTGAATCCTTTTTTTTTTTCAGTTGAACAAATCGTCGTTCACCTTTCATCTGTTGTTACATCGTTATTTTGCATTGTTTGTGAGCCAGGTATGGATTGCTTTTTTTTTTAAACCACTGTTTTGAAAATGTAACAAAAAAAAGGGTTAAACCTATTGTTGTAATGCTCCTTAAGTACTGTCTACATCTGCAGACATGTTTGGCATACTGAAGATACGCAATTCATTAGATGTTGTAATTTCTTGCTGTATAAAAAGAGAGATCTATGGTGCTGTCTTGTATAATCAAAACTCCTGAATGTGCATTAACTCTTAATGGCAAATCATATAAAGGAAGCTGACTGCTCCCAAATGCTATCTATAAATAATATCTAGTTATAGTTCATCTTCATAATGAGCTAACATTCCAGTTTCAATAAAATTGCTTTATATATGAAAATGTTTCCATACATTTCGAAAACCACGGAGCCGTCTTGATTATAACGCACAACTGCCATTAGATTTTAAAGTTCACTGTCAGATGTTTTTTGCTCTGTGTTCAGTCTGATTTTCAAACGGCTCTATATAAGAACTTCACAAATATTTATGAGAGGAAAGATGATACATGCTCGTTTCATGATATATTTTAGTTCACAGACTCCTTAGACAAATTTTGAGACAAATATTTTCTTGTTTCAACTTTAGGCTGTAAATCATTTTAATGAAGATATCAGACAAGTTCTTCCAGTTAAAGTTATTTTAAATGCTTTGGGACATTTGACGAACTGTGCTGTGAGTTTCATTGTTCTACATGGTATTTCGTTGACTAATTCTTGAGGAAAGTTTAGTGTAAGATTTACAGAAAGACTGCTCCATTTTTCTAATTATTTACACAATTTGACATTCGTAAAAGGGTAGAAGCACTTGTAAATCCTTTTTTGAATTATAATGAAATTATTTGAGGTATCGACTGGAATATACCTTTTATCAAAACTTGGATGGTAGTATTTTGTATACTTGTTGGAATTGGTAGTACTATTATAATCTGATTATAAGGAATTGTAATTTGGATGTAATGTAAATGTAATGTCCTCAAACCTCTACCATTATATCTCTGCTATTAGAAGGTTTTATGTTATTCAACATGGGAGTATTCTTTCTTCTAGGTGGCATTGCAGGAAATACGTGCAGGATTATGGTTTTATAATGGCCACCAAATCCGAGGTCAAGCCCAGTCTTATGTGCAGTCGTACTTTTGTAACTCCATGCTCGATCTTGATATATTTTTTCTGCAGGTATATTTGATTATATATTTACTTTTGACATCCTGTCTAAGAGGATATAGGAAGATATACCACTTTTATCATTACCTGTAATCTGATAGAAGTATACCAAAACAAACTGCTGAAAAGTCCAGCATTCAGTGTCCATGTTTTGAAAATAAAAACGTAATGATCACTTGTATCATCATCCCCAATCATTTTCCAAAGACAATTGAACATAGACGATATATAACTTTTGATTATCAGAAATATAAATAAAAAGACAACATAAGGATTCTTCAATTTTTTCCCGGCTAATGACCAGCAACCACACAATCCTGATGCAAGATGCCATTATTTTTTTTGTTTCTCATTTTTTGCTGTTATTTAATAGCAGAGAACGTACAAGAAATTAATTAGAAAAAATATTAGCGTTATTGTACTTGGCTTTTTATGATGGTTGATATTGTATTATGCATTTTCTACCAGTAATATCTCTTGTCATTTAGATAGCATTATCTGTAATGGATTCCGATGTGTTCCTTGATATGCTTCTTGACAGGTTCACATCCTTTTGTTATCATTAACCATATATTTATTTTTTAATAATTACTTTCACGCATTATGGGCAGTCTAGAAAGTTGTGATGATGAGGTTCAATCCCTGTTATGAAATACACTAATGAGATACTAGTTATGAGTATTCCCCATAATGATTTCTGTTATGATTCTGTTATTTGATTAATAACTGTCAACATGTGAAAGAAATTCTTTGAAAAACTCTCACATGAAACCTTGGCCACATCACTTCTCACAGGACATTAATACATAAATATCATTATCCATAAATAAACGTATTTTTCAGTATTATGTTGAGATGTTGGATGACTACATAAGCGAATTAACTTAATGGCTTCTTTTTGAGAATATTCAATATTATTTCTGCCTAGATTTTGCATCAAGTCTTGGTTTCAGTTTGGTGAAGCAAAAAATATCTGTAATCAATCTAGTGATAATGAAAAGAAGCTGCTTCTTGTTGAGGGATGTTTGAACTTAATTCTGATATTGTTATCGCATAGAGTGTATTCAGGTAAAAAGTCATTTTGTGCGGTGGTTGTAGTGAAGTCCTCCAGTTTTTATTATTCCAGTTTTTAAGAGTTTTGTATACCTTATATTCGTGCCGAGTTGCAGAAGAGCATCCTGTTTCATTCTTGATTATCGTTGAGTTTGTCCTGGCTTCATTTCTAGGTGCAACTGAAGAGGAGATGCTACGAAAAGATGTGATAACTAATCTTTGTGTGGCGGATCGAACACACAGCCAGTTGATTGAAATTGTATCTTCTCCTGTTTTTTTTATTTTCTGTACACTTATTGATTTGAACTGTTGAAAAAAATAATTCTTGATGCACTTATATTTTATATTTTACTGAGAATTACACTTATATTTGAGGGGAGTCGTTTAAACAGAATTTTGCGGGAAAAGAATGGGTACAGTAGATTGTAAAGAAAGTGATGATCTTACATGACTAATTTACAGAAACCATAATGGCTTCTTTTTTTTTTTACTTATATTTTGTTTGATCATATTCCATTCCATTATTTTTGAGTTAAAATATAATTAAACATTCTTGTGTAAGGCAATGTAAAACAGAGAGAAATGGTTTGAGAGACCTAATAAACTCCAATTCTACCTTAACCTTGTCACATTAGATACCTACTAGACCAGGTGACACGCACTCGCCTGAAAAGTATTTTGACAAAATATTAGCTGAGGTACTTTGGCTTCCCGAGTTACTTGTTGAACATTTAAACATTTTCATCTCACTACACATATAATTTAATTGCTATTCGTTAAGATTCAAACATTTACAACTTACACCATCTTCAGGAAATTTGTAAATTGAAATGATATTGTTTAGGTTGCCGATTTCAAGATGCCTGCTGTTGAAGCTTCCAGTATGCAGCAAGGAATGTATACACCAAAAGGTGCAGTTGATCTTATTCACTTCACAGTAAATTCTCATTTTTTTCGAAAATTTTCACCCATTATTTTGAAACCAAAAAAGTACTTGAAATAAAAAGATGGAAAACTTAATATTTTGATCTAAAATCAGCATTTTTAACAAATAGAGGTGGATCTAGAGCACAGGCAAAATTTATGGAGGAGAGTTAAGTTATTAGAAAAGAAAAATGTACAAGTAAACTTATCAAGATTGAAAAGAAATTTTATGCCACACGGTACACCTCCATTTTTTGCCAAACGCTAGATCCACCTCTGGTATGCTATTTTAATCCCTCTAAACTCTAAATTTTGTTTTGATAGATTCAATTTGGATAAACAAATATGACTACAATCACATCCAGTTGAGAGTTTTCAAAAAAAGTGATGAGCAAGCAGCACACGAGCGATATAATGCAATGTAACGTCTTTGTTCTTTTAATTTAAATCTACTTCCTGTCAGCAAATTATTCTTGATATTTCATTCGTTCGTATCTTTGAAAATGATATGAGTGATTCACAATGAGCATTGTTTTTGTTCATTATTTTTGTCTCATTTGAATTTAAATATCACTCGAACTCAAGAATTCAATACTTTTTTCCATAAAGTCTGTTTTCTTCTGCCCCAACACGTCTTTTCCATTTGATTTTTTTTTCTTGATGTTTGATCTGTTTTTACATTCATAGTTTCAACATTCTCTGCCAGAATCGCCCTTTTTTGGCACGGATAAGAAAAACGATTCAAAAACTTAAAACCAGTACTAATGATTTGTTCTATATGAAAATTTTCATTATTATTGAAGCACTTTTGAAATTTGGTCCAAATATACCAATTGAACTTTATGATTTTCCACACGAAAATTATCAATAATTCCCTTGAGTACGTCTCTTGATGATAATATTTATAAATATTTTTAGAATGCAAAAGAACAAATTTTCCAGCACAACACTTACTTGGCCACCATTACACAACCTGGAGAAAATTAATCCTGTATTTGATGGAGTATATAGGTATGTCACTTGCTTTGTTTCATTGTTGTATAATTTGTTTCATTGTTGTATACTTTGTTTCATTGTTGTATACTTTGTTTCATTGTTGTATGCTTTGTTGGTATTGTTTGTCAAGTGCAGATCTATTGAATGTTGAATAATGGAAAATTTGGATTTGCAGTTTGTTGAGATTATTTTTTAGGATTTTTTTTGCAGTACTGCACCAAATACATACCACCTTTGTAAACAATGATATTAATGAAAGAATTTCTGAATTTTATAGCCTTCTACAAAGTCAAACACTTCATAAGATGTTGATTTTTATAATATATCAGGTATGGCAACCACTATTTTCTTCTGTCAACAAAATGACAATTTTAGTCAATGCTGATGACAATTTCATGTTATAAGACCATTGTCAGTTCAGCACCTTTCAAGAATGTATAAACATGTTACTTTAATGGAAGTCACTTTGTGAGTGGGTCTATCTTATGGACTGGTATCTTTAAACCTTTTGGTTTAAAGTTTCTTTGTTTGAAAGAATGAGGCATGATAATACCATGTGATCTTAGACCGAAAAAACAAATTTTTCAGATGAACTGCATATTATCCCTAACGTAGATGAATGAAAATCACCATAATTTATCACCTATCATATTCTCTCCACAAGTACCTTTACTTTTAGTTTGTGGAAAGGAAACAGCCTCTTTCTGAATCCATTATTGTCACTGCTGTTCACTTGTTGCAACTGAGTGTTTGGCATGAAAACACAAAAACAGTAAGAATTTGAATATTATTAATTATTATATATTATATATTATTATTATTCAGTAATTCCTTTTTGTTTTATTTTTACATGATAGCTTAAGAAAATCATCAACGGTTTACTTCGATGCACAATGTTAACATTGTTCATCCCCAGGTTGAAAAATAAGAGCATTTATATGGATATTTTCAACCCAGCACTTAGCTTGTACTTAACACTGTATATTGGGTATGGAATAAGGCAACACTATACATATAAACATTAGGCAAGAAATCGATTCTTTTCAAAATCTTGATATTGATAGGATTTTTAACCCTGGGCTGTAAATCTTCACATGTAAAAACATTATTTTGATTATTATATACTTGAGCTAAATAGGGGGTAACACATAGCAAATACACATAGGAAATACACTTGAGCTGAAATTTCTCCTAATAAACAACCCTTAGAGTGGCTGAGTGGTGTTAAAATATAATGTGAAGACCTTTCCAATGAATTCTGCAAAAGGATAACCTATTCATGTTTTAGAACAATGCAGTAGCAAAGATGAATCACAGTGCAGATGATGTATTGATTGACTTGGTTAACAATTACTTGGATACTTTTCATAACAGCGACCAAAAATTGAGATTTGTTGAATTGATCAAAGAAGAATTAAAAAAAGGTGCATACATCCAGTATTTTCCAAGTTTTATGATGAACATACATAATCATGAGATCGTGTTTGTGTTTTGACTGGGTTGTCAGTACACACCTCGTTTTGATGTGTTACATTGTTTCACTGTTTTGCTTAACTGCACATCGCTGTGGGACAATTTCAAGTGATTATCAACACAGAAATGAGGCCTGTACTGAGAACCAAGTCTAAATGCGACATAAAAACATGAACTTCGGATAAGTCTATAATATAGAACATCAAAGGGACCCAGCAACACTGTTTGAATTATTGACTTATTGAGTTATTAAGAATATTTTATGAGAGAGTATTATGGGAAGAAGAATGCTAAAAAACGGTTCGAGTTGCTGAAAGTTCAAGTTGTTGAAATTCTACTGTCGTTTCTTATTCTTTTTTACATAATTTTTATTTGTAAATGCTTGATCTTTTTTATGAGATAAGTTCTTGTCAATAATTTCAACTCACCAATATTTCTTTGTCCTTGCGTTTAGATAGTGACATGCAGCTATTTGTTGACGAATTCAAAGATGACGATGACATCACTTTCTTGATCGAGAGGAAGTTTCACAAGACATTTTTTAAACCTTTGTGTTCATATGTTGACGCAACTATGTCTGGAACATTCTGTAAGTATCAATAACAGACAGCTCATCATAGAAGACACATTACTTTGGGATTGAAGTAATGTGCTAATATATTTTTCAATTCCCAAATTCATCATTACGATGCCTTTTTTTCCTCTTCCACTGCAGCATTGGCACACATGGTGAAGCATATCAAAACACTACTTTCACAGCTACTAGATAAGAAACTTCAATTGCTCAAACGTCTGATCCAGTACTGGAAATGTTACTGCACACGTAACAACATTATCAAAGAAGAGCTACCCGTCATCAAATCTCATCCAGAATTAAAGCATTTCCCATTGTTAATTTCAATCCTGATTATGCATTTTGAATATTTTTTTGAGGTAACTGACTCTTCCCATGATTCAGTTATATTTTGTATTACATTATACAACTACAGAAATGTTTTCCGATGTACTTTGTAATTCAGCAATCTCAGTCAATTGAGGCATCTTATGTTTATTGCTATGTATTTTGATATTATGATGAAGTACTGGGATTGCTGAATTATTAACAGCTTATATTTTTTATTTTTTCAAGTACTTACATATTTTATTGGCTAGCATTGTCAGGTCATATATCCCAAGATAAATTTTTTTTTTTTTCAACTTGCAGGTTCTTTCACCACTTCCTGATCTTCCTGCCAGTATCTTTGATATTAATTTCCCTCATTCAAGTATCACAGCTAATGCTCATGTCGTCATTAATAATGAAAAGACACCAAAAAAAGCTGATGCAGAGCAATTTTTGGAAGAAATGATTGACGAGTCTTCTATAGATCAGTTTATAGACATCACACAATGTGATAGATGTACGTTTATTTTGTTCATTTATTAAGCCAAATCGCCACTAGGCAGAATATATGTTACAAATCCACGGCAGAGAATGTGGAAGCGACGATAAAAATCACCACCACAACATTTCTGCCTAGTGGAGATTCAGCTTTAGAGGGAAACTAAGTTTGGAAGAGTTGGAGACATTATAAAAAGAAAATAAAACTCGAAAATCTTGTCACACTTCTCAGGGTTTTTTTGAGATCATTTTTGTGTTTTAGACCTATTGTTATTGATGTTTATTAGTACCTGGCAATGTAGAGTGCTTTTGCAATAGATCATTATGATTGGTTAGTTGACTTCACGTGGCCAATCAATATTTTCCTGTATTGGCTGGCTTAACAGTTAATAAGCCATTTGTACTGACTTTGTTTTTCTTCTTTTAGTATCAGCTATAGAATGGTTAAAGAAAGGTAACCAAGACATAGAAACATCCATTGCCTTATATTTCAACCAGGCCAGCAGTGACCATCTAGCTGATGTTAATGTGCCAGACATTGAATCCAATGAATGCAAACTGTGTCATTCTGAGATGGCTCCAGTCTCTGTGGACAGTGACATTTCTTTATTGACGTTACTGATAAAACTACGCAAAATATTCACACAATCTTCCTTGCCAGTGAAATCAAAGCCAATGGACAGCAACATATGTGGTGGGAATGGTGCCTATTATGTAAACAAACTTTTGAAAAATTTATATCGAGCATCTAACAAAAATGCTGAGATACTTCACAGATTATGCCCAGATTACAAAAAAACTACCATGACAGATGAATTAACACTAAGCCCTGAACAAAAATCCAAACAAGCAAGGTATAAACATTCTGTCTAACAGACAAAGGAGACGTGAAATTAAAATTGGCCACAATTGTATTTTATGAAAGGTTTTCCTAGATTCCTTTGAAATATACTTAATAATTTCAATAATAATTTTGATCCCATTCATTTTTGAACAGTCAGTATGGTTTCCCTTTCTTTAAGCTGACTAACAAAATGATATTATGAAGAATTAAAAAAGAACCTGTGCCTTTGTCGGTCATAATACTTTTATGTATTATGTTATGTGTTGGGAAATGCAAATCGACTGTTCTCCACCACCCACCACTACTTGGTCTATTGGCCTTCAACTTTCAAAATTCTCATCAGGCATGATTATATGTGTTCAGGAAACAGTTATAACACTTGTGTTTTTTAATTTCTGAATTGCAGAATATATTTTCGTTTCATTTATGGATTTTGATCATTTTCTGTATGTGTATCTCTTGTGTTTTCTTTTCTAAGGAGAGAAAAAGCAAATGAGAAAAGAAAAGAACTTTTGATGGAGTTTGCACAAAAACAAAAAAAATTTCTGGACAATATAGGTAAGCATTATTGATGTAAAAATTGTGTTCATGTCGTTCGGATGAATTCCGGACAAAAATATTTTTCAATTCAATTAAAATAATTATTTCATTTTAATGAGCTTGCTAACAGAAGTGAAGACTGTATCCAAAAATTTGGGTAAAAAAAGTCTGGAAAAGTTATGTCACTTGCCAAAATATAAGTCACTGTTCCCTGACTAAAGTTTCATAAGCTCACAGTAACGTTATAAAAAGAAATTATAATAATTAATAATTAATTATATAATAAGAAATTATTGTAACCCAGGTAAGAAGAAATCAGGGAAAATGTTAGTCCCAGATTGTTTCTCCTGATAAGGTATTTTCTGTGGCAGTTGTGTGATTGTTTTGTTTTGTTCTGGTGTATACAATAATCCAATTACAAATTAAAGTTAAAAAACTATTTGCTTCAAAAATTAGGTGCCCCTATGGTTATAACTGGCAAAAAAACTGCCCCCTTTGTTGATACAGCCCTGAAAATCCGTTTTACCAATTAACATGACAATCAACAAGCAGGTTAAGTAAATTGCTATAATTTTCCTTTGCATGAAGTTGTTTGTGTTCTATCACAGATCCCTCATCAACAATGATGACAGATGGACATGATGAAGGTTGCCACAGCAGTGACGAAACCCAGTGTTTTGAGTGTGTGATTTGTGGGCAAAAAACTCCATCTACTGAAGACAACCCAATCGGATTAATAGTGTTTTTACAACCATCAACCGGTGAGAAGTTTCTTTAGTTTCAAGCGGCTCTAAATAACTTTATAACTTTATAAAATTTTATTAACTTATATAATCAGCTGGCTGGTGTAATCAGTCCTGTTATGATGAGTTTCTGGAGTTCACTTCCAATGTTTCCTGGAATTCCAATAGGACCTTGAAGAAGTTCTTGGATGCGAAAGGAAAAGAAGAAGAATTTCCTTAAACTTTCCCTTTTTTGTTGTAGTGTTTTCCAATCAACACGTGATTCCACCTTCATGTAAACTATCCTCAGAAACGGACAAGACCGTCATGTATAGAGAAGTTCTTTCGCAACGTCAACAAGCCTTGCTGTCGTGTTTTGACAGTGTGAGTATTGTTCTGTATTCTTATACATGTTTACGGATTCATCAGTATTCATTAGATAGAATGCTTTTAATTGGTTTTACATTTGTGTCCTCTAAGCTCTATAAACCATAATATTATAATTACCTTCTGCCCTTACATGTCCGAAACACTTTTTATTTTAGAGATCTGCACGATCGTCATTTGAATGTGGGCTGGATAGTGGTATCAATATTCAATCATGCAGACATTATGTTCACATTGACTGTCAACAATCGTATTTCAAAACGTTACAAGTATGCACTTGTAAAAACAATACTCACTCTCTTATAGCTCCACTCTAAAGGTTTTCAGCACATTTCTTTGAGAGATGAGTTTGATTTTTATTCTTAAACGTTAAGAGTCGAAATCGGTGAAATCGTACCTTTGTATTTATCTTCTCTGTCCTATGGGGTAAAATAGCTACTGTAACAAAATGTGTCTTCAACATACTCCCCTGTCTGTGCACCTGCGCAATAATAAAAGCAAACTTTTGTAATTTTGAATACTCATCCAACTCTCTACAGAAGTTGAATTTGAATTTGCCCAGCTGAAGACCATTCTTTGTAATTCCTGGTAATGTAACTTGACTCCCCCTCCCCACCATGGCATGATTAGCATCCGCTTATCAAGGTGAATAATTGACAATCTATCAACTTGGTTTTAGGAAGACAACCAGAGATTGATCAACTCAGATAAAGGGGAATTTCTTTGTCCACTTTGTCGAAAATTAAGTAATGGCGTGTTATCACTGCTGCCTCCTAATCTTCAACAAAATAATCCTAAAGATTTGAAGGTAAAGGTTCTTTCTACAATATTTCAATTCATATTTCAATATTTAATGATTTATAACATTTATGGTGTACTGACCGTTCAACTAGACAACAACCTTAGACATGACTCCTACCAAGTTTAATGGAAAGGAAGGATTCACACTGTTATTGTCGCTGGCATGATTTGGTCAGGGGTTGAACCCTTAACCTCCTGCACAACAAGCAGTACTCTCCCATAAGACTGTCAGATGAAAAAGATGAAAGAAAGAGGAGGACTCAACACTATGAATGATGTGTTTTCTCGCTTCTACACACTTTCGTCTATGTGCTTGTTGATGTGTACGTTTGAATAAAGTTAAAGTGCAGGTTTCCTAACTAAAATGGGTGGGTATGATGGGTACTGAGAAGATCTTATCCCATCCGAAGATTCTTTTTAATACCTTAGTTAGAAAAGGTTTCATTAAAAGCAAAAGTTACAACGAATAACGTTTTTCATTTCTCATAGAAGGAGAACACACCCTTTCCACAGAGATGCGAGGAAGTGAGCAAATTTCTGACGTATTTTCAACAGGTAATTTTGATATTTACTTTTCATATCTCTATCGGATTATATGCTTTCTAGAGTGTTGAAACTGAATGCATCTCTTCTCTTTTTAATTATAGGGAGGCTTGACACATTTCACCGCCAGGGCGCTAGAATTCACTGTCTTAACTGCTTCCATGGCAACAATAGCCCAAACTATGGAAGAGTTGACCAAGTCTTCAAACAGGGCAACAAGGAAGTTTTACAAAGGCGAAAGCTGGAAGTGGTCTGATAAATTCTTCATATTGCTTGCTTCACTTCGGTTAGTTATTTTTCATTTTTCGTCAATCCTGTCATTTATGTCTCTTAACCCTTGTTAAGTTTTTCGGACCGATCTGTTTAATTGTATTCATATTATCTTCATATCGTAACGATGTTTCCTCAATTTAGCGCCCTCTCTAATCAACACGCCAAGAAATTTCCCCCACCACCCTCTTCTTGTTAATTGCTATTATTTCCTACTGTTCAAAATTACACGCTTTTTTGTAAGCAACACAAAAAGCTCAATCAGGCTCGATAGTTACTCTCTTTTACAGGCTGATTTACAAC
The DNA here is from genome assembly GCA_039566895.2 of Turritopsis rubra. Classification (NCBI taxonomy): domain Eukaryota; kingdom Metazoa; phylum Cnidaria; class Hydrozoa; order Anthoathecata; family Oceaniidae; genus Turritopsis; species Turritopsis rubra. Next base: position 12,346,171 of record CM077620.1, read on the forward strand.
TTACTTGTTGCTTGTTCTACGTGATGAAGACCAAATTTGTGTGTTTGTCTATTCACGTACCAGAAACGCGCGTTTTTATTCAGCCAACGGAATTTTTATTACACGTTTCTCATCGTTTGTTATTTTGTTTGTGATTTTCCTTGTTGGGCAAAACCTAATCCAATCTGAGGTGTTGTTTAGCAGTTGCGTTTCTTATAAAAGTGTTTGTGATGGGTTTTTTCAATTCATTCTTCTTACTTGTTGGTAGAGCGTTGTTTACTGATTGTTAAAGTTAATTTTATAGGCGCTCCCTGAAATAAGCACCATTAGATATTTCAAAAAATGGTTACGGTACTGTTATCACTTTCACCGAGTCATCAATAAGTATCAGCACACTTTCTCTTAAAGGTTTTCACTCAAAAAACTCTCTATTTCAATTACATTTGACACTGGAAATCCAAATGTCCTTTTCAGATACTTTACGTTTCTCAAAGTTTGTTTCTTTGAATGCTTGTGAAAAGGTAATTTTTTCCAATCTTGTACATTTTGTCAAAGAATAGTATATGCTGATTGTTTTTGTTTTTTGTAGGCATAATCTAGATTCAGAATTACTGAACATGAAAAGTAACAGGTCTATTCCGTCACTGGCATCTCAGGCTTGCTTAAGTAAGTTGTGGTTTAGTTTTGTTTTTGATTTGCAACCTTCAGTTTACACTTGCTGAAAGTTTTTGAATGAACGATTTTATATGAAACTACAGTGGAATCTCTATAAAGCGGACACGACAACATTGGTGCATAAAAAAAGGTTTCCACTTCATAGTGATGTCCGCTTTATAGAGACTTTAGCTATGAGAGTTTGGCAGTAAATCCATCCATCCGTAGATGGAGTATATGTGTCCATTATACGTAGAAGTTTAGCTTCTCCTGCAAGCACTTTTGAACGTAAAAACAGGAAAATTAGGTCCAATTTCGATTTCGGTTAGGCGACCTGGTTCTATCTATGCGCATGTGGAATTCAATTTTAAGAAATAAAACAATAAGCTACTTCATTGTTTAATTTTACTACTGTTTAATTTTAAACAGTAAAACATTATTTAGCCCGGTTAATCAGGCCAGCTCGCTTCATTGTAAAGGAGAGATGAAATTTATCTCAGCTAAGCGAGCCAACCAACCAACCATATAAACACGCCCAAAGAATAAAAATAAACGCATATATTAATCGATAATACGTCGTAAATAAACGCAAGAAAGCGTTCGCTTGCAAAACGGTAACATCTCTCTACGGAAGAAACGAGAAATGACTAAAATATTCCCTCATACAATTAAAAGTATCGAGAAAAAAAGATGTGACGTTTCACATTTCACATAATGTTTATGTTCACCTTGAAAACATGTACACCTGGGAACATAAGAAAAATTTTTATAAATTATAGGCAGGGCATATAGCCTAAAAATCTAACAGAAGAACAAGAAAGTGTTTGAGAGAAGATTTTCTGAGCTCCATCAACATAATAAATTACGCTAAAAGGTCGGTGTCCGATGAATCATTATCATCGTCTGATGAAAAATCGCTTTCCCACATCAAACTAGACGTCGGTGATAATGCTGCATCAACCATTTCATAGTCTATAGTCATAGTCATACGTGCTTCTTCAACTCCCCATGTTTTTTGCTCAAGGTTAACTGCTGGCGTACTTGTGGAAAAGCAGTTGAGCCAACTGAAGGTGACCCTTTTTATTTCCTGACTGATGGAATCAGGATCTGCTAGCAGATAATGTTTTGTTAAGGTTCTTATATAATGGTACACTTGTTTCGACATACGGTTCAATTAACTTCCCACCGTATACTACCGTATGAATAAAAGATTTTGCCTTTCCTTCTTCTTCTTTTAACTCTGTGTCTTGTACTAGCTGACTAATGAGCGACAAGCAGGAGCCATTCTTCTTGACCTTTTTCGGTGTTCTTATTTCTGCCAGTGTTAAACTTTTATGCGGTAGTACCGTAACCAGTAATTGCATGTAATTGTGGTAGAACAATCGATACATCCTGTCCAAGCCGATTTAATTATATTTCTCATGTCAATGAATTGGTGTCTATGTTCATGTAACAGGATGGTAAATGTACATCCTTGGATATTCCATACACATCCGTATCTTTAGTGACAATTACGGCAGGTGATTTCTCCATTGCTACATGCAATACTAATCTTGTGTCAGCTTCCTGTTGTGAAACAGTAATATTTTATGACGGTCTAAAAATTGAAGCCAGGAAGTATATATATCAAAGACAACTAAAAATAAAAGAGAATGGGTTCGAAAAGTGTATATCTATAAGTATATATGTTTACGTTTGCCTTGAAAACATGCAAACCTTAACAACGTGTTGGAGAATATTTAAGCCTTCACTGTTTCATCAGTATACATTAGAATATTGTCCAAAAAGTGATACAAAGTCTGTGATCAATAAAAATACATTTGACAACATTCTAAAAATTTAGAAGTTAAGAAAGGGTTATATATATCAAACTACGCAAAAAACATATATACGCGGCATCCATTTTTTTTTTTTTTTTTAATATGACCGTGATCTTCATTAGATCAAAATGTTGGATAAAAAAGCATTGGTTATACTGCTGGTTCTAGAATTGTCTTAATGAGATGTAAGATTGTGCAGAACATCAAAATCTTTAATATCATATTCAGTAGTTGAAAAGTTTGAGAAATACGAAGTATGACCAACCATGAAGGTAAATTTATGAAATATACACAAGTAGGTAGCTCTGCTATACATAACCAGAACAAAATGACATCTCCATTTTGTACCCACCCAGCCACTGTTTTCCTTTCTTGGAAAACCAAATTCTTTTAAGAAAAATCAGCACCATGAATGTTTTCAACTTCATTAGGTAAGCTATACCTTATTTTATATTTTTCATTTTTTTCGTTTCCACATGGAGCTAAAACAGAAGGAGACCGAACTTAAAAATTCTTTTGTACCATCCCTGATGCGCTGTATTGTGGAAGTGTTAACTGCGCAATAAAATGTCATTGCTATCATTTTACATAATTTAAATTTTTTTTTACTCCCTCGGGTAACCATCGCATTCTTATGAATCCTCTAACGTGAAAGAATCGTTAAAATTAAATACTAAGAACGCATAATCTGAAGTAAATGTCATAATTATGCAAAAACGTCACGATTATGCAACGACAACGAAATAATTTCAGGTTCTTATAATTTAGGATACCCTAAATATATTAAAAGTAAAAAGGTTTTTGAATAGAGAACCATTGTAGCTCTTGTCGGCACTAAGGAGGCGGATCTAATTTGAAAGATATAGTGACTGAAAGTTTTAGATAAATCATATGATATCTTGAAAACTATTTAAAAATATAGGTTCTATTTTGTCTTCCTGTAAAGATCTTAATTTTTGTAAACCGTGTGACCCTACATAAGAGAATATCTATGATAAAATGGCTGTCACTTAGCTTTTAAATTGTCGTGTTTTTAAAAAAGGTTTTCGTTCCACCGAAAAGTGGTAAAAAGCACATCACGGATAACATCAAAGAGATACCGAAATGAATAGAAAAGTCATCTGAATAATAGAAAAATTAAGAGTTTTGTCTCTATCTGTTTTATACCTGCATGGTTTCCAAAATATCTATACAGCCTTTTATCGCGCATTCATTTTATCAAAAGTTTTAAATACGGTATTCCCTTACGCTACTACTGCCAATAACGTCGTAAGTGAACATTTGGATCGGAATAAATTTGATATGATTTGATTTGATTTGGTTTCAATCCGCTCCCGGTTTGTTTTTATTCAGAGTTTTATGTTATTCTTTTGCCCATGTGTAAGCAGGCAGTAAAAAATAATGGTGGAGCAGACTTCAATAATAACATTTCTGTTGGCCAGCCTTCAAAAATTGTTGATAAAAACATGGACTATTAGCTAATGGGCATAGATTAGTTTGTAACGAGGACAAAGTGTACGGCAGTTTGAAAAAAAAAACTAGCTAAAAACTGTTTGTAAGGTATAGATAGAATGTGTAAACCAAACAATTTCCTTCGCTACGCGCGCAGAAATTTAAAGAAATGAAAATTTTAGCTGGAACTTTGATATTTTCCTAATATTTTTAATGCTTATTTTTCTTCGTAACTACCAAAAAAAGATTTCTTTTTAATTTTGGCTCAATATAAATAAACACACTAATTACAACAAAACACAAAAGGGAATTTTTAAATTCACCTCCTACTACATGATATTAATGTTTTATGAGGTGGGACTATTATATTTGGAATCACCGTTTTGAGGATTTTCTGTCTTTTCTCATTTCCCATTAGTTGGCAGATGGTCAATCAAACCTTTACTGTGATCAAGAAAGAAAGGTGTTTTCCATTGTGATAACTATATGAATAATTCTGTCTTGCTTTCCTCCTTTCGTAAGCTAACGATTTTAGTCGCCGAAGTCAATAGGTTTTGTAGACAAGAGTCGATTAGGAAGATGTCCACGTTAATCAACACATTGTGATAACTATATGAATAATTAACTCCGTGCTTAGACGGGGGAGTTTTTGGATTCGATGTTGTTTGTCTATTGCACGTCGTAAGTTTGACGATTCTCCATCATATATTTTTCATCTTCCTAATATTAAAAACGTATATTTATTTGAAGAGCCATATTGTTATACTGCTGTTTATATTCTATAATGCCAGCCGGTTACAAATTTACATGTTTTTAGAAAAAAAAAGAAAATATATCTGTAAGTTTGCAAATTCAATTCTTACTTCTGTTTCATATAAACAATTTCATGAATTCCCACGAGGAGTTTACGCGGTTTACTGCGGTTTTATTCTGTCTTGCTTTCCTCCCTTCGTAAGCTAACTATTTTAGTCGCCGAAGTCAATAAGCTTGGAAGACGAGAGTCGATTAGGAAAATGTCCACGTTAATCAATATATTGTGATAACTATATGAATAATTCTGTCTTGCTTTCCTCCTTTCGTAAGCTAACGATTTTAGTCGCCGAAGACGAGACGTTAATCAACACACCAAAAAAATCGTCTTATATTCCATGTTTTTTGTTCATGGTGGGGCGCAGATGTCCTTGTGTATTCTGCTCCTGTTCGTAATAAGTTACCGGTTCAACGTATTGCATTTCACTTGTTGAAATGAATGTTCGGAACGTTTTGGCGAATCTCTCCCGCAGGACGTTATACACTCTTCTTAAATGCTTTCGAATTCCGATGTAAATTATAGCGTCGCACAGTGAATGAAATGTCAACAGATATGATATGATGAGATGAATTCCAAGGGGGATTTGGATAAGCGATTGATTCAAAAGTTCCGTGACGGCTATCGGTAAATACACCGCCACGTAGCTCGTCACAATAAAGAGTCCCGATAGAAATGCCTTCTTCCGTTCGGGATTTTGTCTTGCATCGGAAGCTATCGAATCGGTATGTATTCGGTTCATGTGCCAACTGACTATGTAATACAAGTAGATGTTGACAACGACAACGATTAATATTACAAAGAAAATAACCGACACCACGAGAATTGCGTGCATGAGACTTTCTCCACCGTAATCAACTTTGTGAAAACTAAGACTAGTGGAAGCGATGAGCCATATACATAACAGAGCCAAGTTTTGCTTCCATGGCCTGAGCACTATTTCGTAACGTAGATGGTATTTTATGGCGGCGAAGCGATCGAACGTAATTAACGCTACGTTGAGCGATACAGCCAGTTGAAGTGCGATGCTGATTTCTTTCAACCAGAACAACGTTTTGTTGTAATTCCATTGCGAACTGTCAAACGTGACATTCAATATCTCCATCACCAGTAGAAGCAATTGATTAATAATGTGTGTTAACAATAGTCCCAAGGAGAACGTGTTCCTGGCAACGTTGGCCGAGGAGAATCTGGTGAGTACAAAACATAAGAACACCAAAACCGTGGAGATGAACAGAATCAATACCCAAATGGCGAGTTTGTGTTCCACAGCCATCAATTCCATGAATTTACTGCTCGACGACCGAATGAATCATGTCGTCTTTAGCAACTTCCAACAATCAGTAAAACGTGTGTAAAATATGTGACCTTGTAAAAACATGTATCTTGTCAGTTTTTGTTGAGAGTGAGAGCTCATTCATGAAAACAAAACCATTTATATTGATATTGGTGTTTGAACACCTTCGAATAGGACTTCTTAATGTGTTTTTGTTTGGTGTAGTAAATTCCAACATCCCCATTCATCAATAATAAAAGACTTTCACAGGAAACAAAAAGAGATATTTTCAGAATCGTTCTTTTTTTGTGTTTACTTAATTTCTTTTCGCAAGTGATTGCTATCTCCTTTTTTCTCTTGAAACGACGACTTTTTGGTTTTATCTGGTTTAAAGTTTGAGAATGATAGAAAGTTATACAATATGAGAACGATCTGTAATCCTTACAAAGGTTCTTCAAGAAAACGCTTATCTGTTTCTCTTATCATGTTTAATCTCTTCAGACTCGGTGATTTGCTCATAATAAGGACTATTAATGTTTCTTTCGACAGATTTTGGTTGGTTTTTTTTTTCAAAATGTCAATATCTGTTTTATGAAATAAATTATTAAACTCGTTTTTTTCCCTCCAAAACATTTCTTCCTCTGATTTTCGATATCTCAGGTCGGATATATTAAAAACAAGATGTGCAAGTGATCAGCTAAAAAACTGTTGATTTTTGATTGACAAGGCCCTTTTTATTGCCTACTTGGTAATAATTACACTATTAAGCTGAATCTACACTAGGCGGAAATATCGTGGAGGGCAATCTTTAGTGTTGAGTTGAAACATTCAAATTTAATCTAACTTATCTAATTTACACCAATAAAATGACAAATTACCAACCTGGAATAATTTTCAAAACTGCAAATATTTAATTTTGGCATATTCTGCAACTACACCGCCTACTGAGATTCAATTTTCCGATCGATGCTTTAAATGAAGTTAACTAATCTTTCACCCAATCTGGCAGAGAATTCCAGAATAGACAGACCAATAGAAAATTGGATGCACCAAATTTTACAGTTCTCGTTACAGACAGTGACAAAAGATCATAGTTAACCTGTTTTAGGATAGAGATTGGTTCTCGCGTGTTTTCGCGTCAACCAATAATTTAATAATTCGATTTTTTATTTTATTTAAAGGAGCTGTATTGGCGGCTTTTCATTTTCATTCGCAATATGTGACGTCACCGATGAGGGTGCGTTGGTGTCAGTTATGTTATGGGCGTGACGATATGGAAGAAACATCGTATCGAAGGCGAAGGTAGATTCTGTTTTTTGTTATATGCTTTTCTTGCTCACTCCAACTTTTTCGTTTCATCTGAGAATTTCTCATCACCTTAACGTTTATGGTAACAACCCTTACAAATTCTGTTTGGATAAGTAAGTTTAGGGTCAGGTTGTGTTCTTTCAAACACTTTTCAAAGTTATTTCTCCAGAGCTTTTGTGAAGAGAAATTATCAGATGAATCAGATGAATCTACTCTCTAGGTTTTTCTGATAAAACATGGTACATCACCAGACAAAATTTTGTTTCGCGATTTTTTGTTGTGAAAAATTCCAATCTCTGGAACAATCGCGTTATAATTTTCTGCGGGAAAACATAGAAATTCTACTATGTCATTAAGTGTTCGGCAAACTACAATTGAAATATTGTATTGATTTATATATTGTAGCCTTTTTTTGGACTTGTTGTTGTTGGTGTTTTTTTGTGTTATTTTAAGACAACTAAAACCTGTTTTAATTCAAGTTAACTGTCGGCGGGTTACGCAGTTAAGCTGACATCTTGTATTTCGGCTACTGGTCTCCTCATTCCGGCACATGCGCAGGAGGTCTTGCATGCTGCATGGTTTCAGTTACTAAGTTCAACATGTTAACAGTATAAGCAAATATATTTCTTATTTATTTTCACTGTATCGATACATAAAGGATAAAATTATAAAAATTTAGATAAAGTTACATTAAAAATCCAAAGGCACTTCAAAAATACTGCTCTTACGCAACATCGCTAAGGATGTTGTCCAGACCTTGACCGTTTATGTCCTTGTACGTTCGGAATGGGGCTCTCGAGCCTCTTAAGCACAACACTGTAGCGGTAGGGATGTCCACGCTTTCGACCACGACGTCGTACTTTGACGGTAAATTGAAAATTTTGACTTCCAAAGAATATACTAGTCAATATTGTAATTATGTTGACTATTTTTGAAGTCATTTTCAATTTGAATGGCCGAAGTACATCGACCGACAAACGTCCTAGGAAAATCTCATGACCAGCTAACGAACGGTTATTATGAGAACCACGCTCCATCAGTTATCGATTACTTGTGAGCTTATTATATGGTTCTTATTTCAGTGAATTTACGTACAATGCCGTACCTCTCCTTCTGGTGGATCCAGTTTCCTTATTACTGCAACTGGTTATGACATGGCCGAGAAGGATGACACCAGGTAATATAATTTCTCTTACATAGCTATATAATATAACAGTAGTATGATGATAGCAAAGACACGAGAGGCTTCCTTATGGCTTACCTGTGTTGGTGCCATTTATCAAAAGTTAAGGAAAGAAAATTTTCTTCAGAAACGTCATTACTATCTTATTCAATCGTTCAAATTTATCCGAATTTACTACCAGATCTCGTGTACAAGATATTTATCGTAAAGTTAGAATGTACCTAATCATTGTATTAATCGTAGAAAATTCTTTCTTCAAACTTTTTGTTTTCGTTTCTTGATATAGATGAACTTCGTTGTACAATTCAACTGATTTATAATCTAGTCATCGCTCAGGTAATTGTCAATTTTCAGGCCAACAAAGTTCGTGGTGTAAACTTTGTAAAATGCTTTGGGTCAGCGAGGCTGTTTTTTTCAAACACTTTTGTAAGTGTTTTCACCGGAAAAGTTAATTAGCCTGGAAATGATACAAAAAAACGGTCTCGTGTTTATTGTTGTTTTTAGCGAGTTATTTTATAATATTTTATTAGTTATAAGTTATTTTTGATGTTTTTTATATGTGGCAATTACTACGAGATGTTTTGACGATTTATCCTTTAACGTAAGCGAATCATTAATCTCCACGACGAGTTATTTTGTTTGTTAAATTACAGCCGTTTTCTCATCAGGGATTGTGTAGGATTGGCTCACAACTGCAATCACAGGAGAAAATTAGTTGGCAACACAATGTAAAGAAGGTACGTAGAAAAAAAGCTTAATTGTTTGTTTCTCTGCTCCAACAGTAAGTAACTGAACACTTGGTCTTCCATTCGTAACAGTTGGTTTTCTGCCCGCCGATTTGCAACTAGGAAGTTGACTTACCGCCAAATATTGGTGTAACTTACACCAGTGTGCAGCCACTCGATGGCTTTGAATGAACTGATACCCTGTTTTTAAAGCGCGCATCGGAGTGAAGTAATTTCGATATATAATATGTCTGAGACTCAAACACGAGCCTCAGAGCGGTCATACTAGAAGGTACTATCCATTACAACACCATCGCCGCACAATAGTTCTGATACGCAATTTCATTTTGTAATTTTTTCTATAATCTCTTCCCTTGATGGTTAAAATATGCTAGTTTGAATTCGGAATCTGTTTGTCTATCAAGATGTGATCATAAAACGTATTAGCTGAAAGTCTCTTATTTTTGTTTGAAAGAACGAGGCATTACGCGAAGATGTTTTCGTTAACCCAGACAGAAATAACAAGTTTTGACGGCAAACTTAGTGATGATCGAACTAAAAACTAACAGACAAACTTAATAATAAAATTGTTATGTGTCTTTCGCATTGTTTTGTGTCCTTTGACGCTTTAGTCGCATTGTTGTGTCTTTCGACGCTTTAGTCGCATTGTTATGTGTCTTTCGACGCTTTAGTCGCATTGTTATGTGTCTTTCGACGCTTTAGTCGCATTGTTATGTGTCTTTCGACGCTTTAGTCGCATTGTTATGTGTCTTTCGACGCTTTAGTCGCATTGTTATGTGTCTTTCGACGCTTTAGTCGCATTGTTATGTGTCTTTCGACGCTTTAGTCGCATTGTTATGTGTCTTTCGACGCTTTAGTCGCATTGTTATGTGTCTTTCGACGCTTTAGTCGCATTGTTATGTGTCTTTCGACGCTTTAGTCGCATTGTTATGTGTCTTTCGACGCTTTAGTCGCATTGTTATGTGTCTTTCGACGCTTTAGTCGCATTGTTATGTGTCTTTCGACGCTATAGTCGCATTGAATCGCTTTAGGATGAACCATGTGAACCGCTGTACGCGTTGGCTGGCACGGTGTGGAAATTTACAACGATATTTGAAAACGAGAATACAGAGAGTGATTTACCTGGAGTAGGTTTTCTTGTTAAATTGAATTTATTCTGTTGTTTTGCATATATCTAATCGCAAATGTCATTAGACCTTTTATTATTTGCAACCTCCATATTATGTGGTCCAAATTTTTGCCCACCATTGCATTTCCCCCTTTTTAGCGTAGCCACCCCTTCCCAGAATTTAATAAACACATGCGCGTTTCAAAGAAGAACGTGGACAGACTAGAAGCTTTTTCTTAGTTTTTTTTTAATCTTAGGGCCGTAGTGCTGTTGGCTTCGATTTCATGAAGTTCATTTAAGAACTTAGTATTTCCCCTGAATACGAAGACCGAATGAGAAATCTTAGTGACAGTTTTATTTTCAGGGTTTCATATGTTGTATTTTAGATTTCACAATCAGTGGTATCTCTTCACACTATCGAGATGCAGTTGCAGCAACTATGTCTACCATTTTTACGGTCAGCTCTCACGTTATCATGGGTGTTCTTACAAAATCATCAATTCGATTTAAATCTATTTGATTCTGTAAGTTTTATACCATATGTCTCTCAAATACGTATTTCTTACCAATTTCGGTTTAAACGCCGAAATATTGTCTACCTTATCAATTCGATTTGATCCGTTTCATTGTTCCGCGGTCATTATATATTTTGTTTGCTTAACTCAGTCTTAACTGAGTAGGTGCATATCTTATTGGCCATTTTTACGCCGGCCCAAATTTGACAGCAGCCCCTTTCCCACCGGTGTTTATTGGCGTTATTTCTGAAAAGTCCATGGTCGAACTCTCTCAGACAAACTCTGTTGTTGATTATTTTATTTCAGTAAACTGTGCTTCGAAACATTCAGCAATGACAATAATATCGAGTAGTGTTGGAACGGAACCTACCGCAAAGCATTCTGTGATTTGATTTCGTTCTATCATGATGTACCCATAATTCACTATTCATCATGTATTGAGAGGCACGTGCAGATAAGCAATTTCGTACCCACTCCCTCTAACAAGTGTTTGTTCTCTTCTTCTTAGCCCGTACAACATCAATTTCAAACTCTAGCTTCGATGCTTCAACTTGGTGAGCAGTCAGATGTCACTTCATCGGAGATGAGTTGTACAAGTTACCTACGCTGGGCTACTAGTAATCCGTTGGAAATGATTAAATGTTGGTGTGAGCAGGTCGTTATTCATCCGTCCCTTCGTGATAGGAAGTCACTCACAGTATGGAGATGTTGTTTTTGTTTGTTTTTGAGGGTTCTGTTTTTGTTTTTGGGTTTTTTGGAGGGTTTGTTCCTCTATGTATGTGAAGAAATATCATTTTATGAGTACAGACTGAATGAGGTGTTATTTTTCGTTTCTTTTAGGACTTGCTACCCATCATGTTGTGTGGTCACCCTCAAAAATTGATAAAGCTGCCAAAGTTGTTTGATAGGTATATTTTGCAGCCAGTTACAGTTCAACCATGCTTATAATGCATTGACTTTTAGAATTTTCTATACCCAATTGGCTAATAATACCCAATTGTTGTTTTTTGTTGTTGTTATTGTTTTGATAATATATTGTTCTGTTTTCTGTTTTTCTCGTTAGCCTATTTCAAGAGTATCGAAAACGTACTTGTGACCGATGCAAACAGAGGCCGGATGATCCAACCGTCTGTTTGGTTTGTGGAGCATTTCTTTGTTTCCATAACAACTGCTGTAGAAATAAGGACGACATTAACGAATGCGTCGCGGTTGGTTTTCTTCATTATTCAAATGCTTTTGGCCATTAATTTAGTGACCACTTGGTTGGCTCCACACGCCAGTTTTGTTAGCTGCCGTGCGGCACTATGATTTTTTCTGAGTCGTTTCGATTAGATTTGTATGAGAAAATGATGGACTCGAGTCCCTGGTACGAGTGTGTCTGTAGAACGGATTGGTATCTTAAAACTTTTCAGTTGAAAGTCTCTGTGTTTTGTTTGAAGGAACCAGGCCTTGCTTGACCATGATCTCGTTATTCCAGGCGAAAATAACAAAGTTTTGACCATAAACTAGTGATGATACCATTCTCATCGTGAGAGCTGGAAACCATGAGCCATCCTCCTCGTTCCCACCGAAAAACATAACAATAATACCATTCCATAAAAAAATAACTAGCATATTCTCTAACATCTGTTTTTTGTATTTTTTAGCACTCCATTAAATGTGGTTGTGGTACTGGTGTTTTTCTCGTCATATCCTCCTCCTTCACCTTAGTCATTCGTGACGAAAGAGTTTGTTTATGGGGATCGGTCTATTTAGATAAACATGGAGAGGAAGACAGAGACTTAAAGTAATATTCTTGCTTGTTCATGTTTTAATATACGCTTTAAAGAGTTTATACCGTTGGAGGAGTGAATTCACTTGATTTTCATTTCCTAATGCTCCTCATTTTATTGTCACTATAATGTCGCAATCGACGCTATGTCACAATCGACGCTATGTGTCGCAATCAGCGGTCTAATGTGTTCCCATCAAATCTTTATCAAAAAGCAGAACCTTGGAGACACATCAGAATGATAGAATTCTATCACTCATGTCCATAAAAACAAAAGATCAAGAAGAACAATCCCAGTGGGCAAAATCTTTAAAAAGCCTATGAGGAGGAGTGTTTTCTATAGGAATGGCAAGCAATATCGCCTGATGTTTCAATTAAAAACACTCCTCCATAGAGACTTTTTGAAGATTTTGCCCACTGCGATAGGTTTTTAACATCCAGCTAAACGTTTGTTTTTTCCCCAACATTTTGGATAATTCTCATTTTGAAAAAATTATGTTTTTGTAAAAATAAGAATTTTCATGGTGTCGTTTTAACGTTCTAACAACACATTCCGACCTTGTGAAGACGTCAATATCACATCCAAACGACGTCATATGTCTGCTGATCCAAAATCTATTTAGAATCTATTCCACGTGGGCACATTGCTTCAGGTTTTGTTTTCTCCTCCACAAAACATTCTGACGTGGGAGTCTCAGATTAGATACCTAAAGCTCAGGAATTTTCGAGGTTGAAAAATTTAAAATGTTTATATCTTATTTTAGGCGCGGTAAACCTCTTTATCTGAACGAAGAACGATATCAAAGGTTGGAAAAAGAATGGCGAACACATTCACTTGATACGTCCACAAAACTTTGGGGCTTGCATTTAAATAGATTATGATATGAAAAGAAGAAGCGACATATGAATACACCTTCCCGAATATCCGTTTAAACCACCGTGTTTTGACCTAGTCAGTACATCCAGCCTCGTTTTGATGAAATTTATTGTTTCAATAATGTTTTAACGTTATTACTTAGTAATTATCTCTATTACTAAACGAGGGCAGATGTACTTACAAGTCCAAAACTCGGCGTATAAACAGAAATTCGGGAAGGTGTAATGCCATTCTACGAACGGAAATTCTGAGTTTTATAAGTTATTGTTTTGGTTATGCATGTTATATATACTTTTATGATTTTTCTTTTATCCTCTGAAAATTTCTTCATAATTTCCGATCTGAAAAAATGTATATTAGAACTGTTATTGGCTGCCGGCTATTTAATCGTTGGTCGTAAGTGACAAAGTATATCCAATTGGTTTTATTTTTCAGATTTTTATTGCACATATCTTTGTGTTTATTTTGGTCTAGCCTGTCCAATGCTTCTACAGTATCTGACATGCAGGCTAGACATTGTGAGTTGAATTTTTGAAATGTGAATTGCTGATATAAATTATAATATATATTTATTTCCTAGAAATGTTTGGACGTCTTGTGTAAAAATTATGTTGATGACCACTACACGGCCCCTGTGGTTATGAACGCCCCTATGCGCACACCCTACGGTCATAACGAAAATAATGCGCCTTGTTTGTTGTTGCTGTAAAATCTAAAAGCTTTGCTATGCACATAATGGACATATTTTGGAACACTTTAAATCTGATCAAAATCAAAAGAGAAGAGCTAAGACAAAAGAGAAAATACGGAGGGTTTTTATTTTTGTAATAGCCACTGAAACTCTAAATGCTACCCACATCGACAAATAAGAGCTAGTTTGGATTCAAGGAGTAGTTAAAACAGACATCCGAAATATTAAAGTGTTTTAACTATGTTGAGGTGTTTAAAACAACGAAAAACATAAACATGGGAATTAAGCAAAAAATGGTTAATGCATATTTCAATTTCATCTTAAACTCGAGCCATCTTATCGATTATATGATGGAAACATACAGTGAGATTTGTCTTGGAAAAGTAGATTAAAAAGAACACTCGACGCTTGTACGACCAGTTAGATAAAAGAGATTTGTCTACCGTTTGGCCGTCTTATCTTCATGATAAAAACATGACCGAGTATCTTGGGATGGGTCATGATAAAGACATGACCGAGTATCTTGGGATGGGTCATGATAAAGACATGACCGAGTATCTTGGGATGGGTCTTGATAAAGACATGACCGAGTATCTTGGGATGGGTCATGATAAAGACATGACCGAGTATCTTGGGATGGGTCTTGATAAAGACATGACCGAGTATCTTGGGATGGGTCTTGACTCAGTGTTTCAGCTGGGTGTGAATCTGTTCCGCAGTTTATACTCAGTGTTTACCAATGGACAAGTATTCCATCTTGTAATCTTGTGAAAATTAAGTGAAAGTTAAGATTAGGGAAATCTTTAATCTTTATAAATAAAGCGATTGATTCATGATTATTGGCGGGCTGGTATTTCTTCAAACTATCTCATGAGAAAATTAACCAGGCTGATATTGGTGCCAAGTTACGTTCCATACACAAACATGTCGGTTGACAAAATTTTTAAAACGAGATCTTGTCAAACTAAGCTGGCTTGTTTCTTTTAAAACGCGGAAATTTTGCCAAAACCGTCTATTTTACCTCGTTTTTTTCTAAACAAAATCAAGATTTCGATTAAACAGCCCAGCCCATTTTTCTGATCACCGTTTGAACACAAAGAATTAGGAACAAAGCAATCGACGTCATGCGCACCCACCACTTTGTATTGCGTGAACAATTTTATGACGTTAGTGTCAAGACAATGCTTGGTAGACAACGCGAGATAGAAAATTTTGAAAAAAACCACTAAATATATTACATCGAATTTTCCATGTTTCAAGAATATAACATATATAAAACCTGATATCTAAACCGTACTGAAACGAATCATAAATAGCTAGAAAATAAAACGCGACGAATATCAAAATTTGTGCGTAAAAAAACAATGTGTAAACCAAATTGAAATTTTTCAAAATTCTAAAAGTTAGTGAATATTAAATATCTATGGCATGATACATTCAGAAATTCTACTTTCGAACCCTTAGGAATAGCTTGAGGATATAAGGAAACGTAATGACAGCGTAAAATACCATATTTCCCTCACACCAACGGACGAGCGGAAATGCAACAAGAATTTTAGTTTTTAGAGTGGTACTGTCTAAATAAAGAAAATATTAACTGCTTTTGCATTAGTTATAGGTTTGTTGAACAAAGATATGAGCATCAACAGTTTGTGGTGAAAACTTTGTTATTTCTATCTGGGTTAACGAGAGCACTATTGCGTATTGCTTCGTTCTTTCAAACGGTTTGATGATTGCATCTTTTCAGATAAACACACTCGAAGCAATATTTTTGGATAGGGGACGGTGTTTTTATATAAGCATTAATCAGAGAATTTAAAAAAGATTCCAGATCTATGAGCAACTGAACTAAGACTATAAACTTAATATCTACTTTCCGTCAGAGAAGACGAAGAGCCACCAAAACATTCTTTTTGGCGAGTAGACATTAGACGCATTTCACTCGTAGTCATAATCAAACTTGTAATACTCGTCCACGTAAGGGTGAGGTACACCAGAGCGGTGCATAATCTCGCGTAACCTTTCCAATCGTGTCCCGCAGTTATTCTTGATGGAATACCAGTCACCTAAATGTTCATACGATTTCGGTTTTAGTTCATCGCTATTGATCATTTCGCAAATTTTACAACTCCACGACTGCGGTTTGCCTAGAATGTAATTCTTCTTGTATTCGAAATGCTTGTTATACGCGTCGTCGTTTTCGTCTAGATATTTGACATAGGTCGCCAGATCCTCGATATGATCAAAATCATTCACGTCAATGTATGAATTTGGTAAGCCTAACTTTTTATAGTTCGCCCCACCCATTACTATTGGCACTGTGTGTCCATCTAATACCGTTTCGGTGAACTTTTCGGACGTGTAATCCTCGCAAAACGAGTTTTCAAATGCAATATAGAACTTGTAACGTTTTAATCTCTGATTGCATTCTGTCGAACCTCGGGGACACTCTGGTGGCGGATTCTTGTAAAACTTTTTCGCACACTGGCCATACATGTCAATATGAATGTGCTCTTTCATCTTTTGTAAATAATGTTCGCGCATGCAACCACAGTGGCTAATTCCAGCCCAAACCAATTTGTCTTTTCCATCGGCATGGTTCCGAAAACGAACCTGCGGATCATCGGGTGTTCTCTTTCTCCACGTTCCCCATTCCCAATTATACGGTACGACGATATCAGCGTCTCGTTTGTAACCCATGGTCCAATTGAAATAACCGTCATACAGACTTGGATTTGGTCTGGCATTTTGTGGACTTTCATGAATGAAGTATATCCAGTAGGAATTAGGCTTTCGTAACTTACTTAATTTTGCTATCTGTCTTTGTGGAAGCATATCTCCACCAAAACCATGAAATAAAACAACATCTGCTTTGTTTATCATTTTCTTGTTGTATGTCAATCTACAATTACGAACCTTACATGGCATACCACCCCAGTTATTGAAACGCTCAGTTGTTTCAAATCCTGGCCATAATTTATTTCCCCACAACGTATTATAAATTAATATCAACTTCGGTGGTTTTCCTGTGTCATTGCCAACCATGCGTTTATTGTTTAATTCAAATTCATCACTTTCGTGTAGAGATGAATTTCGGTACGTCCGCAATACAACGAAGAACAGAAGCAAAATAACGATGAATGCTAAATATTTCACCTTGGCTAAATCGCTAAAACCCATTTTTCACAAATATCTTCCTTCTAACGAATTTGTTTTATTGCCTGAAAAAAATCAAGTGAGAAAATTTATCAATTCGATTCCTTTATAGCTAGTGATATCGTGAACTGTATCCTATCTGCGTTTTACACTTAGTACTAAGATAACAAAAGTTTCAAGATTTTTGCAAATCTTCACCAAGGAGACTTCGGGTAACATAACATTATTCCAGCATCAGCATTTTGGTGAGTTTAAAAAGTAAAGATCATTGACTGATTATCAGGTAAAACAATCACGGTAAAATGTCGTATGTGTTGTAATAATCTTGAGCGTTCCCCTCATTCAGTTATCTCGTGAATACGTCATTCAATTACCATAATGCAATGCTCTAATTACTCGCTTTGGGCTTTGTTTGAACATTTTCCTTAATGGCAGTGAGAATATCAGTTTTGTTCCTGAAACCCTTAGGCAAAATCTTCAAAAAGTCTATGAGGTGGAGTGTTTTCTATAGGAATGGCAAGCAATATCACCTGCTGTTTCAATAAAAAAACAATCCTCCACAGAGACTTTTTGAAGATTTTGCCGGCTGGGAAGCCTTTCATTATTCCATTAATGCATAGTGGTAGTTGTATTATGTATTGGAGAGGTAACTGGACGACCAACCACCATCCCTCTATTCGCTCACTAAAGGGAACTCCATTTTGTCGACAGTGAATAAATAAGATTTAGGCAATCACTGTTTAAAAACGAAGAATATAATCCATTTTATTCCAGGAAATCCCCGTCGTATAATAATTATCAAACCAGGTGATTTATAAACGTTTTTGATAATTTGTTCATCAAACAACAAAACAAAAAAAAAACGCTTAAAACGAACGAAACTAATACAACAAACCTCTCAACTTATCATCTTAAGCATCAAAATATTAATACGTGTACATTTATTACAAGATTTACTTTCAATGCTGGCAAAAACCATTCTTGAAAACCATTCAGTTGTAACAAAATGTTTTACATTTACTTAATTCCATCATCGTTTCGTAAAAAGTTTCTTTCAACTGTTTTATAGAAATACAATTAATCACCATGGAAACTGATAGAATATTATTTATTTGATAATGTTATTGTAACAATTAATGGTTTTAAAAATTGACATCGTAATTTTGTGGATAAAAACCACCATGACATTATAGCGGTCTATGTTCTGTTGGAAAACCGTATTATTGCCTAATCAACATGTTCCGCCTCGTTTTGATGAAATTTCATTGTTTTAAAGATTTTATATTTTAATGACTTAGTAATGGTCTCGATTATTCCAATTCCCGGTAGTGCAGTTTAAAGCAATATTGATATTGAAAACGAGGCGGAACATGGTTTATAGCAACAATATGCAGACTTCCAATTGTAGTCATGGGGAAGTTTGTAGGGAGAATCCTGTTAATGAATCAAAATTATCATTTTTGTCTACATCTCAGTATTGACAACAAATTACAGAAAATTACTATGGCGTCATTTTTTATAGTTTTTCAAATATAATAAAACCAAGTTTTAAGGTGGTCCATAGGTTACCTAAGGCTGAATTTTCGAAAAAAATCAAAAAAATTGATTTTTACATCTCTAGACGGCAAATTTATTCTAGTTTTCAAAAATATATGATATGTGGCACTTTTTTATCAAAAAAGGGTAATTTTTGTATTTTTAGTGTCACTAGTAGAAATATTTTTTTCAAAAAATTCGATTTTGGTCTCATATCTGGACTAATTTTCACTCAATTTTAAGTGAAATATCTACTTTCCTAGCTTAAATTCCGGTTTTTACTGTCTTCAGATATAAGCTATACACTGTAAGAACACATATGGCTTGGCGTTTTGAAGTGGTTATACATTTGTTTGCAAAATTTGACTGAAATTTTTTTAAGATGGGAAATAAAGATAATAAAAAGAGAAATAAGAGAAGAAAGTTTAGCAACAATCAGTACACTGTCCCTCTCACTCCTGTTGTAGAAGAAGAACCAAGTGCTCTTCCTGCTGAACCGACAGAGGCTGACGATGATGTTGACAAAATGAACGTTGATGAAATATGCAACACCCCACAACAATTGAGTACTAGCTCTTCCAAAATCAATTTGTCAATGACACAAGAGGAGGGGTTTGAATATGACACCAATAATTTCTTTTTCCTAATGAACTTTAAGATATTACAAGACCTCTTGGAAGCTCTTCCATGCCCGGACTGTAAGCAATCACTATTAAAATTTTGTCATCTTCCGGATTCTCGTCAGGGCTTTGCAATTGGCATGAAACTTTATTGTCCGAGAAAAGATTGCAATTTTGATCAAGAACTTAACTCTTCACCTAAATTTGAATACCCACAAGTTGACTACTCAAAAGGAGGGAAAAAGCCATTTGAAGTGAATGCTAGAGCTGTTATAGCTTTTCGCGAAATTGGTCAAGGCCAACTACCAATGATGAGATTCAACGCACTTATGAACATGCCACCGCCACTGTCCTATAATGCGTATCGTTCAACAGTTTTGAACTTGCATCCTGTTTTTGATTCTTCAGCCAAGAAATCTATGTTATCTGCTGTTGATGAAATTAAAGAAACAATGAGAGCAGAGAAAGAAACTATAGACGGGTACTCAAAAGTAGACCATGCGGAAGAAGAAATATTTGACACATGTATCGGAATCGATGGCTCGTGGCAGAAAAGAGGTCATTCCTCACTAAATGGTGTCATCACTGGTGTTTCACCAGTAAACAGAAAGGTTATTGACTGTAAAGTGCTAAGCAAATATTGCCAGGGTTGCAAAAATTGGGAAGGCAAAGAGGAGACTGATGAGTATGTTATTTGGAAAGACGGCCATGAAAATCAATGTGCAATCAACCACGTAAAATCATCTGGTGCCATGGAGACAGAGGGTGCATTGTACTTCTTCAACACTTCAGTTAAAAAATATGGGATTAGATATTCAAACTACTTAGGAGATGGTGATACAAATTCATTTAAAACTGTAATTGACTCCAAACCGTATGGTGACGATCTTACTCCCATTAAAGACGAATGTGTTGGCCATGTGCAGAAGCGCCTTGGAACACGTGCACGCAACTTACGTAAAGATTGGAAAGGAAAGAAGTTGCCAGATGGAAAATCTATAATGGGAGCAGGAAGGTTAACAGACAAGTCTATCAATAAGATGCAGAACTATTATGGAATGGCAATCCGCCAGAATAGCTTAAAAAATTGGAATGGTGACCGAGATAAGGCACTTTATAATATGAAAAAATGTGTTCTAGCTGTCTTATGGCATTGCACAGATTACCAGGATCCAAATACTAGACACCAGTTCTGTCCAAGAGGTGAAAACTCATGGTGCAAATATTGGACTGATGGGAAAGTCTCTGGTTCTACAAGTTTGCCAATAGCCATAAGTAATTTATTGAAACCCATATTCGTTGATTTGCGATCAGATGAACTACTATCTCGGTGTCTTGATGGAATGACACAGAATCCAAACGAAAGTTTTAACCAAATAATATGGAAAAAATGCCCTAAAAACATTTTTGTTAATAGAAGTGTATTAGAAGTAGCAGTTCCATCCTCAATATTGACTTTTAATGAAGGATTTGTTGGTATGAAAAACATATTTGACATTTTGCAGATACCTTTTGGGTATTACGCAAGTAAATTAGTGGTCGAGATTGATGGTACGCGTATCAAAAAGGCTGAATTGAAAACAAGTGATGATGGAAAGACATCAAGGAAGAGAAACAGAGCAGTTAGAAAAGGATATATTGACAAATCTAGAGAGAAGGAAGGTGGAGACTCATATGTTTCTGGAAATTTTTGAATATATAATCTTTAAAGTCGTTTTACGCAAAACAGTTATTTTTGATATTTTGCAGATTTTGAACGCTAATAACTCAGGTTCTACAAACGCTATTCCCCTGAAATTTTGACAGTGAGTTAATAAGACCCTTCTGTGTTCATTGAACCACTTTCAAGCATGTGCCAATTTTTGTTCAAGTTTTATCCATCTTCCAATAATTGTAATTGGGCAAAAAAATCATGAAATTGGATTAACCGCTGCCATTATGGATTGCAAAATTTTGAAAATCTAGTTTTGGTTCAATGGAAAGAACTCCTGAGTGACTATCCTTTCCCAAAGTTTGCAGTAAAACAAACTAATACACACTAAGATATGGTTGTTTGAAATTTTTAAAGTTTTTGCTGATTTTTGCTGACTCAGCATGAAATTTAGGGGTTTTTTTTGAAAAAAATATTTTTTTGGACTTTGTATATATATATTGGACCATTTTGAAATAATTAAAACAGTTCTTAACGTCCGCTATAAAAAAGTCGTTCAGTAACCTATGGACCACCTTAATCAAGAGCGAGGCATAGCACCTGAACCTTACCCTGCCTGATCAACACGCCCACCTGAACCTTACCCTGCCTGAGCCAAGCAAACATTACAAGATCAACACGCCCACAGAAGTTTTCTGGTTTGAAATCGGCAGAGGGATTGAATTTTATCAGGAGTTCGTAATACACAAAAACATTCTTTTCGAGAAGGGGAATGTAATTTATATACGTTGGAAGACGTGTTAAAGGCAATAAATGAGTATAAAAGCAGGGACTACCAGTACTCTGCTGGCTCAGCAGCCACTGGCTGTCTGAGCGAACGGTCAATTTTTTTTTTCTTATCTGGGCAGCTACATTTACAACGGTTACATTTTCTTCTTATTTGGGCACTTAATTGTCGAGTCGTCATTTTTTTGAGATACAGCAGACATCCATTAATTGGAACACGCAAGGGGCCATCCATTAATTGGAACACGCAAGGGGCCAAACCTTTTATTCGAATTAACGAATGTTCGAATTAAGCGGCAGTGGTTGGTCATTTATCGAAGAAAAAAACAGGTCGTTTTGCAAAAGCAATTTCATTTTTTCTACGTGGAAGTAATGAAAATAGTTGTAATATTGAAGTTACGGGGAAGAGAAACCTTGGCGATGGAGAGCGACTACAAATACCATGCAAACTCCATTTTACAGGAGAAGCAAAGTACATTACAATATTGAAAGATATTTTACCCTCATTACTATGAAAACAGTGTCTTTGTTTTATTTTTTCTCAGTTTTTTGTAAAAACGTTTAAATTAACGGGCATATTTTGGCCAAGGGGGCAAAAATTTTGTTCGAATTAGCGAAATTGTCTTATTACCTTTAAGTTCGATTTTCAAAAAATTGCTTTGTGTGATATATTCGTCTAGTGGAATCCAGCTTAACGCTCCTTCATTGTGTTTAAATGACATCTACCCTATGTCATAGGTTTAACATTGATTATGAATAAAATCACCAGAAGCTTCATATTTTATTAAGAGAAACGAGATCGAATATATTTTTCTTAAAAGGACTGTATATTCGACCAGACGTTCCACTGGTCATCATCTGTTCCACTGGTCATCATCATCAGGTTTAACATTGGAAAATAATCTTATCATGTATTATGAACTCCTGAATTCTGCGTGCGTGTAGAAGTAACGAAATTTGCTTGCGTCGGCAAACACGAAGTTCAGGTTCTGTTGCTCATAAGATATTTAGCGGCTTGGAACCGATAGATATGCTTTATGAGGAAGCCGAGGCCAAGGGTATTTTCACTAGGTTTATTTTTCAGACTGAAATAGCACTAAATTGGGCCCGGGTCCCAAATCTCAGGCACTGAAATTGGAGGATTCGGGTCTCAAGGGTTAACCAATAAAAAAACTACGAAAAGACGAATGATTACACTTCTCCACACCTGTCTTTATTTTGAACACTCCGTATTCAGAGAAAGAAAAGAATCCACTCTCTTCAAATAGTTACGCTGAGCTTGTTAATAGCCCAAGCCACACTGACAGTAGTTAAGGTTATTCATAGGACTTTTTCAATTTTATTTCGGATTATTTGTAATCGGTAATATAGAAGAGATTCTTCTACTCTTTCCAAAAAGTATTTATGTGAATAATATTTTGGCCAAAATCGAAAAAAAACTATGAATAACCTTGACTAATCTGAATTAATCTCAGTGTGATTTGGGCTAATAACCAATTCCTTAACCCTGATGAATTACCATCGGTGATGGTAGATGGCAAAATAACAAATTCCTATTATACCACCCATCACATCTTTGCTAAAGACTCTTTGGAGATTCTCCTATTTAATTTTTTTTTTTTTTTTACAAATTAAAGGCTCCATTTGCTATTAATGGCACCAACTTGTGAATTGTGGGTTTAAGTTTTACGTTGCCAAGCAACAGTGGAGGACAATTTGGCCTTGGTAATACAATACTTTCACAAGTAACCATTGAAATTTGATAGCTAATCAGTGAAACATATCAAACCATTTTATCAACATTTTAAACATCAAAAACTACACAACGATACATTGATCACAAACTGTGTGGACTTGGCAATAACATTTTATATATGACTTTGAAATTTTTTATTGAAATACGTATTGGACTTCCACAATGCCCACAAACAGCAAGCGCAGCCAATAATTAACATGGTGACTGAGTAGTCGCTTTCCACAAAGTGAGAGCAGAACTCGATCGCATTCGTTCGAAACACAGCCAGGTGTTCTGTGGTAATGCTCAGAATCCCTCTAGACGCAGATGGGAGGGGATAGTGAAAATGGTTTGCTAAACACATGATAAAAAAAAAACTTGTTCGAAGTAAAGTATTTCTCATTTTCTTTTCGTAATAACACATATGCTAAATTCTTCTATTATATGCATTATAATGTTACATATATGTACAAACAATGGAAAAAAATCAATGTTTTCGCTATTAATGTTCTCCCAGCAAAATTTGCAAGGGGTTTATTTCTATTGTAATATTGGTTGAATGAGAGAACTGGTCAAGTCTCGCCAAACCAATATATGATATGGGAAACCAAGACAACCTCGTACCTAGGGCTTCGTAAAAAAACGCAAGAAGCCTCCGATCAGGGTTGTACTTATATCTCGTTAAACATATAAGAACGTCACGTCAGAATAGACTAGTGTCAGAATAGTGAAAGTAGCAATATGTCGGCTTAAGTTTGGTTTCCAATAACTGATATGTTTCGTGCGACTAACGACACATTGGAAACACATTCGAAAATTGAGTGAAAAAAATCTATTTCTGTAACTGTCGTGCGACAATCGGAAACAACTTTTTCAAATTATTTGACCAAAATATCAGGCATAGAATCGATTTCCAAAGAACATTTCATGCTTGAAGTGCAGGGAGCAACCATATTTTCACAGTTTAAAGACGAAAAAGCATTTGCATTATTAGAAACAACTTCATTTATTGGAAACAAAGTGTTGTGCGACAAGTAGTCGCAAGATAGTCGTGCAACACAGAAAGTTGAAGACAAATTTCAGTTATTGGAATCCAAGCTTTAGCGATCAGCGTCGTCCGTCTGACGCGTTCGTCTTATATAACTTTCTATTTAAACTCAAAAGCTTGTTACAAAATCGTAATGATATTGTTGCGATGCCATTCAAAAGTAACGCTGGAGATAAACACCACGCTTTGTACACACAAACGTTTCTATGGAAACCATCACGAGAATAAAGTCATAAGGGCGGAATTGCCAGAAAAAACTGTTCAAAAAAATAACACTAATAAAAAATAAAATATCGTTACTTTTCTTTATAATTTTTTACAACGTTGGCTACTTCCCAGTGGGCAAAATCTTCAAAAATCTCTGTGACGGAGTGTTTTTTCATAGAAACAACAGGCGATATTGCTTACCATTCTTATAGAAAACACTCCTCCACAGAGAAATGAAGATTTTGCCTACTGGGTTTAACCAAACAGTCTCCGTGGAACGCAAATTAAAACACAAAAAAATCAAGAAAGAAGGCCCCAGAGCTTCTTCGCCTTTTTGATATGCAAAAGGCGAAGAAGCCTGTGGACGAGGTTGTGATATAATTCTGGTCATATATGTTGATTCTGAGCTTTTGAAAACAAGATCATTTGAACAAAATCGGCCTTGGGTGACTCGCCAGTTCAAAAAACTGTGAGTATACTTTGCATATAAAAACATTTCATCAAAGCATACTTTCAGCATATATTATTTTCTGGAGATGAACGAAAGAACGAACACCTGAGAGTATGAAATTTTAAAAATTTATCCATAAAATAAAAATAAAACAACAATTCTACAGCTCCATCCATGAAGAACTACAGGACGACGGTATGATTACTTACACTTCTGGATGATTTAATTGTTACAGCATAGTCATTAGAAAAGTCCCTGGTCCCTGGTCTGGATAGTTACAGTTCATTTTGCACTCACTTTGATCACATGACTTATTACAACCAAAAGTAATGATTTACTGACCAGGTAATTTTCTAATGGCTACGATTATGTATGACTTTAATGTTCCTTTCTCTTTCTTCCTATCTTTGTTTATTTATTATTGTTTTTGTTGTTGTTTTCGTTATTGGTTGGAACGTTAGTGTAAACAATTCAACTACTGCACGACTAATTTGGAAATATGTCGTCCTTTAAAGCAGAAGTTTTAAATAGTCTGGGAAGTATTGTTGAGAGCTAACAACTTTTAATTAGAATTAGTGACGAAACAAATAACAGGGAAACGGACAATTTTATTAAAGTTGTCAACATATTATATAGATCTGGCAGTTTTGTCACAGTTCTTCCTTAGCTAAAATACTACTAAAAAATTTAGTTTAAGTCTATTCACAATAAAAATAGGACCTTGAAAAAAATCTCTTTTTGGTTTTTGGTATGGTCGTCCGTTGATATGGACGCAAACTCACCGCCAATATCCTCTTTGCATGTGTGGATAAAACACTCAGCTTTTGCAACTCGTTAGCAACGACATTTAAGGCGAATCTATACGGAAAAAAAACGAGAATTTTTCACAATCATTGCAAGTGAACATTTATCTTCTTGCGAGAACTCACCACGTACCCACACTAAAACACGACCAGGTTCATGGTGCTTATTTTTTGTCATTTTGAGCCTACTTTGGTACTACTTGTGATGCTTATTAGATATATCAAGAAATAAGAGTGTTGTGTCCTCAAAACCTCCAAAAACACCTACAACCTTAACTTTACTTGGGAGGGAAGTATCTCTTTGAGGTGCTCATCTCTTTAGTGAATATGAGCCTCTGTTGCTTATTATAAAAGATGGTTCTTATAAAGAAAAAAGATAAGAAACCCTTATTGTATTACGTTGTATATTGCATTACATCGTCTTTTTGCTTGTGGTGTTGGTTTTGATTACAAACTGAACATGCGAGATTAAGTAGAAGATATTAATATACTGCGCTTGCATGAGGCAATCGTTTCAATACCTGCCGTTAAATGAATTGCATTACTTATTATAAACAAAAAATTCATGTGATCGAAATTGTGACAAATCGAGAAAAGAAATTTACCAGGTGGTCACCACAATTTTTGTATTGAATGAATTCCTCTGCATATCAGGTGGTAGAAACATACTATTTGAGAGTGATGAATTCTGTTGTTGCTGTTGTTGTTGTTGTTGTTGTTGTTGATAATGTTGTTGAAATTGTTGCTGTTGTTGCATAGCTAACAGGTGTTCTTCATACAATAACGCCATATCTTGTTTACTTGCTGTTGGTGGCGGTGGATATTGTTGGGGCGGGGGCGTGATTCTTCGTGGCGTGTGAACGTGTTTCCTTTTCTTCTTGTAGGAGACGTATATGAAAACGCTGACCACAACTGCCAGCACGATTGTTACAAGCGCAATGGTTAAGATGATTGGGAAACTGAGGCCACTAGCTGATTCTGAGAGAAAGAGAAAAAAAAATGAAATTAGCAATAGAATGTTTTTAGCCGCCATGTTCCGTTTTTGGTTCAAGTATTAGAGTTTACATCTCCAATATCTTTTATTTTTATCATGCGCTAAGAAGTCTAGTAACTACATGTGTCTGATCTAACATGACGTAAATGCCAATGTCTTCAAAATTAAATTAAGTCCGATAACGAGGCAATTAGAATAATGATTAAAATCTATTGAATGAGAAATCCTAAGAAGATGAAGAGATCGATGACTCATGCTCGATCCATTTGCTTTAATAAGTGCATGTGTTATTGTTGGAATCCGTACGCTGTTAAGTAAAACTTAAATTAATTTCAATTTTGGATGGTTGGTAGGAAGCATTAGGGAATATTTCTGTTGAAAACATTTGCAGAAAATCCCTATATTGAATTTTTGAGAAGAAACGTATCGGTTTAATAGCCAGCCCGTTTATTTACCCTGGGTGAAAATCGGAAGTAAAACAGGATTTTTTTGCCATTCAGCATTTCTGTTTCGTAGGACCTGCCGCAATTCTGAAAAACTGTTTTTTGTGTGATTGTTAACATGGCACTGTGTCTGTCTATTCATCCAAGTCTCCTCTATTTATTGCATGATCAATTTCAAACAAAGAAGAGAGAGAACAACAATTCGAATCAAGAAATTCACTCACTGTCAACTTCGTTTCCAACCTCTTTTGTCGGTCCTTCTGTAAATATTTTGATGCCTGGTTTTTCTTCTGTCGGCAACAGATTTTTATCCAACTTCGGTGGATACACGTCAGTTAAAAACACAATCTCACTTAATAACAACCACTTAGAGATACTTCGAAACTGTAGCTTAACGTATTTCGTCACAACGTCTGCACCAAGTTGGATAATAATCGCAAAAGCGTCTATGTTATTTTTCTCTTCCTCAGTCGTTGTGTATGTTCTCAGAAAAGTATATCTTGAACCATCTGAGCTGATTGATATATCTAGTTTGTCAAAAATTTGTATATCCTTCCCGTTGTTGTTCACGTGTATAAGAACCTGCTTCAGCAACCGTTTTTCCGTGAATGCAAACTGAAACTCGGTATTTTTATTACTGTACGCAACCCACGGTGAGCCGTTGCTCGTCACAAGAGCTTTCTTCCCGTACACGTCATCGGTTAGTTTCCCCAAGCCACCTGTAAGAACGTCAGAGGAGGTAGTATTTCCATCATATGACATATCTCGCATGTTAACACCTTGGCGTTCTTTACCTGCCGGCGCTTCGTACTGTATTAATCCCGCTAAAGAAATACAAATAAACAAAAACTAATGAAAAAACCTTGAAACTAAAATTACAAATTTCCTAAAAAATTTGGATATGTAGTTTCAGAAAAAAATTGGCATAAGCATAAAATAGCTACTTACATAAGCTGTGGGACCAGTTGCATCCGAAAAGTTCAAGCCGTAAGCAATAGATAGTAAACTCTTCACCACGCGGATATAAACGGATTCTTCTTGCAAATATCGGGTTTTGGAAGTTCCTCCGGACAATCACTTTGTTGTTATTATTACCAATGAATTCCTAAAAAAAAAATGAATTCCTAAAATTTTTAAAAGAGTTTAGTAATTACAGTCAACCCGCTATCTCAAGGAACCGAGTAGAAGTGCCTCGCTGTCTCGAATTCCCGCTCAAGACAGCAAGAATTGACTGTGCTTTCAAAAAAATTGCGATATCCAAACTTTGATGAACTTAAGAAAGGAAAAAGAAAAAGATCTTAAAAAAAATGTTTAAAAAACTTAATACAGAACGTTGCTTGTATCAAACTTAACAACATGCACCTGCCGCTAAATTTTGAAATGACATTGAAATACTTTAAGCATACCTTCCAAATTCCTGATTCATTGTATTTACGAAAGATGTCTTCATCATCTCTCTGATACATGACTTGGTAAGCCTCTACATATTCCTCTGCATTAAAACGCCCCTGAGTGGCTACGCCTGTCACTTTTTTATTGACCAACAAATCGATTTCAATATACTGATCATTGTGTTTATGCAAATCTTCCGAGCACCATGCCCCACTCGCAGATCTCCTGTTCAACCGTGCAAATCGTGCACTGTAATGGAGCGACTTGCTTTGGTAATGTAACCAATGCGAAGCGGAAATCTGTTTATCTGTTATTTCACGGCTTTCCATGCCAAGTGGTTCCAAACAATCTGAATATAAAAGTATAAGTTTCAAAAACATCGCTGTAATAAACAGTTGTATGTTTTAAGGGCGTTTTTCCCGCTGACTCGATCTAAAGCCTTTACCAAGTGGAGTAAAGGCGAAAATGGGGCGTTTATTTTAATTTAAAACCTAATATATTTGTGCGAATCTATACGAAAAAAACGAAAATTTTTCACAATCATTGCAAGTGAACATTTATCTTCTTGCAAGAACTCACCACGTACCCACACTAAAACACGACCAGTAGAATTCTTTATCGGGGGGAAAGCGACTTATATTTTTGCACGTGACTTAATTTTACCTGAATTGATTTTAACCAGACTTTTATTTACCCCGATTTTTTTCCTGAGAAGGTAATGAAAGTGATTAATTCATACAAAGAGATATCTAAGGTTTATGCTTTTGAACGTAAACCAACTTATAGACTGTAATTATTGGCTTAGAATTTTAATATCCTCTCTGCTTTCAATGCAAAACGGTCTGCCGAAACAGCTAATTAATAATTGAAGAGTTTGGGAAAATATAAAGAAATTGTCCGGGGCAATATGTTTTATCAATGGTCGTGCGTATAATCAGATAGGATCATGTTGGAGTCTTTCAAAATTATATTTTTCTTTCATTTTTCTTTTAGCATAATTATTCAAATAAATACCACTGAAAACATAACGAATATTACAACTTCGAACCCAGAGATTTCTTTAGGGAGGAGTGAAACTTTAAGGAATTATTGAAAATCCACAGGGAACTGTTTTGGGGATAAGATGAACGATTCACAGGAAATGAGGGGGAAATTTAGGTTTGTAATCAACAGGAACAAAAAATAAATTTTGGTTATTCTTCAAAATTTAGTTTTTCATTATAATAAAATAGGTACGTGCAATGGATTTGGTACTTGTTAAATTTTGTTACCTTCTACATAGACATACGAAAATCCAACATTTTTTACATGAAATAATGTTTTTGGAATTTTTAAGTGTTTGAGCGTTTTTCGATAAGAAAACCAGTTTTGAATGGATTCACTTTTGTATTGAAAAAAATTACAAAAAATAAAATTGTTATTATAACTTCTGAAGGCATATGGCATATCAAATATTAACATCCAGAAACCTTTAAAAAACTATACCTAAATTTAAAACTTCTACAAGCCAATCCGTTTCCAATAAAAATTCTAGTTAATACAGTTTTTTGTTTTTTTGAATGACCAACACAGCAGGTATGCGACGTCGTGTTAACGTCCGCATAGCGTTCAGACGTCCATACAACGTTCAAATGACGTTCTGTGGCCTATGGGAAATTTCTGTTGGTTCTTGAAGATTAAACTTATTTGTCACAGAAACAAATTTTTTCTTGATTAAGAGATATCACTTGATAACTAACTCACCTTGATATGCGTAACGGCAACCACACAAAACCAACAAAAACCACGTGACTATAAAAACTTTCATTTTTTAGAACTTCTAAAGATAGCAAAACAATATTTACAGTATTTACAAAATGAAAATAAAGACAACAATATTTTGTTTACTCTCTTTGTATAAAGTTGTTGTCATATTTGTGGAAACAACGTTTTAAAAATAAAACATTAAGTGCTCCTGAATTGAACCATTCGATTATGCTGTGAAATTAACAAGGGTGACGTTTTAGAATTTATGATCGAATCAAAAATTTATGGATAACGAGTATACAAAGAAAAAGGAGCCTATCTTTTTTTTTTAAAACAAAACTTGTCATCTCGAAATCTTTTTATTTTCTGATAGTCTTAATACCTACTGTGTTCCATAATCTCATCAAGGGAATTTTCTATAGGTATTGAAAGACACAAGACACACAAGAATAAACCACTCGACTCTTAATTAACCCGCTTGAAATAGCAGAATTAAAATTTGTTACATATACACAAAGCTATTAAGTAGTTTCTTGAATGAATATATTAAGCCTGTTCGTATAAGCATTGAATAGAAAACCATTTTCTTGGATTAGGGAGTAATTTCCGAGCGAGTTTTTCAAAACCTGCCGATGGCAATCGATCAAAAACTACCGTTATGAAAATTACAATGCTTTACGATAGTGCGTTTGAGATTGTTGGCATAATCACCCAAAAGGTTAATTGAGGGATTTTATTTATAGATTGTCAACTTGAAAAAAAATTGCTTCTTATCATGGTTTACACATATATATTTGTAAAATTTGTTTGGGTTAGCAAGAGTTTAGAGTCAGGTTGTTCCTCGACTTTTTAAAAAACTTTGTTATGCTTTTCACCTGATATTTTCAATTTGTTAAATTGAAATATATTCAAATATTCCCACTAGGATGGCAATTGGTATAAAGTTTTAAAATGAAAAGACTGGCTTTTTGTTGGATTAGGTTCTCCATACCACCCTGGAATATTTCCTTGAAAAAAAACTTCGTATTATAATATTTTAATTACTCAAATAATATCATGGAAGACAAGAAAATACTTACATCTGAAGCTCAGAGAAACATTTAGTCGAGGAAAAGAAAAAATAATCGAAGAACGAAGAGTAGCAAATCATGTAACTTAATTCATTTAAGAAGAGCTCAGGAAAGCGACTAAACTGTTGAACGGAAACAATTAATACATGTAAGGTGGTTAAATTGGTTTTGATAAAAGTTTAGCTAAGTGTATATTACTTGTTAAGCCGAATCTCCACTAGACGGAAATTTTACAAAACTACCTCCTACGGTATTTTTAGTATATCATTATACATATCATATTGTTATACATTTTACGATATTTAAACATTCTATTTTAATATATATGTTATATGATGGGATGAAGAAAAACTTTGTAATAGAGCGATAAATCCTGAAAAAAAAACATTGTATCATTAATTATAATCCAAGAACAAGTAAAGAAAAGACCACGTGGTAAGCACAAGCTTGAAAACAGAAGATTGAAAACACAATTTCTTTTGAAGCTATATGGTCAATACATATGGAATCTGTATACATTTTTGATATGTCTCCAGAGGCGGATCTAGAGGGTATGTCGAAATTTGTAGAGGAGAAGGTTAGCTATTAAACTATAAATGAAAAACGTGCAAGTAATCCCATTGGTGATACAAACTGAAATCAGAAATTAGGTTTGTGTGATCCTCTACAATTTTTGACACACCCTAGATCCGCCGCTGGTCTTGATGAGTTGCTATCAAAGATGTGGGACATATCAAAATGCTCTATTATCAACGTCAATAAACCTTTTCATGAATTACGTGACAACAATAATGGCTATGTACTTAATCGTAATACTTAAACATCGTGAAACATTATTCCCTGTGGTATCGTTCAAACGTCATTAATATTCAGAGCGAAAACGAGGCGATGAATGTAATGATGTAATTTATAAAAAAGTTTATTTATTCTGCACGCTTGCTTGCCAAACTTAACCTTTATATACACTGAATAAATGTTTGTTTCCATTAAGAGCAATGTGGATCATTAGAGGTTAAGGAGTCTTGATAGTGTAAAAGGTCCTTGAGTGTGAAGGTTGTTAAATAGAAAATGTAAACAGGAGATTTATCTATATGAAGTATGGTCCCGATCAACCAATCCTTTTGTACAACACCAGTAACTGTCTTTAAAAGCGATGTTCTTTTAGATTTGCTTATATATAATATATAATATATAATATATAAATAAGGGTTTTCAGCTTAGGGATATGATAAAATAAATAGTCTGATGAAATATTGGTAAAATAGTTTATACTGACTATTATTTTACAATTTCCCCTTGCTTTGCCCAAACCCGTTTACATTAAAAAAAAGCAATATAAAATTTGGATGCATTAACAATTTATCGTTAGTATCATAGAAGATCGCTTTCGTTTGCATGAGAAAGATAACGTTCTCGTAACTTCGAAGAAAAATGATTTGAGGTTATACTTACAGAAAATAATTGTCCATGCAAAAATGATAATTATACATTGTCACCTTTTACATCACAAATCTTAATTCTTCAATGCTCCCATCACTTGACAAAATAAGTGTAACAACGCTGCCAGATAAATTTTTCACATCCTTACAAATGACATGGTTATTTTATGCCATGTCATTTGTCGTTTTTTATGTGACATGGACTAACCGGTAGGGAATATGTTTCCGAATTTTCACACGAAACGACGTCTCGACATTACTATTTGTAATACAAACCATGGCCGGAATGCTCCCTGTAGAGCGATTATCTTTTATAATTAGCTCACCTTCATAAACTTCTTACGATTTATGTGAAAGAAAAAGAAAGAAAATAATGAACATTCATGATTAATGAGGATCCTTTTACGTAAATGTTCAAGAGGCATTTGTTTGCGAGTTTTTTCGCGACGCTATTTTTTTTTAAAGTCTGAACAAACTTAAAAGATATGTCGCCATTTTTTTTGTTTTCGTAACTTCAGAAATAACAACAGTAAATAAGAGAGTTCATTTCAATGAAACAATTTGTAAGCATCTAACTACTCAGGTGAAAAGTATTAAGACATAATCTTAATAAGACATAATCTACCCTGGATCACTCGCTGAACCAAACAAATTTTACAAGATTTTACACCATGATTTCTTGATTTTCAAAATTGTTCAAAACTATTATAAACCATCTTGATCTGAAATCTGATTATTTTTAGTTCATGAACATTATTCCTGTCGGTTCCGGCAAACTTATCCGGATCCACGTTGACACCGTTAACAGCAACATTGCTATGACTTTTCACGATGGTTTAAGATTCAAATCTAATAATCCACCTATATAGTTACTACAGATCTAACAGAAAAAGTGTTGGTTTTTAGCGAAACAAATGTTACCATGATATCGTACGGCCTCAGCATATTTATTGCGTCCCATACTGCACGAGTAACATTGAACCAACCATATGAACGATACACAGTTGTTCCCAAGCTTTAATCTCATTCTAGCCTAGTTCTAGGCTCCTTTTGTATACGAAGGAATTGGGAATGAAATGTTTTGTGAAATTCAAGATTTAACTGGATTGCAGATATACTATCAGAGGTTCTTATCCGATTATACGTAAAATGTGATAAAAAAAACTATATAGATTATGCATACTTGAGTAAACTGCCAGCATATATCTTTTTGTTTTGGGAGGTTGCATTCCAACCGCCTAATACTTTTCAGAAGAAACAAAAGAGGTTGTTTGTGAGTGTAAATTTTCAACAAAGAAAGGAGGCCCGTATGGACAACTGAGTTAGGTGTTGCGACATATAAACATGAATTCGCGAAAACTGTATTTCTCCTCACGGCGAGAAGTCTTATACGAGAAGTCTTATAAAAATGGTTGAAAGAGCGAGGCATAACTTGACTATAGCCTCATAAATCAAGACAAAATTTATAAGATTTGCACCATAAAGTTAGGTTAGGAGAAATTGTTAGTTGATCTATATGTTATTTAGGCCACCAACTAACAAGAAAGGTCAGGTTGATTGCAAAAACATAAGAACCATTTGTCTAGTCGTGATACAGTAGTTTTTTGTTATAACGTTTTAGTTCCATCAAAACGTTCGAAGAAAAGATATTTTATAGTAATGACCATAACATTCAAATCGACTGCGTTCAAATATGGTGTCAGGATAAATTCAAAAAACAAAACGACGAACCACATCCCGACGTCCCCAGCGCTATTTGCCTTTTCAAAAAGGGAAAAGTTTTGGGAACGAGATTGCCCAACGACCACTTGTCCTTTTAACTTTCTTTGTGATATTGAAATAAATAAATTAGTGTTTTTTTTCCTGAAAAACCAAATAGAAAAGTAATTGGAGATATTCCGAAATAATCCTAAGATGATTCCGAAATAATCCTAAGATGATTAGCCGCATATTCGTCTTTACAGAAAAATCAGTTTTTCATGTGAAACGCAAATGACAAGTGTTCGTTATGCGCTCAAATTTAATGGCGACAAATATGAGAAAAATTCTAAACTTGCTTTTCCTCTCGTGTCATATATTCTGAAACCTATTAATTTTGGTTGTATTTAATTTCAGTGGCCTCACGCTAAGGTATTTATGGTCTATGTCCTTCGGAAATATTCAATTATGGTTGCATGTTGATGCTCTTATTGCACGAAATAAACTGTTTATGAAAAGGTCAAAATGTATCTAGCTTTACAGAAAACGCATCGTTGTTAAAATCTATATTTGCCAATACATCCCCTATAGCGGACGCCTCGTTATACAGTGAACATTTCTGGAGGAACGAATGCATTTACTCCTTGTAGTTCAAGTCTCTACTTAACTGACCTTATAGCGGGCACATTTTCTTTGTCCCGACGGTGTCAACCCGAGGGTTGACAGTATACCCGACAAAGAATCGTTTCAATTAATACTCTTTTCCGCGTACTTAAGAATGCTTGTCATCTCTGTCTTAAAAATTATTGCAATTTTACCAAATAGACTTACTATATGATCAAATATTAACCGAGAAATAATAAAAGGCGGTTTGGCAAATATCGACGTTTAAAGGCGGTTTGGCAAAATATCGACGTTTAAAGGCGTTTGGCAAAATATCGACGTTTAAGCAGATATTTTGGGAAAACGCATATTAATCAGAATGCTTGAAATCTCTGTATAACATTAAGTACATTTTACCGAAGAATGATTTACAAATAATAAGAAGAAAACGAATCCCAGCACGACTTCGTTTTGACGTTACATCCAAGAACGCTCAGACGTTCGACGCGCGACAGACTGAATGGAAACATAGTCATTAGATACCCTGGTCTGGAAACCTATATTATATAACAATTTACTGTCCGTTTTTCCTTCTTTTTTTTAATCTTTTTAAAGACCAACTTGATCGTGCACCCACTTCGATCACATGACGAATCTCAACCAATATGCAGTAATTATATTATTATCACGTGATCAAAGTGAATGCACATTAATTAGGCAGTTAAAAATTTGAATGTAGGCTTCCAGATCGAAGAATTTTGAAGATGACAAACACAAAAGCATAAAGAAAGTTACAAATCAAACCGAATATCCACGTGGTCGATGCCATCACATAAACTCATCAATAAAACTTGCAGCTCTTTAGGTTCATCTGACAAATACGCCTCACTAAAAACTCCGTTGAAAAGTCTAATAAAATGTTTGAATAATAGAAGCATAACCTGACCGTAACCTCACTAACCCAGACAAAATCTATAAGGTTTGCATAAACATAGGTGAGGCGAAATTGTCAGATGGACTAGAATGTTTTTGATAATGAAATACGTTCACACGATTTTGCAGCACTTTTACTTATCCTTCCAGTAAAAATATTTGCAACTTAGTATCCAACTTGCTATTACAAACTAGACTTGTTGTGTTACCGAACTGAAGATTTTCGAGGCTGTTGAAGTGAAGTTTTTCCTCTTCATGGTTAATTTCCACGAGTGAAAACCGGCCTTTTAGTAGCTAGTGTTTTGGGTAATTTAACTGTTTTGCCTCTTCTTCAAATTGCAGGATAATTATAGATTAGGAAGGTCAAAGTAAGAGATATATCGAGATTGGCACAGTACGGGAAGATAAAATGTCGACCTTCCGAATTGCAAGTAATGAAGGAATATATATGTTCCCACCAAAAAATAATTAATGAAACTGTCTTTATAAAAATCAAAACCCTTACCTGGATATCTACACGAGAGGTAATCAACTTCCTAAAATATATCAGTCTATCTGTATTCTTATACCTGTCTTTGTTTTTAACGAAACTGAAGTAACAAACAAACCTCAAAGAAACGTACCTTAAAGGCAATAAACGAATATAGCTGACTAGACAATTAGCTGCCCAAATAGGAAGCACATGTAACCATTGTAAATGTAGCTGCCCAAATAAGAAAAAAATGTAAGCGCGATCCCTGCCAGTTGCTGCTGAGTCAGCAGAGTACTGGCACTCTCTGCTTATATAATCATTTATTGCCTTTAAGTACTAAATATATAAAAAATATAGATATATATAGAAAATGAGGAAATATATATAGAAAATTCAGTGAACAAATTTCCAACCTGAATGTTCTAAAGACAGCTGATAAGAATAGACTAACAACACGCTCTAACCATTTGTCTAAAATAATTACACAATGAAATAGAAATTACACAATGAAATATTAATAGGACTTATTTCTTCTTCAATGAGTCGCCTAAATTTCAAGAAAGAAATAAGCAGTTATAAATTATAGAATATAAATTCTTTGATTGGGAACTCTTTAATTTGATAAAGATCAGGGGGTGAAGATAAAGACATGCCGACAACAGCAGGGGGAACCATATATACACAAATCGTGTAATGGCAATTTATCATTGTTCAGCTATCTTGTCGAACAGGAATCAGATTAACTTAAATTTGAAAAATGATTTGTTAGTTTATAAGTAATATTTTGATAATCCAACTTGCTGAAAAATTGAATTAAATGGAGGTGTCATATAGATTGAAGGTTTTTCGTGACAAAAGCTCTAAGCTTTGGACCTCCTACAGCTTTTATGTCAACAACGAGTATACATGAAATATACGTAACATTTTGTCTAAATTAAAAACAGAAGAAGAACAAGACAATAAAATATATAATAAATTGGTTTAAAATTTTGTTTTTCAGTAAAAAAAATTTTTTGTTTTTTTTGTAAGAAAATTGATTGTACGGATGATGGCCTTATATATCATAAACACTCCACAATTGTTTGGCAGTCTCTTCTCTTTCCCCCGGCATCCAGCTATTTCGCCAATTATTAATTCTGTCTGTGTTTAAACAGAAAAGAATCTGTTCCACTTATTTGTTTGTACCATAAGAGCCAAACTGAGTTTTTCATAAACATTAACAAATCAAAATCCATGAATACTGGTGAAACATCTTTTCTTTCTCTGCAAAGATAATGCTTATACAATAGATCTTTTCAATTTCCGATTTCAAAATTGAGGGGTTTCTTTTATTAAAGCGAAGTATAGGTCTAGCGATCTTTTAAAAAAGCAAAGGGGATTTTTGTGGTATTGTTGGTTTTCATCATTAAATGCGTTATATTTTTATATTAAATATGTTTTTTTTAATATATAAGATTTTTTATTTATCATTGGTGTGATCCTGAACAAATCCTTTGGCAAACAATTCTACCTTTTATTTCCAGAATCGAAACCAAAGCGTCTAATACTACTTTTTCTAAAATGAAACAGCTGGCAAATATCTTAAACCGATTAATGGGGGAGTGGATTAGGGGCTAATAAAAACTTAGCTAGCCATAAGGAATTTGGAGGTGAGGAAGGGACTCTCAGAAATTGTTCAGAAATTAAAAAACAAAATTGAATTAAACTAAACCTACTTGAAATGCTTCATTTCAGATGACGAACCTTCCAGCAGGTCTTTGTTAAGTTTAAATAATTTTCAGAAATGATATCAGTCATGATGCAGTGTTCTCGTGTGTCAAAGGCCTTTTACAATCGTTTAGTTTGATTGATTTATTTATTTACATTTTGTTTAACTTTTGAACTTCTCAGCAGGACACCAGTTTTAAAATGTTACGTTATCTAACCAAGAATCAGTTTCCATATTATTAAAGGACCAAATAATTTTTTTCGGAAGAATGGGGTTTAAAAAAAGAATTTTGTTTATAAAAGAGATCTGATATATAAATACACAGATGGTTGCATTTCTTTCAAAATGGAGGAAAATATGGTTTCGATCTGATTTCTTTTCTCTCTTTCTATCATTTTCTTTTTGTGTCGGTCTTTATTGATGATGTCATTTTATCAGAGCAAAACATCAACTTCGTACACAGGACCTCTTGCCATCAAAAGGGCAATAGGTCCTGAGTAAGAGGTTGATCTTCTACGATCGTCTACATGTGGAAATAAGTATTCCACTTGAATTTGAAATCGTTAACATTTCCACAAACAGTTAGATTACATCAATAGTTTGCGGTCAAAACTTTGTTATTTCTGTTAACGAGAACCTTTTTTGCGTATTGCCTCGTTCTTTCAAACGAAAATAAGAGACTTTCAACAAAAGAGTTTTATGATCGCATCTTGATTAGACAAACACACTTCTTATCATTTTTCTGAAAAATTAATCGTGTAATATTAGCATTATGCAATGAAGGAAGCTGGACAACTCCCTGATAGTCTTCCCCAGACGCCAGAGGCAATAAAATCTGCCCCAAAATACCTGGGGGGGCGGGCAAGCAAGGAGCGGTGGTGCTGAAATTCAACAATGAAGCAACACATCTCAATCACATCAATGTATGATTTGAAATGA
This sequence comes from Turritopsis rubra, assembly GCA_039566895.2. Classification (NCBI taxonomy): domain Eukaryota; kingdom Metazoa; phylum Cnidaria; class Hydrozoa; order Anthoathecata; family Oceaniidae; genus Turritopsis; species Turritopsis rubra. The sequence continues at coordinate 12,385,789 of CM077620.1, forward strand.
AATTGTTGAAAACCATGCTGTTTATTTTGTTTGGTCGTGTGGTTTTGTTTACAGTATAAGATGACAAAAAAGAATGTAAACAAAAGAATTAATGTCAACATAAAAAAGAGAACGGAACAATTAACATCGGGACTCTATAAGACATTGTGTCATATTTAAAATGACAAAACTATTTATTCAAATGTTCAAATATTTTAATCCCCTTATAAATACCTTTGCGTCCTAGCTGGTCAATGTTGATTCAGTCGTTTGTAAGGATGTTGAGTTATTTATCAAAACACGTCAATCTATCCACTATTTATTTTTATTAACAAGTTTTTTTTTAATGATCATTTGGTTCTATATATATATATATATGTTTTTTTGAAAAGAAGATTTGTTGGGAAAAATATCTACTTTGTTGTGAAAATCTTTTTTCTATAAATCTGATGTAACCAAACATCCTCGACGCTATTAAGTCTTTATTTGAGATGCTGCTATAAGTTACAAGAATGTTTCTGAAAACAAATTGGGAAGTTAATAGCACATGGTTCCTATAAATTCATAGCCTCATAATATACACTTGCATAAATTACGTCACGTCAACCTTAGCCTCGTTTTCAAGCTGAAATGATAATGAAGTTTTTGTCGTTTCAAAAAAGAGGCAAAATGTATTGTCTCATTTGAACCTTCTGGGAACACCTGGCTAGTGCCTATCTAACAAATTGCTATGTTGAAATTTTCCCATTCAAAATCGTAAGACGTAACCACGACCTCATTATCTCAGGTAAAAATAACAAAGTTTTCACTACAAACTACACAACTAATGAGATCTTGGTTAGTTATATAGTAGGACACGTTGTCCCTGGTCTCATTTTACCAAAATAAATTCTAACAACGAAGATGTCAGTGAACGAAGCGCCTAAATGACCAAAATATTGATCAAAATATCAATAGGCTTTTCATGATAGCCATTAATGCTTAATTTCTTGAAATAAATAGACCTTTTCATAAATTACGTCGTTACACCCATTGCCTCGTTTTCTCCCTGAACATAAACGATGCTGGGAGAGGAACGATACCTCAGGGGAAAATATTTTATGTTGGTTGTTCTTAAATTAGGCTTAAAGTACGGAATAATTATAAAGATTAAAAACGAGGCGATGGATGTTGTGACGTAATTTATGAAAAGGTCTATTCAAGTATTCCCCGCGCGACGAGTATAAAGCATTAAGCCACTCTGCATGGAACAAAACAATAAAAGAAATACTCAAAAAGGACGGAACTTACTTGATAACCACTTGATATAATCAAAAAGAAAAAGCAGCTATAAACACGTAGACCAAACTTGAACGAACGTATATTGCTTTCAACTGCTTCGATATATATAAATCTCACTGCCTCATGAACAAAATAAACGCGGTTTGTTAAAAGACATCTTTTCGTTTATTTTGACATTGATTTATTAACAATGAAGATGACAACCACGTACATCCGACGAATACGCTCACGAACACTTGTTAATTGCACTGTGTATAGAAATAACACTAACAAAAAAATTTATCAAACCAACGCGAATTTCGAATGTATATAAGAAATAAAGTCAGATTTTATTTAGGTGTTAGGTGTGCTTGCATTTAAAGTAGCTGTGTTGAAACCTCTCCAGAAAACACCACAACAACATCACATATTTTTAAAAAGTCTTTTTTTTTTAAAGAAATTCACTTGTTTGTTTTTTCTTTAAATTATTATTTCATTCGATTTTTACTTTGTGTGTTTTCTTTATAGGGAAATCATAATATCATTTTAAGTGTGTTAGTTTAAAAATGGAGCAACGGGAGATCAGACACATATTTCATATAAAAAAAAATGACAAAAGTGCGCGGAATAAGTGGAACAGAGTCTTGTCAATATTTTTCTTTAAACTCCTTTACATGGAATGGAAATTGCTATTGTTATTCTAATTTTTTATGTGTCCTTGTTCACATTTTATTGACGTACTTTTCCCACTAAATAACTTCGAGTTGTTTAGGAAGTGCGTACATTACTGAGTCGAAATAAATTATTTGGTTGATCGGTCCAATTTATGTTTCCCAACATTTCGGGATCATTCATCGGGTCATGTCATTTCATTTCATTTGTGTATAAGTCGTTTTCTGTATTTAGATGAAAAACCGAAATGATCCGATTTTTTAACTGTTTAATCTGTGATGTTCTTTTTCTAATATTTTTTTTCTCATTGCTCCTTACTAAGCCGTTTCAAGAGTGAGTTTTTCTGACAATTTCTCTTTGCTAGGAATCAGCACATAGTTTGAAAAAACAAGACATAAAACACTAGCCTCGCTAAGGCTCATTTTATAAGCTGTGCCGTGCCGAGCCGAACTGGGAAATTTTTTAGCACGGCTCGGTTCACCTCGGTTCGGCATACCATTTTATAAAGGCCGAGCCGAGCCGAGCCGTTCTGAATCGCGCCAAACTTTTTTAAAATGGTGGCTGTTTTTTTTGCCAAATAAGCAAATTTATAGAAATGTACGCATGCGTCAGCACGGCTCGGCTCGGCATTCGGTTTTATACAGTCGAGCCAAGCCGTGCTGAGGCGTGCGGCACGGCCAGGTCAGGCGTGCGGCACGGCTCGGCTCGGCACGGCTGAATATTGGTTTTATAAGCTGTGCCGAGCCGAACTCAGAGAAAATTTGGCGAGTTCGGCTCGGCACGGCACAGCTTATAAAATGAGCCTAACTCATACAAAATTTATAAGTTAAGCAAGATAATCGTGATCAGCGAAACTTTTATTGTATTCAACGAAACTTTTTTTATATTCAACGAAACTTTATTATAATTCAACGAATGTTCAACGAATCTAATGTTACTGAATGAATCACAAAAAGTGAATCACAAAGCAATGATTGTTTTCAACTTGTGAATAGCAATCCGCTTATGGTATACTATGAAATAGATTTTCTTTACAAACGGAATCTACAAGGAAAATGTATCCTTTATTTTTAGAGCCTACGCTGCGCTTCGCTTGCAGAGCACTTCAAATCAAAAAATATATCAACAAAGCAAAGGGTCTGTTGTCAAATCTTTTTCAGGGGCCAAGATCAAAACATATGGAACATTTCCTCCCCAATTTTCTCTGACGCAAAAATCCTTCCAGTTATAAGCCCCTTGAATATACAAGCCCCCTGGTTCTAAGTTAGTAAAGAAACTCCCACCACTACTAGATGAAGTTTGTCTGTGAAGGTTTGGCCGTGATCTTTTCAAATATAACGCCAATAAAGACTTGTATTAAGGGGAAGGCGTTTAAGAGGATATGATCACATAGTCAATTTTTCTTTGGCACTGAATTTTGCCCAAATTGTCCACCTGTGGCCAAAATTACCCTTATTTGGCCAAAATATCAAAAATAATTCTCAAATTCGAAATCAGCACCATTGAATTGTTCTACATGCAAATTTTCATGAAAATTGAAGCACTTTTGAAATCTGGTCCAAATTTTGCCCAAATCGCCCTTTTTGGCCAAAATAAGAAATGATCCCAAAGTGTTTGGAAAGTCATGTTTGATTGCTAACCTGAGCAAATAGTGGCAATGCTAGATCAGATAAAACTGTTTTCTCATGGACTTGAGCAAAGCTTTTGACTGCATCAACCACAAATTATTACTTGCTTCATGTTTATGTATTTTCTAAAAGGAAGCTTTAACTTTTATTTGGAGTTATCTGAGTGAATGCTCTCAAAGGGTTTAGATGGAATTTTTAGCTCAATGGAGAAAATTTAAATTGCATTGCCTCAAGGCTCTATATTTTAATTTTAAAGTTACCATATAATTATTACATGAACTGGTTTCCAATGGTTACAGCTAAAATAAAATAAAATCCTACATGATTAGCACATTCATTTAGCTTTCCTAATTCTGATAGTTTCATTTCATTCGTTTTTGATAGTCTGACCTGTCATCAGCGATCTTGACCCTTTGCGTATTTAACGTATTTTAAAAGGTTTTTATTTGATTATGAAACTTAATATTCATGTTCGGCTCGGTGGTGGAGTTAAATTTTGCCAAGGCTAATAAATAATCTATATTTAAAGAGACTTCAGTGGGAACAAAGGAACACGACCTTTAGAGGCAGTTAGCAGACATTAGCAATAATGAAATTACAACAAACGAGCTTATTCTAATAAAAACTCCTTGACTTTGATTACAAACTGGTTGTAATTTGATTCTTTGCGTATATTCCTTGGAAGCTTATTGAAAGTTGATGACGATACTTGTTTAAATGAACCGTTACAAACATCTCCTTCTAAGGTAATTCCATTGTTTAATCTTCTTGATTGATTTTTGTTCCACGATACGGTTTTTTCACAGAGCCCTTTTTTTCGTAGAGCCCTTTTTTCGTAGAGTCGAACGTAGAACGTCAGTAACTTAACTGTAACTTACTTCATGAAAACTAAAGTTGTCCTCGGATATCGAATGCCCTATTTGTTCCCATAATCTCATCCGTGTGTTTTGGAGTTTTACTCAACAATCGTTCTGCAGTGGAGGCGAAGTGATTATTTAAAGCATCAATGGTTTCAGAATTTTCTTGATGGCTTTCTAAACTTCGGTTGGACGTTTTGAGCTTAACGCAATTGTAAAGGAAGATTTTTTTTAGCAGATTTGATGACAGAAGCAAGTCTATTTCCATATCAATAAACTTAGTTCTATCCACCTCTTTGTTCGTTTCGAAGCATTTGTTAGACGTTTGCTGCGTTCTTGTTTTAGCTTCTGTATATCAGGATCTCGCATCCAAGGCGCTGGTGCTCGAGTAATTTTGGCTCAAATAAGTGGAGCATGTCTGTCAAAACATTCTTTAGTCAGGTCGTTGTAGATGGACAGCTTTTCCTCTGGATCTTCCAATGCAATGTTGAAAGGTACTGTTTGGAAATCGATTTTATACAAGTTTCCGTCAAATGTTTTAAGATTACGAGTGTTTTATAGCAGTTTTTAAACCGATCTGGTTTAACGTTGATAAAGATTTACGTTGCATCGTGGTCACTCACTTCATCTGCAGATAAAACATCTTTTACTTTAAATTTGTTAGGATTGTTTGACCAAAAATGATCAAGAATGGCTTTTTCTCTCATAGGTTTCGTAATGTGTCGATGGATCGTAGGACTGCAGTGTATCTTTGTCCGTGGTACCCATATTTGAAAGCGAGGACCCATATAGTAGAAAACGGGGACCCTCGCTCTTCCATTATAGTTCGTGATAAACCCAAGACCAAACATAAGCCTGGTTTTCACCTGAATAATAGATAAACGTCTTTTTTCCAAGGGCATTTTGCTGTATTTCTTAAATACCAAAGATTTAATAAAATAGTGTAAATGCGTTGGGTGAAATTTAGTCAAACTACCCAAACGTAGAGAAGCTGACCGTAGAGCATATATTTCACGTATATCTTTTGACATAAGCAAAATAGTGGGAACGTTCGAAGGGGAGCTGAAAAACTCGGTGAATGGACATAAAGTAAATGATGATTATGCCTATTGAAAAAAAGAAAACAAGTTATTTTATTATTTATTATGTCTTTCCTTTAAAGTAGTAAACGGGGACCCCCGTTTTTATGGGTACTACGGACGGGTCGGGTCCAGGTCGGGTCCGGGTCCAGTATGTAAAGGAAGCCGTCACAGATCAAACACTTTTGGTTGGAGTTTACAGTTTTACAGCAAACTTTACACTTCGATGCGTGAGTACCAGGTGACGTCATTAACTGTATTGACTGTCGAATCGGCAGAAGATTCATTTAACACATGGTCACCTATAATAGAATTAAAATTTCCAAAATACAAATTCAGTTTTGCTCATTTTCTGTTAAGCACTCTGTAGACTTTCAAATAGTTTAAAACCGATTAAAACTGAGTAAAACCAGTTTCTGTTGTTTGTTTAAAACAAAGAATGACAACGCGCGCGATCACCTCAACCGTAATTACACCTGCGTATTATTAGAGCTCAAAAAAGGGAATTTTTTTTTTACATCGTTTAAATGATGTTTCCTACCCATAATGCATTTCTTGATTTCAACAAGAAAGCTGAAACAATTCCGCTATGAGCGAATGAAATGCTGAAAAACTGATTTTCCATTTGCTTCTGTGCTGATTTTTCCAAGTTTATCTTACTATGGCTCGTTCACCCTCAAACATTGCTAAGATAAGAGTACCGATCCTAACAACTGATGGTTTTCTATCGAAGTGGTTAATTATTTAGGTATATTAGACTAAGGCAGCTTCTACACAGTTCAACTTTGTAAAAACCTATTTCAACACCATGATTTCTGAATCATATGGGGAGGCGTATCCTTGATTTATCGCCACACGTCATCATTATGCCCAGACAGAAATTGACAAAGTGATTGGTATATTAATAAACGTTGATTTGATACTGGTAATGAATAAAAAGGTCAGAAACAAAATTCTAAATTACCTATAGGCAAATCGGAATCGTCGGAATCTTCAATAACAATAACACCTGAAGTAGTAAAATAAAGAAAAAAAATACACCATTTTCATCACAAAAATCGTTCCCTTCCTATTAAATAAAGTTCATACTTTAACTCTTCATTTTCCTTGGTAGTTCAGATTCCTCTTTTATGGGTGTGAAATCTTTGCATTTTTCCATTTCCATTTTGAAATTTCATTGAACACGTTATATATATGGATATACTACGAATATATTCAATTGCATTTGTCTGCATGGTAGCCGTTATATGAAAGGACATCACAGCAGCGCAATAGAATCTCAGCCATTTGAACATTTAGGCACCTGTTCACACTTTGCTGTTAATGAATTAATCGCAGAAAAACTAAAAATAGAAACTAGACTCTACTTGCTAATCGTATGATAATTTTTTACAATATTCTCGCACATTGTTGCCTATAAACCAGACAATAAGCCAGACACTATTCTTTCGGCGAGTGCCTGTGAATAGAAAGTATTTTTCTTTAAACCATTCCCCCTCCGGAAATAAGTACAAAGTCTATCAACAATGAAAATCAATCGAGCCCTAATGTCATTTTTCCAACTGCTTTCTCCAATCCTGAAATTTTACAATACCAGATCAAAATAGATAATTAAATATGCAACTTCGATATCAGCCCTGTTTCCCACAGTGACAATTGCTGGGGCCCGTAGGTCATTCGTAGGTCACTCGTAGGGACTCGTAGGTCACTCGTAGGTCACTTGTAGGTCACTCGTAGGGACTTGTAGGTAACTCGTAGGGACTTGTAGGGACTTGAAGGTCACTCGTAGGGACTTGTAGGATGACCTGTAGGGACTTTTATAACTGAGCGTTAAAAATGCAGTGCGTATAAGAGAGAGAACAGACATGTTTTTTCTAAGTCCCGATTTGGCTGAGCCGAAATATATTTGGGCAATCGAGTCATAATAATGATGGCGGTACATTTATTTGTGATGTGTTGTTTATCAAACTTTCTCTTTACACGTGTTTATCGTATTCCTGTTCTATAGCACTTCTGTTGTTACAGCTGCCGAGGTCGGAAAACTGAATGCATACACTTATATGTAATTGTATTGTGAATTAAAATTGATGAAGAGAATTACGAAAGCTTACATATATATTTCTGGTTTTAGCAACACACACAAAAAAGAAGAGATCAAATTGTTTCTTCTAGCCTGCTGATCAATGCCAGTAATGGTGTATCTGACTTTGGGAAAGTTGTCTAGGATATCATTAGTTCGTGAAAATATTGTTTATTATCAAAAATATATATTTTGCTTTTAGAGGGAGTTTTTATAAAGCTACCTTGCTTTTATAGCTAAGCTGCTCTGTGTATGTTGTGCATTGTGTAAATGCTGCAATTGTGGGAATATTCGAAATGTAACCATAACCAAAATGTTTGATAACATATCCTGACTAAGGAAATTATTCCAATCATTTTTTTCCACTTTCACTTCGAGTGCCATTTCATTATTGGTGCTTTTTTGGTGCTGGTGGCATCATTTAATGCCAAACACAGGTTCTTTGACAGTTAAAGAAACCAGTTAACATATAATACAGTACAAGCTTTATATATTATATATTTAAGATCCCTTTTTATTATCAAGTTTTATGTTATACATTTTAAAGAAATGGAACACTCTGAGACTGTTAAAGGTCTTCATAAATCACTTCGTCAGCAAATTAAGCAAGGTGAAGATCCACAAACCGTATGGAATAATTTATTAGAGAACAAGAATTTATTAAAAGTTTATGCAAAATCTATGAAAGCATTAGCGAAAGACGAATGGGAAAAGAATTGCTCCGAAAATCGCATTCAATGGTGCAAGAATGTATGTGTCACATATTTCTTCAATGGCGGACTCCAAAAGCTGGTACGAAAATGTTATAAGCAAAAATTATTTCAGCGATTAAAAAATTCTGGCATAGAGGAAAATGAAGATGAACGTAAGAAAATCCATGATATTGTCAGCAAATTAGTAGTTTCAAGAAATACTATTGTAAAGGAAAAGTTATTACTTCTGGATGTTGGTAGTTGTTTTAATCCTTTTAGTGAGTTTGAAGAATTTTTCCCAATTGCTATTGATATATCTCCTGCTACTGATGAAGTAATATTTTGTGACTTCCTAAATATAAGATGTACTCCTAAACTTAATATCTTTCCAGCAAGGGACAATTCCTTTCGAGCCATAAGTAAAATAAAAAATCATATGGAACAAAGTGAGTTAGTGACTGCTGTCTTTGATGTTGTAGTTTTTTCGTTATTATTGTCATATTTTCCATCAGCGCAGCAAAGGCTGCAATGTTGTAAAAATGCTCATAAAGCCTTGCAATTACATGGTCTGCTGGTGATTATTACACCTGATTCTTCACATCAAAATCGACATAGTGAAATGATGAAGTCTTGGAAATATGCGTTGGAGGCACTAGGTTTTACCAGGTTCAAATATGAAAAGCTTCAACATCTTCATTGCATGGCATATCAAAAGTCTTCTGAAGAGGTTTTGGATTTGGTTGAAGATTTATCCAATCATATGTACATCCCGCAAGATTTTCAAGACATAGGAGAGACAAGCTGTGAGGAGGATTCTAGTGTCAATAAAATTGAAAAATGTAATAATACTCCATTCTTTTCTGAAATAGATCTATAATGAAGAGGATTCTTTTTTCTAAACATTTTTAAGTCTCAAATTTCATCAAACAAGCAATAACTTGATGCATAATCTTTTATTGTTTTTTTCAACACAAGTTATCAGGACAATATACTAGAGTTACTCAGAAGATTAAAAAATTGAAAGTATACATCAATTTACCATATAATACCAAACAAAAGCATGTTAGTAATTATCTCCTTTAATTAGAAAAAAGAATTAAATTATTAACAGTCTTTGTTTTTGTTCTAACATGAATGGATGTTAATTCAATTTTGATGTTAAATCTGAAACAACAAAGAGTACAAGCAGTACCAACCTACACATTAGCTGCTTTTTTGAAGAAGAAAAATGTATCCAATATTATAGTGTATTATTTAACCACTTAATGATATTTTGATTACAACTAGTGAAATTTTTTTTAAGATGTTATAATTGGTATATATTATACAATGTAACCAGTATTAGCTTGAGCATGAAATTTGGTTCTTATTTATAAACAATGTGGTAAACGGGACTGTAATAGGTAGCTTTAGCTAAATGTGTTTTACTTCCATTAGTGTAATCAGATTTTTATGTTGACTGTGACATCTTGACATGCTAAAATGTTTTTATAAATATTTTGTATTTTTGTTTATATATAATACATTTTTGATTTTTTTGTGTCTAATAAATAGATCGGGCTTGAAAATTTTCTGAAATATATAATTTTGAATATATATTTATATAATATATTTTCCTATTTTTGTTGATTATCAGAGTTTTGCACTTCCTTGTTTTAGTTTGCATGAATGTTTAAAATCCCACAATGGGTAAAACCAAAACACACAATTCAAATGGATCAACAAATGCTTCTCAGAAAAGTAATCAAAAGATGAAAGCAAGTAAACACTCCAAACGGGATGTGCACAAAGGTGGCGAACTGTCAGTTGATGAAAAAAAGTATATGGTATTAGTCATTGTTATAGGTATATAAGTTTCTTAGTGTTAATTTCCAGAAATACACTTTAAAGTTTTTTGTATTTAAGACAGTTTTGGCATAGTCGTGTTGGAGGTGGAAAATTCTTACAGTCGTATGGAAAGCTCAGAAATGCACTTTAAAACATAGAATGATCAACTACTAACTACTTGATATATACCCTGATAACATTTTAAAAGGAAACGTTTTTGTAAAATTCCTGCAAAATTGTAAGAAACTGTATCATGTGCAACTCTGCTTCAGTCACTACTTTTCTTGTACACTTTTAAGTTACATGAAGTCATTATTAAAAATGTTTTGTATTCTACGCAGTTTGTTGAGACACACGATTGCACTTAACTTGAAAATGCATGTTAAATAAAAGCAAAAAACTGTTAACAAAAGACACTGACTATTCGTTTCTTTCGGGCTGTAATGTTACATTTTTGTTTTAATTTTTAAATTTGATCTGTTTTAATTTATGTTCATAATTTATTCTAGCGCTGGTGATTGGATTTCTTCACAGGTATAATATAATGATTCAGTTGTTTCAGTTGTTGTGCAAATGCCCTTCATATCCTCTATTATTCATTCACCATTTAGCCATTTGTCATGTTAATATTAATCACGATTCCCACTAGGTATTTATTAACATTTATTTAGCGTTTAATTATCGTTTATCTGCAGTGTTTGCTGTCTAAAGGGTATGCAAAACTTAAATGTCAGAGAGAGGATCTTTTTTGTCACCATGTTTATAAAAAAATCACAGTTTTCTCTTACAAAAAGCAATTAATAAATAGCTTTAAATCAACCAAATTAAATTGAATCTTGATTTTTCCTTGATTCTATTGTTTTTACATTCCCAAGGTATTGCTTATGGTAATTTGTTACATCAGAAATCTTGGCATGCTTTGATGTCAGTGTTTATTTAACGTTTAATATCAAAACAATTTGAAAATGTACTAGCATAAATTAACATTTGTAAGCATATATTTAGTGTTTAAACTGAAAATTTACATTCCCACTGTGTTTAAAAATAAACCCTAGCGATTAACGGTAATGAAGGCTAATAAAGGCTTAGTGGGAGCTGTGTTATACTGACATAATGGTTGCATTTTCTGACCTATGTTGTTGACATAAATGGATTGTTCTTGGACGTTATCAGAATATTTGCTTTTTCAATTAAATAAAACACTTCTACCTTATTATGGCCATATGGATTGTTGAATAATTTAAACTTGCTTCCACCCTCCCTTGGCAGTCTTCTATTTTTTCCTATCAAATCTTCCTATTCCTTCTTTAGTCAACATGTTGCAGGAATGTTTGAAAGACAAAGATTCTTCTCACATTTATCAACACTGGAAAGGGAGCTATCATTTCGAACAGAGATGGTAATTATAAAATGCCTGTTCATAAGAAAAATGTCTTTCGGAAACTGTCTAATATGGTTGATAGTAAAGCAGAAAGCTTGGTTTTGTTGTTATTTCTGTAGTAATTTGTTTTTTTAGGGTCTGTATTATTCATACTATAAAACAATGTCTGAAGCACCATCTGTCATAAGTGGTGTATCACAACTTATCCAATGTAATATCACTGAATTTCCAGATGAAGTAAATGTACTAAGACGATTCAATCTTTATCCTGAGGTAAGATCATTGCTTGCAATTAACAGCATGTCTGTGAACGGAAAAAATGGTGCAGGAATTTTGTGTTCACTGGAATACCTTTGTAAAACCAACATTGTTTTACATTTCAGCTGGTTCTTGGAATACTACATAGAATGTACATATGGTTTGGGGAAACGTTTGATATAAAACTACAGAAATGTTACAGCATTACCCGTGGACAGGGAATGTCTTCAGTGCAGAGCTGTGTTGGTATGAGTTTTAATGTTGCCACATAAAACGTGATTTGCAAAACTTTTTCTGTTATTGTGCTGCTATGTTTTACCTCAATTATATAGTACTCAGCTCCAATGCTTATTGGCTTAGAAATTACATAAACTTCTCGTGATTTGCATTGTTGTTGTTGTTGTTGTTGTTGTTGTTTTCAATTTGTTTGTTCATAATCATCAGTTTCATTTCTTAGGAATGGGAGATATAGCGCACTTTTACGTGTACCCCATATTCTGGTTGAGTGGAATTATGCTGTCGTTTTTCTTTATTGCTGCAACATATCTTAGGTATTGATATTTTATAGTTTTATTTGCCAATCTATTCTAAAGGCTGTTTTCCATTAGGTGGAATTGTCTATTCGAAGTCACCCAGACAAATTTTGTGCTACAGGTCATGCAGAAAGTCCACCAAAATCAAGTCTGCATGATTCTTGCCTGATGGAAAATGGCCTTAAAACTTTTTCCCTGGTAACTAAGACGGTTGTGATTCCATTCCTTTACATTTTCTTGTTATTGGAATAAAAAAAGTGTTTCACTGAAAATATAAGAATATTGTATAATTTTTAATTTTTACCTGGTGTTTTTGGAAATTTTAGTGGCAACATCCTGGGAGGTTTCGTCGCTGTTATGGCTTATTTTTTCAACCATGGTGAAGTAAGTGACAAATTTTTTGAAAAACAACCTAAATACTTGTCCCTGGACTGACTCACATCATTCTGGTCTAATACTGATATGGGCAAAAGAGTATAAGTTTAAGGTGTGTTTCTGCTAAACTATGATGAAACAAGAAGCAGGTTTGAAGTTTATTTTAGGTAGGTAGGAGTATGCAGCGTCCATATGACCTTTAAATCTCAGAACATTGCAATTTTAGTAGCCAGGTGGGAAGAAATGTTCCAGCTTTTATATTTGGTTTTAGTTGTCTGTACAATGTCTGAGATTTCCAATTACGTCAAGTAGCACTGAAAAGTAAGGGGAATAGCCACATAATCCTTTTTAAATTCCATTTGAATTTAGTGCACCAGAGTAATGTGGACGCCACCGTTACGTGAAAGTTTCTCGTTTCCCTTCTTAATAATGCAGATGTTTACCGTCATGCATCTATTGAAGTATGGATTTTTATGTTACATGTACACAGCTTCATGCTCCTTAACAATTTGAAGCCAATAATTGTGTATCAGTTTATGGCGTATACCTGATCATGATCCGTTCTCTTTTAGGTGCAGAAATCCTACATGGAAGCATAGCCTTGTGTTATCCATTGTTACAGCTCTGTTCATGTTGCCATGGCAAGTAAGTTACTAAGAGACTGGACACTTATAACCTCTTGCATTGTTTTTATTTTATTTTGCTATTTCTTGAGTGACATCTATGTTACCTTATTTGTTGGGAATGGTCTGTTCGATGGAGCTGAGAAATTCTTTTTCAAAATGTAATGTCCTTCTATTTCTTTCAGTTTGCACAGTTTGCCTTACTTACACAAGTTTGTGCACTGTTTGCATTGTACCTTTTGAAATTCATTAACGCTGAAAGAATAACAGTGTTGTTGAATGGACTATTGGTAAGCAAGCTCTTTGTATTTTGTATAAAGGTATTCACTTCTTATCTGAATACTCTCAAATTATTATTGTTGTTTTATTCATGACTATTTATATCACAAATATATATATATAATATTATATTGCTGGTCCTTAATTATGTGTCCTGTGTAAAATGATAGAATTCATAAAAATTTGATAAATGATTTACTGTATTGTTGACAAATGCCTGACAAGTTCTTGACTATCCAAATATTTCCTTTAAGAGCTGCTTTTTCAATTTATCGTTACTTTAAAAGGGAATTGACGTCAAAAAGCAACTTTCTTTCACTCTTAAAACACCATTTAAGTTGCACTCCACAAGTAGCCGTTATTACAGTTGTGATGTCATCTATGTCCATTTTATTGAAAATAAATGTGGATGAAAGGTGGTGAAAGTGATATTATGAAATTACAGTCTCCTTATTATTAACAAATGAAAACATATAAAACAAAATAACAAAAACATCTTTTTTTTACACACACACAAAAAGACCCATAAGACATCTCACACAAAAAGACTCGTAAGACATCTTACACAAAAAGACCCGTAAGACATCTCACACAAAAAGACCCGTAAAGACATCTCACACAAAAAGACCCATAATAACATTTCACAATAAATTTCCTCAAAAACACCCTGATTGATAAAATATGAAAAAATTCGATTTTAATTTTAATTTTAATTTTACTAACTTTTGTTTTAGTTAGCACATGGATTAAATTTCGTTGCTCAATTCGCTAATACCTTGTTAATCAGGTACAACACTGATAGATTATTTCTTTTTTCCTTTTTGGCTTTTGTGTCAAATTTTCTCTTTTATCCAATTCTTTCTAATTGTTAATTACAACTTAAAGACCTTCTCCAGCAGACTTGAAGCAGCGAGCAGAACATATCACTGTTATGAATAATTTCCTTTAATTTTTATTATAGTTCATTTTTCATGGCTGCCATGTTAGCTGCTCTTGTTGTTGTGAATCTTGAAAATCAATTGGAGCGTTTACCTCATCGAATTTTAATATGGGTGTGGTTTTATTTTATGTTTGTTAATTCTTTCGAGTCATTAATAGAATGTTATGTTTGCAAAGGAAGCAATAGATCTGTGCTTTTCTATGTTTTTTAATTCAAGTTACTTTTGTTTTTACACAGGCTTGTCAAGGTTCATTGTTCCTGCTCCTGTCTCTGGTGATAAAAATTAGTACTGCGAAACTGTTTCAAATCAAGGATGATGTAAGTTGTCTTAATTAAGTCTGATTACAAATTGAATCCAAAGCAGTCTAGGAAAAGTTTCACTTATGATGTGGTACATTTTAAATTTCCAAGAAATTTGGTTCTGCTAAACAGTCGTAGAATTTAGGCATATCTAAGTAATTCGTTAAAGTGATGTTTACTGCTGTTAATTTTTACCACAAATCGAATAGTTATTCACCAAGAAAAATTCATTTAATTCTCTGTTTACACTGCAAAATCTTAACAAAATTAACACTGTAAACACCACTTAAACTGATTATTGGAAGTAAAGGTTTTCATTCATTAGTTTTTTAATTTCACTGATGCTGTTGTTGTTTTTATGGTAATAACACTTTTATTCTTATTCTTAGGCGCATATATTCGACATTCTCCGTTCCAAGTTCACGGACTTTCACAATTTTCATACACTGCTCTATGTTTGTGCACCAGAATTTGATTTCATAGGTTTTGAGGTATGTGTGTAAAATCTAATACTCTAGATTACTGTAGGAGCTGATTTATAAATTAAAGTTTATGAATTGGATTTCGAAGGTCTTCTCACTTTCCTTTTGTCATGGTGTCGTAAAATTAATATGATCTGTTGTTCTGTTCTTTTTTTATACCTTTTTTTTCTTGCTTCAATGTGAATTTTCATCTTCTTTTTTTATATAGTTTTTCAAGAAAATTTCGAAAACCTTACTATTTCCATCTGCAGTTGTATGCGGTTTGTTTCTGCTTGCAAAGGTTTGTAACATTTCCAAGCACACACCGTATAGCCTATAAATTATTTAGACTGTCGCTAATCAAATCCTGCAATAAGCCAGTATGAAAAAATCGTTCAAAGTGTGCGGACCATAGCGAGTCACAGGAATGTAGATGAACAGATTATCAAGTCAAATTGGCTGTATAATTTGGATTTTTTTTAGTGTTAATCTTTTATGAAATCTCTGTCATATTTTATTCGACTTGTCACTGTTGAATTTTAGATTCTTAAGAATGAATGGAGATTCTGGATAAAAGGTGAAGCTTTGAATGGACCAGAAGAAGGAACTTCTGACCAAAAGTATGTTTAGTTCTGTTTAACATTGCATTATTAAGAGAAACAATTCGGGGACTTGTGTCTTAATGTCTTAGCATTCTATTCACAAATGTCCTTTTCATTAATTGTGCCACTCGTTATTTTTTGCCTTTTATTTTTTCCTAATCAAATTAATTATAACATTCATTTGTATAATAAAGGCAAGTGCAAAGTGCAATTAGATGTTGCTGTTTGAGTCACCAACACAGTATAATTCAAACGTATTGGCACTATTTTGATAACATAATGGCCTGTCGAACAGCATGTTGGTCTCTGAAAAATGACGCACGATATTACTTCGAACATTCGAATGTTGGTGCATCATGTTGACATCTGTTCAAACTGCACCAACATAGTTTGTGCCTCATGGGGAAAAACCGGGTGGGAAATTAGTTGGGGGGGGAAATTTGGTCACTACCCTTCCACCGGCTTTTTTTCCCTGATACGGTAGCACAAATACGTTTCTCAAGCATTAGGTTTAAGCTAATTAATAGCTTTGTTTATGACATTTCATCCTGTGACTATTTCACTACTCAATTACAAAATCTTCTATTGATTAGATTATATTAGATTATATTATATAGACAGAAAAAATTCAGGTTGCCTGTTACCATTTAACGATTTTACATATTTCTTCTTTTTTGTAGTGCTCCAAAACCATACACAGTTGTAAGTTAATTTCAATTTTTTTGCTGCTGTAAAAGGTCATAACTTTTTTTGCAAATTTATCGAACGGAAGTTAAGTATGTGACTTTCTTGAAAATTCTTGTATGAATTTTCAGAAAATTCATTCTAAAAGTCGGTTTGGTTAACTGTAGCCTGTACTAGGGTAGTGTGGTAGGGTAAACTGTAGTAGGGTATACTCTATGCATAAGCGTACCAGATTTATGATATATCCTATGCATTAGAGTATTTCATACCTATCCTTTTAGTATTCCTTTTTCTCAAAGATGATTTTTTTCTGCTTCTGATTTCAGCACTTCTACATGATCCTACAAGCTATTGCATTTATGATTATGTCTGTGATGATAATGAGGTTGAAACTGTTTGGCACACCATCCTTGTGTCTAGTGGCCAGTTTGTTAGCATCCAGAGATGTAAGTAGTAACCCGCTTACAACATAGTCAGTTCCGAATTTAATCGGAGACGTTTAAGAACAAGGTTATTCGATGTACCTTATCGGGGAATGTAATTCGTTACGGAAAAAACTTTTTTGGGGAAAATTATTCGTTGTGTGAAACTATTCATCGAGGTAAAAGTTTCGTTCAAGGCTGATGAAAAATTTTCGCCACTTGAAGAGAATTTTTTTCACTTTTCACCCCGACGAAGTTTTCCCGATAAGGTTCTGAAGACCGATAAGAATTTTTACCACAGTTCCTTTTTTTTTTTTTTTTTAAATTCATCCCTCTTCGATTGCTGACTGCTTGATGTTTTGATAATATTTTTTTTTTTTTAACTTTTAGTTGTTCGGGTTCATCGGCAAGAAAACATATCACTTTTCTGTAGTCTTCATTATTTTGGGGTTGATGTCCATGAGTGGTTATAAGAATTTAAAATCACAGCTAGTAAGTAATAGTGACACATTTATTACGCGTGGTAATTCTTGCGTGATAAATGCTGGAAGAAAGTTGTTCATTCAATTCATTTCTCTATTATCGTTTTGTGCACTTCGTAGCAGAGCAATTATCTTATCAAACTCAAGAACGTCAAACTTGAGTATGCTGTATAAACTGAACGCAAGAGAACGAGGTATGCTTGTTATAGCTAGTTGGTTATAACGTTCTTCGCTCTTCTTTATAGAATGTGAAAGGAGAATATAGCAATCCGAATCTGGAGAATTTAGTAAGTTTATACGATAGCCCTTTGTCTACTACAGATTCAATATAAGCTTCTTTGGAGGAAGACAATAATTTTTCTTCTCTTCTTTTTTCAGATCGAATGGATAAATGCAAACACTGAAAAAAGTAGGTCAACATACAGTCCTCTCTCAATAGGTTTTTATCTTTTAACGGCGATTTTCTGTCGGTTTTCCGTTAATATCTACGCAAGCATTCCCTTTAGATAGTGTATTTGCCGGTGCTATGCCGACAATGGCTGCTGTCAAACTTTCGACTGGCCGACCTATCGTCAATCATCCACATTATGAGGATTCAGGAGTAAGGTAAAACACATTGCATTAGCTTTATAATTTTGTTTCACGATTGACATACAATCAAACTTCTATCGTTGGAATTCTCCCTTATTCTCTCTAATACAAACCAACTTAAAAGGTCCTTTTACATACGCCCCTTTTATATAAGGCCCTAGAAATGACAAGCCTTGATAATAAAATATAATTTAAGAAACGAGTTGTTTGTTTGTCACGAACCTAATATTTTGTCTAGAGCTCGTACCATGACGGTGTATCAATTATACAGTCGTAAACCTAAAGAACTTGTTCATGAACAAATCAAAAATATGGGTGTCACTCATCTAATCATGGAAGATTCTTGGTGCACCAGGCGAACCAGGTAATCCTGTCACACCTATTCGATAAGTCGTTAACATACTTAATGCCTTATCAGGAAAAATAAATCGGGGTAAAAAAAAGTCGGGAAAAATTAAGTCACTTGCAAAAATAAGGTATTAGGATTTTATAAGCCTTGGGTACACCATACAACGATTCTGTGCGCATGCAATGCAAAATGCAAATGCCAAATTACGCCGTGGAGGTAGGTGTTGGTGTGTTTTATCTGCGATACAGCAACAAGAACAAAAATTAAAATGAGTTTTTTTCCGTGTTGCATGTAATATAAAAGTGGAAGATGTCTGTTGGACCAGTGTTGTTCATAATAAGTGAAGAGTTTATCATGTCATGGACCTGATGATTTAAGTTGGACTACGTTTCGAGTGAACCACCTCACATCACCCGATTATTAGTATAAAATTAACAAAATGAATTTTACATTTTTCCGTGTTGCATGTAATATAAAATGTTGAACAGGAACCACTATGTGAAGCAATTTCGTGATCTGTTATAAAGGAGCGTGTTAAAACGATGTTCGATTTAAAAAAAAGAATCTAATCAAAAATAATTCTTTTCAACAGCGATATGGCTCAGGAAAAGTTGACAATTGAAGTAAACAATTCCCTGTTTCTGAGCCAAGTTCTAACCCAATTTTTTCGAGGCTTTGCATATATTTTTCTTCGTTTTCGTCTTTATCCATGTTTGAACAACGATTCAGAGCAGAGAATAGTACAAGAAATGATTGGCAATATATTTAACGCATGGCTCCACCACATCGTAGTTGGGTGCAGGTGGCTCCAAAGGTTAACCTATAAAGTAGATTCATTTCCACGTATTTAAATACACTTTTCCCGAATTCATGTTTATATATCGCACCCTGACTCAGTTGTCCGTACAACCTTTTCATCAATCATGACAATTTCGTTGTTAGCAGACATTACCTCGTTTTAAATCAGAAAAGCTTCATTTTTATTAAATAACCATATTTCGACCACTTTTTACAGTGGTCATTCTCACTTGAAAATAATAATGACGTTCTTTTTACAGTGGTCATTCTCACTTGAAAATAATAATGACGTTCTTTTTACAGTGGTCATTCTCACTTGAAAATAATAATGACGTTCTTTTGTATGATCATTATATTTTATGGCTCTCAAAGCATTATGGGAACAGTCAATACCCATAAATCTTTTCTAGACAGTTGTCGGCTCAGATTTCTGCACTTAAACACCTGGCTTGATTTTGCTCTTCGTTGGAACAAACAATTTTTCCTTTGATTATTTAGACCTGGATGTGCTTTGCCGGAAGTATGGGATATCGAGGATCCAGATAACAAAGGCAAATTACCAGTCTGTAAGATAATAGCCAAAACACCAGCACCATTCAAAATAGTGTACAAGAATTCTGTTTATGTAATATTACAAGTATAATTTCGAAATGTCCATTAGGATATACAACAAAACAGCCTTCAGGATAGTTTTAACGAATTGAATTTCTAGAGTATGTTAATTTACTGATGTTCCGTAAGATCCGAGTTCTTCCCGGTCTGCATTTGGAAATGTCGAGTCATGAATTTCAAGCGGACAGCAATTCTAATTCATTTTTTTTATATGCTGAAAGTATTACAAATAGCCTCAATTTCACACCTGTCCCCTATTATGATTTTTCCGTGGATTCAACATTCTGTTAAATTTTCTCTGGAACTTGTGGGTTTTATTGATACGGAATGGGCGTAGAAAGTTCAGTAAGAGAATAACTAACATACATTGATTTCATTCAAACATATACTGATTTCATTCAAACATACACTGATTTCATTCAAACATATACTGATTTCATTCAAACATATACTGATTTGATTGTTATGGTTCAGATCTCGACGTTTTGCTGTAACTTCTTGACAATGTTCTCGTTAACCCAGGCAAAAATAATAAAGTTTTGACCGCAAACTAGTAAAGATGACATCTTGTTAGAGACAAACCCCATAGGTATCGTCATACAACTTTTTAAGATTGAAGAAAAATTGTCAATCGACTAGATCTGAACCTAAATCTCATTTTTAGCACTCTTTGTGACCGATTCCTGTTTTTAATCAAATTTGAAATAAAATAATGAAGCATTTTTACTCAAATCCAATAGAATCGACAATCTCGATGTTGTCGGGATATCGGTTCTATAGATTTGTATCTTCAGTTTACTTGCCAACTAGATATCTAGTAAAACTGGTAGAAAGAAAGGGCGTGGAAACAGGAGGTCGGAATTTGTGGAGGAGAGTGTTAGCTATTTAAGCATAAAAGAAAAACGTGCAAATAATCCCGTTGGTGATACAGACTGAAAACAGATATGATGTTAATAAGCTCCTCCACAATTTTCGACAATTTCGATTTTTAATTCGATTAACAATTTTTCAATTCGAACCTTGACTGTTAATTCTGAATCACTCGATGTAATTGTTTGTTTCTCGTTGAGATTTAATTATATAACTTTTAACTGATATTTATTCGCCTGTAGAAAATAGTTTTTAGGCAGTGGAACTTGTTGTTGTTGTTATTTTTTTTCGTTTTGCACATTGTTTGTGTTTATTCAAGAAATGCATTTTTAAAGAAATGAAGTAAAAAAGAAGTCACAAAAAGAACGAGTTTTTTTTCCCTGTAATCTGAGTTTGTTCCTCAGATCATCGTGGTCACTTTTGCTTAAATAAAGATGTGATTATTATCTGCAATTTTGTGATAGTATATGAGGGAGCCATTGTAGCATCGCTTGGCCAACTCTTAACATAAACATACCGTTGTTTTCCCTTTTTTTATTTTTTTATTTTTTTATTCTGAATTTGATTTCGTTCAACTACACACATTATAGGTAGAGCAATCTTTCTTTGGCTGGAGAAAGTCTTCTTAATCAGTCAGCGCAAGGTAGCTGATCTTTTTTCAACAACATTAGAGTTTTTCCGTCCTAGGTGGATGAAGAAAGATAACGCAGATGAAACTCTTTCATCCTCCGTCCGAGATTTTTTGTTCCTGGTTGTTACCTAATTTTGCGCTGGAATAGGATGTTATTCAGCCGTGGTTGGTTTTATGAAGGTTTTACCACAAAGTTGTGAGTTCGGCTTTAAACGCAACAAGTTTAACAAAAAGTGCATAATATACATTTCTAGTCTGTCTCAAAAGTTTTCGCACTTGGCATATTTTTTAAAACCGACTTTAGTACAAAAAATAGATTATAATATATTAAATTATTGAAATATTATTGGTTGCTGGATCTCTGACACTTAGGTAAGGAAATTAGGTGAGGAGTCTAATTGTCAAACAAACTCTGCTACAGGCATATTTCACATGTTTTACTCTTGAACGTTGGCTGTTGTCTACTGAATCTTCTCAGATTGGATCGGATCTTCTCAGCGTTAACAGAACTTGTCCGCTTTATCAGTACTTAACCTTTTAATTATCGGTGTTATCGGATTTTAATGAAGATATTCAAATGATTTCCGTTTTGCTGTTCTCTCAAATATTTTTACGGTTGATGAACCGGTGAAGAAGCCTAAAAGTACTCCCCCAATACTGGAGTACTTTTGTCCTAGGAAATAATTATTCCCTTTAGGAAATAAGTACTCCTCAAGGGATTATGCTAGACCAAAATAACTCACTTTATTATAAGAATAATGTATTTAAAAATATCAGTTCGAGTAAATAATAAATTCACTCTGATAATGACCTTTGGAATGTGGGGTCGAATATATAGGTTTTAAACAACCATGAAGCTTCTTATTATCCTTTTTCTCAAGAATAATGTACTTTTCCCAACCTTAGTATTCTTAGGAAATATCCGTTTTTTGAGCTTGAATATATTCTTTAAATATTCTTACTATTTTTCAAATCTGAGATCGAAAAAATGACATTTCATGTCATTACAAGGGATGGTGCGAAAGAAATGTTTAAGCAAGTTTGTCACTTTAACTGTTCTTAATGATCGTCTAAATTTTCTTAAACAACAACAAACCTAACATGTGTTGAGATGCATCATGTGATTCTCTGTTACGAACTAACAACATTGCAAAATAGGTCACTGCTGAAAAATGAAAGTTGAAGCTGGACAATATTTTTCTTGTAAATCGAAGCATGTTGAAAATTTAGTTCAAATTGGGACAAATTTATTTCAAATTGTTTACCCCTTAAAAATGCTTAGTTCTTTAGATATTGTGTTGGAACTAAGTGCACTTCCTAATTCCTACGTAAAAAAACAAAAATAAAAAACAAAAACGAACGCGCAGGGATTTAATGTCTTACTTGCCTCGCAGAAAGACAATAAATCAGAAAATTTATCTCCATAAAATAAACGAGCTCACTCATGGGGGATTCCTTATTTCCTAGCGAGAGTCTGAATATCCTAGGATATAAGTAATCCCAGGAGGAGAGTACTTATTTACTAGAATAAAAGTACTGGGGAGTACTTTTCTCAGGGAGTACTTTTATCCAGCGAACGTGGAAATATAATTTTGAGTTCCGTCGATATATAAAAAACTAATCCCTCGACCGGCAATTCCAAATAATCAAATTGTCGTGTTGGATTAGATTTCAAATAATTTCCACTTTTTTTTGCCTAACCCTAGATCCACCTCTGATAATGTTATTCAAGGCTCATGTTTCACCAGGGAAAGATGATAATTCTGTCGGAAAACAACAGCCGGAAACATGATAATGCTGCAGGTTTATTCGTCTGTGTGTGACACTTTATTTTCATATTTCAAGGTAGAAGCTCCATGCTACTGGCTGTACATATACACAACAGTCGAATTTTTGAAACGGTATTTCGAGGTGGATAAATTTTCGCACAAGTTCGCAAAATTGCGTATATCAATCCACGCAAGGCATGTATAGATTAGTAGCGTCGATTCTCTTTTGTTGGGAAGGTAATTTTTGTAGTAACCTCGTGTTCTATCAAACTTTATTTAGACTTTATGATCGTGAATGTAAAGTGAATTCAAACTTTTAGGTTTGACCATTAGTCAGTAGGAAATTGCCTGGTCAGGTAAACCTGTTTAAAACGTCATTGTCCACTTCTTTGATCTTATCAATTGGCTATTTTTGTCGGGTGCTTACTTTAATCACATGGTAAACTACAATCAATTATTTTACTATCATGTGAACAAAGTGAGTACACAACAAACTATTAGTTACACAGTTCAAGTTAAAAATACCGACAATAGAGCTTTACAATAGACTCGCTTCCAGATCAGGGAATTTTCTAATGACTCCTGGTTTGACTCATGCCGTATCGCTCAACGAACTTAAGAACAAATCCGGAAACGGAATAATATCGTAAGAATTTTAATAGAATAAGAATATTACTCTCAAAGGATATATTTTGACACATGAATCATGACACAATGGTATTATGTAGGCAGATTAAAGATGTTTACATTTTACGTCACAAAAGAAAACAGTTGCAGTCACCACAAAAAAAACAAAAAAATTATCACGAGAAGAAAACAAAGAAATTTGTGATCAATCCATAATAAAATTTTCGAAACTATGTCATGCTCATCATAATCGGTCACATGCCCTGATGACAAACCCGTGTGTTTGGCATTCTTTTTTATTTACAACATAATGATGTTTTGAATACAAATCGAGGCCACGTGACAACAAGAAACCAAGCTTGTGGGGCATCTATCCTTTTTTCAAAAAAATCCATTTTCTATTAATAAACGAATGATTGGAAATCCCCTCCCGCTAAATATGGTATACGGTTGTTTGTTGACATGATGCGAGTTCGTGAATAATCATATTTATTGTCTTAATTAATTACACGATAGGTTTTGCATTTGTTTATTGTTTATAGAAATAATCTTCTGCTAAATCCATATTTGAACCACACACATGGAGGTAGTTTCGAAAGTTTGAACACATTTTTGTACCCTCCTGTTTACAGGCGTTTACGCTATTCAGGTAATTAAAGCGATTTCGATTTCAATGGATCAAAGTTTAAACAGAGAATTCTAATCGATTTTTTCTAATTTACACTATAATAATTCGATTTTGTCGTAGATACCAAAATCACTTGAATTAATTGAAATCGTCTGAACGCCCCTTAACAGAGATAACATAGGTTTCAGTGTTTTTTCCTTCTGTTAAAACAATGGACTGCCATTTTGAGATGTTGATTAACGTTTGTTGCGACATTTTCAATATGTTTCCATTCGATGTACGCCTGGGAACGAAGAAAAAAAAAACACATAAACATTTTATCTAGCATCACAATCTTAAATTGTTCTAACTGTCATTACACCAGTTGTTGCCACGAGTGATAATCTAATTTTGCGTAATCCCCAAACCGCAAGGCGAATGGTGACCAAGTGATATTATAAACGCCTCTTCCTATTTCCTAAGAGACAATCAGTAAACACAAAGTAAATTAAATCGAGACTCAAATTAAGTGGACTAATCGAGACAAGAGTGTGATATGAAGCACGACTTGGACGAAGTCAAAAACATTCTTGAACATTGGGCAAAGAACCGGAAACATGTTAGAGAATTGAGCTCTTTATTTGTGAATCCTTGTTTCTCGAGAAATAAACCCCAAAACTCAGAATAATCATTCAGGAAACTAAAGGGATTGAAATTCTTTCATGTGATGCCTAACCGAGCCAGGCCGCCTAACTGGGCTGACTCTCCCATGTGATTAGCCCCTAAGAAATCTACCCTAAGAAACTCAAGGGCTGACTAAGACACTTCCCTATTTCGTCTCTTCAGGGCCTCGATATGAAAGATTATAATGGATCAAGGCGGCGTTTACATGGTAAAACTTGTGCGGTTCACGCCGCATGAATATCGCTTCAGTTTACATGATCTGTTTTCGTGTAATCTTACCTGAAGTTTTTACTATTTCCTTTTTTACCTAAAGAAACTTTCAGGGCTAACCCCTTCGGGTAGTTTCTCATAAGAAAGAGTGTAGACTGCCAGTTTTTGCTTTTGATTCGAACAAAGGCATTTAAGAAAGGAAAAAGACGATGTGTGGTATTTGAGTAAATGTTTCAACACACTTTGTATATTAAGAAAATGATAAATATGTATGCATGTCATATATTGATATTTACAATGGACGTGTTTTGCAATAACCTACATTTCATATTATATGTACACGGATTCAAAAATAAATATTTTACAATTCTATAAACTTTCCTTTCTCTCTGTCTCTCTCCCTTTCCTATTATAAATCATAACTTTTTCCTTTTCATCTTGTGTTTGCTGAGCGTGTTATTGGGTGAACATTCTGAATCTTCCGACGACGAATAAACGATGCTGTGTGTCACGGAACTCACTCGTTGCCGGTTTTTTCGTTTGTCTGAAAGATGAAACACCGGCGTCGTACATACTTTATCTTTGATCGAGTGGAACAAAGAAATATCAAGAGAACTCGAAGATATTTTCTTTTGACGTCTTGACGGGGACAGTTTATAATCTGACGCGTCAAGTAAACACTGTATCGGTCGGATTTGATCGGCGTTAACTATACTAAGGTCTGTGAGTTCTAGGCAACTTGTTGACTTGGTTCTTTGCGCTAAAAGAAGTTTACTGGTCCGGTGTAACGTTTTCACACAAACAACATTATTGTTATCATTAATGTTCAGATTTTCGGTGAACCGTGAGCCGAGAACTTGCAGAATACTTGTGTACCAAGCATCGCGCTCTTCAATGGTAAAACAGTAAAGGTTCATCGATTTTCGTTTATCGCCGGACGTCAGTTTGATATAGTATCTTCGACGAATCCCATGTCGATAGTCGTTAACTGCTACTCCGATATCGTCAAGGTAAATTATGTCATACGGTATCGACGTTAAGTCGCCACGTCTTTTAAAACAGT
This sequence comes from Turritopsis rubra, assembly GCA_039566895.2. Taxonomy (NCBI): domain Eukaryota; kingdom Metazoa; phylum Cnidaria; class Hydrozoa; order Anthoathecata; family Oceaniidae; genus Turritopsis; species Turritopsis rubra. The sequence goes on from CM077620.1 coordinate 12,412,014, forward strand.
ACATACACTCACTGGTTAAAATGAAATATCTGGCCTTTAATGAAAACGGTTTCCAAATGGAATGATTTTGTACGAACAAATACCCTTCTCTCATGTTATGTCTGTCCATCTTGAAGTAATTTGTATTAATGAGTAATTCCTAGATACAGTGCTTGTATTTATAAGTGATCAAACAATAGATTGATTAAATTCCTAACTGTTGACTGTGTCTTTCTCTGAAAAATATTGTCCGATGAGATTAAATACGTAACTCTTTATGTCTCGAATGAAGGAATCCGGTGAGCTTAATTTATAGTCGGATTTACTTTTTGTTTGGTTTGCATAATTTTCATTTTACAAAGAGCAAAGTTTGGTAAAATACTTGAAAACACATCAAAATTGAAACAATTAATTTTTTCTTACTCAATTTTCTCATGACAACACTTTACGTCAATCTTAGCTCTCCGACACTTTTTATTTGTTATGCACTTATGCAGTTTTGGCCGTTTTAGCTTTATTTCGTTTAAGCAATGCGTAGGAGTGGCATTACATTGCATCTTTCTATACATGCCAGCTTGATTTACAAGATCACAAAAAAATCACAAATCTGAAACGAGGTGACTGAAGAAAATAATGCATCCAATGAATAATTTGGAAGAAATAATGTGAAATTCTTTGAAAAAGTTGCCCAATTATTTCTAAGAAATTCATAAAGTAAAAGGTTTAGATTTTCGTATAAATATTTTTTGTACCATTTCGTTTGTCATATTTTGCTCAACCATCTTTGAAAAAAAGGGAATATCTGACGTCATAATTTTCCTTCTATAGCAGGATAATCGAGTATAAAAAATTAATTGAGTTAATTAATCCTTGGTAAATGTACGATTTTTTTTCGATAGTCGAAATAATATACCTTATCGGACAAAACTTCGTCGGACAAAAGTGACTAAATTTTCGGAAGTGATGAAAATTTTGTCCGACGAAAAATTGTGTCCGAAGAAAGTTTTGTCCGACGAAGTTTTGTCCGATAGGTAGCAAATTAAAATCACACTTCCACTTGAAATTTGTTTTTGACTTCATCGTTGATTATTTTGAAATTCCTCCTGTTTTGAATAACTTTCTGACCTTTCGAATTTTTTTCTAAATTCCATGCCCCCTTTCCATTGAATGTTGATAAGGCCGGTTTCCACATCTCGAAAATTTTCTGCAGACAGGAAAGGAAGAAAAAATTTACCGCGGTTAGATAAAGAATTTTTCCTGGTTTCAATTTCCAGTGATACTTATTACAGAAAATGTAATCTAAAAATTTGATTGATTAGTTAACTTTTTTTTCCCCAATGTTCACTGTACAGCATGGAAATTGTTGGTTCAACTTTCTTCTAAAAAGAACGGAACAAAAAGTCTTCTGATCTCGCGTAAACAATCTGATCTTCTGTAAACACGTATGCATGCTTAGAAAATTTTCTTTCTCGTTTCGTTCCTATCCGCGGAAAGTTGTGAGAAGTGGAAAGCCTCCTTGAGATAATCACATGCTAATGATGAGGGAAATTTAGGATACCTCATCATAGACATGTGATATTACTTATATAATAAGATGTTTACATAAGGTTTTTTTCGTGCTAAATTTAAATACTGGTTAATTTTAATATCTTTCTTAAAATTCTTTTATGCGCGTGTGTAAGCTTCACTAGATCTTTACGGCCATTTTCCATTAGGCGGAATCGTCGAGTGTATTTGACTTGGTGGAGTTCACGCATGCCCTTTTGTCTAAAATTACAATTTTTGAGCGGATTTCTAGCGATCTTTGGTAAACGACAAAAGTTGAAATTCTTTCAACTTAATTTAAGTGGATTTGCGTGCTGCCCGATGAAATTGTAAATGCATAAAGATATCTCGTGAAGTTGTTTATGTAGTATACTTTCATTCCACACGGACAATTCTGCCTAGTGGAACTTCACTCTGTGGACACTTTTTATTCAACTAACAAAGGCATGCGCAAACTCCGCCAAATTCAAGTATGCCCGACTCCGCACGGATGATTCCGCCTAATGGAAAACGGCCTTTACAAAGATTATTTCGATGCTGTGCGTCTATGAAGGCTTTTTCTGCTCCAAGTTGCCGTACCACCCACTTATGTTGCCGTTAAATGGATGTGGAATTCCTGCAGTATCACAAATCTGAAACGAGGTGACTGAAGAAAATAATGCATCCAATGAATAATTTGGAAGAAATAATGTGAAATTCTTTGAAAAGTTGCCCAATTATTTCTAAGAAATTCATAAAGTAAAAGGTTTAGATTTTCGTATAAATATTTTTTGTACCATTTCGTTTGTCATATTTTGCTCAAGCATCTTTGAAAAAAAGGGAATATCTGACGTCATAATTTTCCTTCTATAGCAAGATAATCGAGTATAAAAAATTAATTGAGTTAATTAATCCTTGGTAAATGTACGATTTTTTTTCGATAGTCGAAATAATATACCTTATCGGACAAAACTTCATCGGACAAAAGTGACGAAATTTTCCGGAAGTGGTGACGACAATTTTGTCCGGCGAAATATATCACTTGGAAAGTTAAAGAATATTTTCTGTTTTCAATTTCCAGTGATACTTATTACAGAACTTAAAGACTTAAAAACTCATTAAGAAAATTTTATTCCTGAGAAATAGTTTGTTTATTCCTGAGATATAGTTTGGTGAATGATAAACGATAAAAGTCATCACAGATACAATGTAATCTAAAAATTTGATTGAATAGCTAATTTCTTTTTTCCCAATGTTTACTGGCAGCATGGACATTGTTGGTTCAACTTTCTTCGGTAAAGAACGTAACGGAAAGTCTTCTGATTTCGCGTAAACAATCTTTACAAAGATTATTTCGATGTAAATGCTGTGCGTCAATGAAGGCTTTTTATTGTAGCTATCAGGTTAGATATAAAAGGGCTTGTAATACTGTGGGAATTGCGTTTATGAGTTTCCTAGTAAACATCACTTTTACCACTAACCAACTTTCGGTTTTAAAGAAAACTTCAGTGTGATGTTTGAAATAATTCAATGCTAAAATCAACTCTCGAAGATATTCACATTCCTCTGTATATATATTTATACAAAGCTGATCACTGACAAACATTATTAACTGTTGCTGGAGGATTTTTTGAAATATACCAAATCGATATCCATCTACCAGTTTTTGTTTTTTTATAAGAAACCACTTTGAACCTAAGATAGTAATGCCAATTCCCTAATAAGCTACTTTTCGCCGAACCTCAAAGAATGATAAAACTCCAGATAATTGATAAAACTAGACGAATACAGAAGGTTGTTTCCAGATAAATCAGAAGAATGGACGACTTTAATGAGTGAATATAATTCTGGAAGATTAAAATGTTTATTTACTGTATAGTTGAGATATATTGTATGAAACACATTCTTAAATTTCAAAATCAAAATTTTAATTATAAGAAACTCGTTAAGAAACTTTTAAAACAAAATTCACCACATGTGACGTCTTTCGAGCATAACTTTTTAAATCGCGTATTACAGCCATAATTTTTATAAACAACTATGCATAAGCGTATTCAGGGTCAGTCAAAAAAGTGGAGGAGTCCAACGTTATGATATTTCTTTTCTGTCTTAAGTGTCGATCAGGTTGCATGTACCTTTTTTCTTTTCTACTCTGGCTACGCCTCTGCTATGTCATCTGATAGCAAATAAAATGCTATTTAAAATGGATATAGTTTTATTTTATAAAATCATTCGACTCTTTTGAAAACTTTACATCAATAAAATTTGATTTCTTTAGAAAAACGTGTTCAATAGCTGTTTTCGTTCAGTTTTTATTTTGTGTTCATATCTTTTTGAAAACCTCGTTTTAAACTTTCCGGGGGTATAACTTTTGAAAGAAACACTTAAAAAACAAACCTAAGACCGTTTTGAAGTCCGTTTCATGGTGAGTATGATGGTATAGATCTCCTCTGCTGGTTGTCTCAACTTTTGAGACTGGGGTTGAAGATAGATGTCTTACCCCAGAATAAATATTCCCGTGAAAAAAATTTTTAAAGATTTTTTTTTTGAGTCAGGCTTGCTGCATAATTCTTGAATGTGCAATTGTGTGAACAAAGGGAATCAACTGACGCCTTCTGGATATTCAGTGAAACGTAATGAATTGCAAATATATATACAGATCATACCAAATTATTTTATGAAAAAGTACTTTTTGACTAAAAAATGACTGTTACAAATAGATTTGATTCAAAATGTTTTTGTTTTTTTGATAGAATATTTATTCCTCTTCAATTCGAGGTAAAAATATTTTTTTTGATTTTTTTCGCAAAAAAGCCGTTACATTCGCGTTAAGAAACTTTTGGTGCTAAACCTTTCGCTAAGTATGTAAAAAAAAAAACTGTCTCATCGCAAACCAGGAATCCCTCGTAGATAGCCCCAAAAAACTATAGGGGCAACAGATGTGTTTGTAATTCAATCAATTACTGACATTGCAAAAAAAGTTTTAACGACACAAGGACTTCCGTTTTATTTCGAAATAGCACCCAGATATGCATCACAATAATTATATTTTTGTTGACTCGTATTAGCCATTATGATTACCAAAGAATTTCTTAATGTCCACGTTTCCAATTTTCTTTATTACGAACACATATTCGATACTGTCACGTTCTCTTAATCCGTATTTTCCCTTATCAAAAAGTAATAAGTTCTCTTGAAGAGGTTAGCTAAAAGAGGAAGGCAATGATTTCACACTTGTTAATTAAAGATAATGAACTGTTATAAGTAGAACTGAGGGTTGCAGTATGCTGATGTCAGCAGTTGGAATCCCTCATTTGAACAATATAACTCACTACTTATAACAGTTCATTATCTTTAAAACTTGCACAATTTTTTTTACCGCGGCCAGGTTGTTTACTGGCATTAAAATAGATGTTCAAATTTTTGTATTACTCTCGTTACTTGGAATTGTTGTTTCTAGTCAACCTCTGCGAGATTATTCAAACTTCCAAGAGACCAATGAACATTGTTCGGGTTATCGAATGTTCGAGTTATCGAGAGTCTTTAATGAGATAGTATTAGTTCAGGGGAAATGCTAAAACAGTTCGAGTTATTAAAAGTCCAAGTTACTGAAAGTTCGAGTTGTCGAGAGTCTTCTAGGAAAAAGTATAAAAGTGAAACCTCTCTCTATATCGAACTCCTTTGGGACCAAAAAAATTGTCTCTGCTGTAAGGAGGTTTTCGTCCGTGTGCGAGGTTTGGACTACAAGGAGAAAAGGCATCCGTTCATGGAAAAGGTGTCCCCTATAAGGAGGTGTCCGCTATATGGGATGTCCGCTATAGAAAGTTTTCGCTATAGCTCAAGGGGAATTCTTAATGAGTTCGTGATATCGGGATTCACTATAAAATCTTTTAACGAAAAACAAAGTATCTTTTCATACGCGTCACAGAATAGTCCACTGCCAGTTTTTATAAGATTGTCTGACGCGACCTCGCATCCGGTGTCCCATTGCTATGCTAATATAAAACCATTTATCTTGACCCAGAGCATTAACGAATGTTTTAACGTCACATGTAAGATGGCTGAAAAAGTAATGATCTAGCGCATTCTTCGAATAGTTTCCAGAACTTTATGTCAATCAAGTTTTTGAACTATTGCGCAATTATTAATTGATTGTATTGTAATATTAGTTATGCACAAAGCTTTAAGATGGTTTATAAAGAAACGTTTTCAACAAAACAAATAGTGAACTGAGAATTCACTGACAATTAGATTTGACAACAAAAATACACAAGACAATTTTTTTTCAAAAATGGAACGGATATTCGGGAATGCTATTTCATTAAAGGTCCCCTGTTCAACCTCAATTCCCAGTAGACACACATAATGTCGTTCGAAAGTTATATGGACGTCTATACAGATCGTATGGAAGTTGTTCGGACGTCCAAATGACGCCGTTTGCCTGCTGGAACCTTGCGTTTTTGACTTCAGAACGTTTCATGTGGTGTGCAAAACATGCAAATCTGCTAATAATTTACAAACCAAAATTTTCTGAAATGGTTTATAGTATGAAATCCTGTGTTCTTAACGAAATCCACAGGAAAAAAAAACGGTTTTTTTACTCATATGTTCACGTCCGCGTCGTCGCCATGCTTGTGCAAACTCCCTCATATTGATTGAATTCGAAACCCGCGGGATCGAGGCACGCACACGCATTCATTTTCTAAGTAAACTTTCAGTTGTGAACCTGTAACAGTAGAACAGTTTTAAAAAGGGAGGGACCTATGGAGGGATCTGTAGTACAGAACGAGAGGCTGGGTTTGTTCAATACATTGGAGTTCGGAAACAAGAAGAAGTAACACGAGCGTAGTTTGGATTGGTAAAGGAAATTATCATACGGTGAAAGTATTGTATTAAAGATTATAATGACATGTTATAAGTAGAACTGAGGGTTTCAGCATGTAAGGAGCAGCTGACCTATCTCTTATTGTTCAAATGAGGGATTCCAACTGCTGACATCAGCATACAGAAACCCTCAGTTATACTAATAACAGTTCTTTAAATAGGTCTGCCTTCTTTTATAAGCATTTGTATGATACATCAACATTATGTGAACCTCCAGGACATTCTTTCGCAAAGCGATCGGCTGCAACGAGGCAGTATGATTTCTTTTGGCAATCCTTTTGGAAGAATTTCGTCACATCCACTGAACAATTGGACTTTCCCTTGCTTTCTTTCTGTGGGCAAACGGATTCATCTTGTCCACCATACGTCGCCTTAACAATGTCAAGTCTCATGCGTCCAGGACAATTGATTATCGAATTCCTCTTAGCGCATACAATTCCTAAATAAAGTGGTCTAGCTGAGCGATTGAAACCGACTTGCGGTTCCTGTAGCTCAAAGGGGTGGGTGGGGGTCGTAAAATGCTTTAGGATCTCCTGTGCAGGACCATCATAACTCTGAAGAGGTTATCCATGAGAAAACATTAAGAAATAAAAAATAATATATCAATAAAATAATCAAGACAATCGAGACAAATGTATTTCGTCCTTTTTTCAATAGTAGTAAGAATGCAGTGTATAATTTTTGGCCTCTATTCAAGTACAAAATAGTGTCGAATTGAAAACCGTTTCATTCCTTTCAATTAATCTGTAGAGTGAAGACCTTTTTTTTAATTTTGACGATATTGACGCTAAAACTGAGGGTACTTACTTTGATGCACCTTTGGAACAGGAGTTGTTGGGACTGGTTTTTCTAGAAAAGTCGAAGTAATGGCAATATAAAGTAGAATTAGTTTTGTAGGTGAAGCTCATACGAATACACCTTTCACAGATTTTTTTTACACAACTGCAAATAGAAGCGGTAGTTTCTAACATAGAAACAAGGTCCGTATGGACAACCAAGTCAAATTTAAAATTACAGAATAATTAACAGAAGCTAGTATTGTGTTATCATTGTACATTGTGCCTTCTAATCATGCACGGGGGACAATGGGGTCGGAGGTATTGGGAGAAACTCCTCAATTTAGATGCTAGAGTCATAAGTAAAACGAAATGCACTAATTAGGTTAATTAAGGGATGTTTTCTAGACCCTTAAGACTAATTACGATGTGAGCAAGTGATGCTTTATAGTTAAAATCGTAACGTTACACTTAAACTCATCTATAATCAAACCATCGACTTACTGTTGCACTTGTATGAAACCTTCAAATATTCCGAGATACCCCAACACGGATTTCCGAGGTAACGTTTAGAAGGAATTAATCCGCAACTCTGTCTGCCATTACATAAATCTTCAATTGTTTTCTTAGCATAGTGGCTTTGGCAATGTGTTGTATCAAACCAAGCATAGAAATCGTAACACGTGTCTAAATCCTCACGACCCCAGTAAACTGATGTTATGTTAATGATTTCATCGCGACCACAAAATATTTTATGACTGTGTCCATCGCATAGGAGCACTGTTAAGACAAGAAACAAGGAATTATTCAAATATGGTTGTAACGTTAATATAAGTTGTAAAAAAAGTTGTGAATTATAGTACAGTAAACTCCCGATAACTCCAACCTCCATGGGACCGATGAACATCGTTCGAGATACCGAATGTCCAAGTTATCGAGAGTCTTTTTTGAGAGAGTATTACATCAAGGGGATTACTAAAGAAGTCCGAGTTACTGAAAGTTCGAGTTCTTGAGGGTTCGAGTTACCGGGATTCTACTGTATTTAGAATCATCTTTGAGCATCGGGAAATATTCTGTTTACATAACTATTTCTTTCCCTCTCTCTATGGAGGTTTATCTTAAAAGAGAAAGAAAAAAAGTTGTTTCTAATAATGCAAATGCTTTTTCTTCTTTAAACGGTGAAAATATGGTTGCTCGCCTGCACTTCAACCATAAAATGTTCTTTGGAAATCGGTTCTATGCCTGATACTGCCGCCATAATTTCGTTTTGGGTGGCTATTTTGTCGAATAATTTGAAAAACTTGTTGCCGATTGTCGCAAGACAGTTGCAGAAATAGATACTCACTTGTCGTGCAACAATATGTATCGTATGTGTCGTAAGACTGTTGTGCGGTAGTCGCAAGACAATCGACAGGATAGATGTTTTTCTTTATCGTCACATTCACACAAAAATGTTGGGTTAGAGCAAACTGCTAGATAGGAGCAAACTGAAAAGCATTAAACATATAACTTCTTACCTGTTTTTGGTGGCGCAGTTGTTGGTGGCGCTATAAAAGAACATCTATTTGGTTTATAATTGGTTTAAAAGCTTACGTACGCCACAACCAGTTCCAACAATCTACTTACGTATACATATGTAAGAAAGGCTCAAATAGCTATTTGCACCACAAGATCTTTTCAAACCGAGTGCTGTCAATGACACACTCAAGGGGCAATATCTTTTGCCATCACATCGTTCTGTAATGGCAGACCGAGGTACTACTTGACCACAGCGTTTGTAATCGTTCACGTCGCTTTTAGCGCACGTTTTACTGTCTGTTCGTCCGTATTGTGCAACAAGCACCTTTATCTTCTCACCAAGCTTGCATCTTATAATTTCGTTTTGACCGTCACAGAGTTCCACTGGAAGATAATAAGAAAATTATTTTCTAATAAGAAAAAGCTCTTTGGTCAAGTTTATTGACCTTTCTATCTCCAAATCATCGTCAGCATTTGTCACATATCAACATTCTGTCGTGGAAGAGAGTTTGTGAGATGTTTACGCCGATATCTCACGTATGCACACCATTTTTCTCTTTATTGTTTTACTTGTTCGTTAACTTTTTAGCACGTTTTCTATTCTACACTTTACATTTTAATGTTTATCACAATGAACTTGATCCTACTTTTCCACGGACGATTTTCGCAGAATTTAATAAAACACAAAAGCCGACAGACTGCAAGAGGAATATTCCGCCTAGTGAAAAACAGGCTTAATAGAATTACGACAAATTAATTGAAAAAATGGAGAGAAATCTGCAGTGGATCCAAAGAGGTATGTCGAAAATTGTGGAGGAGAACATTAACATCATTTCTGTTTTCAAGCTGTATCACCAATGAGGTTATTTGAACATTTTTCTTGTAATGTTATTCTTTTAATTGCTTATATTCTCCTCCACAAATTTCGGCTACCCTCTAGATCCGCCGCAGCAAATATTAAACGGTCGACATGCAAGGATGTTTACCTCTAAGGGAATCCACTCCCCAAGTTATTACTGCCAATCCAATGATCGCAAGCAGATACATGATGAAGCTGATAATGAAAGAAAAACGCTTTTTAACGATTTAAAATTTATAAGTTTATATAAAGTTACCACAGGAGTGTTTTACATTTGATCTTTTCTTTCACAGCACTATAATATCGACAACCCAACAATCGTTCCAGCCGCCTAACCAGAATCTCTAGACTTTCAATAAACGAAAATGCAAGAGGCAATGGGAACGAGGTTGCAAAAGTTCAACAGTAAGCTTTACTTTTACGGAAAATTTTTTTCGAACCTGCTTTCAAAGTTTTGGCATTATAATGCAATATTTGCAAAGTCCAAATAAAATTTAATTTGTGTGATTCCGAAAAATGAGGAAAAAGATGTTGCTGATGGTAACGTTAGAATCCTTCTGTGCTTGTTATAAAGTTATCTTGTGTAAAATTGAGAAAATACAACAGCTGCAACGCCAATCTTTAATCTCTAGTACGTATGGGTCATTTTTTGAAATATTTTCGTCCTGCGTGTAACAAAATTAGAATTTTCGTTTTTCCTCTAATTTAATACAATTTAGGTTTAATTTCCCTCTAACTGTAGGGCTGACAAGAATAAGAAGATTTCCTTTAATGTCATTTATTTCAGTTACTGTCTCTGATTATTTATGCGGTACGCTCAAAATAATTATTTTTCCGGCCGCATTAAATTCCATTAGCAATAAGAGGCCGTTTTTGTATCATTTCCAGACCAACTAATTTCTCCGGAGAAAGCTCTTAATTAATTATAAGTGTTGTGCATCCGTGAGCTAAAGTCCACTAAGTTTGCAAGCGAAAGTTTTAAAAACAAAGCAGTGCTTATTACTCATGAAAATTCTAGAATACTTCTAGAATAACAAACTGAGAGTGGTACCATGTTATAGACCTCGAAACAGTGACACATTCATGACGTCAGCAAAATCTTTAGAGCAGCCTGGGAAGAATAATGAGGTGTGCTGAACTTAAAGGGATTCCTCCAACACTTGATATCAAGTTTAATGATTGAGAAAAAAGGAAGAATATGAGTGAAGAAAAAATTGATTTTAAAACAGATATCATGCATTGAGGAAAGTAGGGTTTTTCCTGCCAGTTCAGTTTAAAATGTCAGTGGTGAGCTGCAAGCAGATCAAACACACATCACCAACTTATGAGAACAATCTTGAACTGGACTGAAGAGATTTCTGAAAGCGAAAATTGCTGATCAAACACTTGTATGTTGATTTAATTTTGAAAAATAAAATTTGTTGTAAGTATAAATGCATTCGTCTACTAATTTTTCGCTTTCGCTCCTACTGTAATAAAACCAGCGGCAAGTAGTAGCCGAAATGAAGGCCGTAAAACAGAAGCAGCATCATTTATGCCGTGATTTTATTTTTTCGACACCCTCTGTTAAGAACGAACGCAAGCAAGTGGAAATGTAAGTTACAAAGAAAAGAACTGGTAAAAAGTTTTAAGTTAGGTTGCTAAATGTATAATGTGGATATCTGATTCAATATCATATCAAGCTTGATATGAAAATACTTAATAAAGTATGAAAGAAAAACATTTAGTAAGGAGAATATTTCTTATTTTTCCCATACGCTCGAGCACCAAGAATCATCATCACCATATTGTTTTTCAACGATCACACATAATTATATTTACCAAGACTGGTCCTGATAAGGAACCCATCAGACTCATCAATTTGTTAGAAAAATTTTTCATTTAAAATGAAAACTGTCCAGAAGAAGTTTTTTCAACGATTTTGTTCAAGCCTTCCGGTCATGTCCTTCATAGGTGTATTCAAGGTCAGTGAAAAAAAGTGAAGGAGTCCAACATTATGATATTTTTTTCAGTCTTAAGTGTCGATTAGGTTACTTGCACGTTTTTCTATTCTATTTTGAATGACTAAACTCTCCTCCACAAATTTTGACTGCCCTCTAGCTACTCTTCTGTGCTTATCTTTGTAAATTTTATTTAATATTATAACATTCCAAAAATCAAAAGAAGTAATTAATAATGACTCATTATGAATGACTTTACGAACGCTTTTTTTACTTACAACTCCCTGATTGATTAATCATTGATTGATTGAGTAATATACTTTCAACTTAAAAGTGTAGCCTAAAGATTCTTTTATTAAAATCCAACCCCCCTTCTTTTTTTCGAAACATCACTGTTTTTAGTCGATTTTACGAGCCCTTTTAAATTTAAAACTCCAGAAAAAATTGAAAAGATGGAGTTCTAGCATATCAAAAATGAGCTACGTAGGTTATAGAAGAAAAATTGATTTTGTTCTTCTTCATTTTTCTTCTCCTATTTTGCATTTTCTTAAAATGTAAAACATATTATTCCACTCTGAAATATCTTTCGACAAGGGTTAATTTGTTGAAATTCATCAAGACAGTGCTGAGAAATTTTAGAAAATATTACGCTGTTACGTTTTGGCAGTCGAAAACACTGACCATGATGCAAAAACTAAATTCTTCGGTTTTATAATTGGCGTTCGGAGGTTTTGTTTGCCATTTTACACAGATGAGCGCACAACCAGGTTTTCAAGTATTTTATTTTTTTTGAGCATTTTTGTGCAAAAAATGTTTTGAAGGAAATGCAAAGACTGCCACCCTTTTCGCTTCCAGAAAATGAAAAATTTGCAGCAAGTCATTGGATGTTTTATTCTTGCGATGGTAACCTGTCTTGTAACATTTTGTTTTACGATTCGTTTCCATGGAGATTCACGTCTGTCTCCTCTGAATAATAATAGGGCTTGGGTGCCAAATGGAACAATAATTGAAGTGTTATCTGAGAGATTACGCATTCTCTCAGAACGTACATGGAAACCAGCCAGAGTAGATTGGCTTTGGGTATCACCGTATCTGAATAGAAGCAATTCGAAGACGAATACCTCAAATTCGAGCAACGTGTCTACCATAATTGATGCCGGCAAAAGTACGCGGCCGAATTCTTTTTCGATTGAACGGTGGACCAAGTAACGTCGACAGTTTTTAAAAGAATCGGTATAAATATAAACCACGTGTAATTAAATGGGAAGAACAACCGAAATGAAAAACCTGTGAAATTTTTAAAAAAAATTAAAGGAAAGGGAAACGGGAGCCGGATAATTCTGTAAGGTTATTACAGCAAGAAATGAAATTGATCATAACTGGATGTTTACCGCAAGACAGATTTTCATGGATACATTCCGTAAAATTGTGGCAGAATGTTTCAGGTAATGGAAATGTGGAGTCCAGTGCAACAAAACTTGTAACAAAATTTCACAAATGGTTGACGTCGTTTTCCCAAATTATAAGTTTGTTCTCCATAAATGTATTGAAACAAATTTAAAAAAAAAACCGAAACTTTTCTTGATCTCATAAGCGCCATGAAAATTTCTCAGACACAATCTCGTCCCCAGTGTATAAAAACATTTTTGACGATAAAAATGACGCGTCACTATTCACTACTCAACGGATGATTCTTTCGAATTATTACGTATGGAATTCATAAAGGGCTGCAGAAGAGACCCAGTGGGCAAAATCTTCAAAAAGTCTATGAGGAGGCGTGTTTTCTATAGGAATGGCAAGCAATATCGCCTGCAGTTTCTTTTATGGTGGAAAAAGACTTGCTTGGAAAAAAACCTTGGCAATTTCTACCGAAATTTACTTTATCCCATTAGAATTTTCGTAAATCCTTCGAAGGGTTTGTAACAGAACTCCAAGCGGGAGTTTTTGTTTTCAAATGTCAAAGATTGCCAAATGCCAAGATTGCCAAGAGTGAAAACAGTTCCATTAGGAAGTCCATGTTTTTATTATACAATATGAAATATACAGGGAAAAAAGAAAAAGCAACATTTACAGGAAAAAAAACATTAACAATGGTTTGTATTTGGGATTATTTCAAAGAAATTCAAAATTAACACTGCTTGGGAGATTGACATGTTTAGGGGACGCCTTCAACCAAGATCTCGTGAAGGATGCTTGATATTCATTCAATCACATGATGTAAATACAGTGAAACCTCTCTATAGCGGCCATCGGGACCAAGAGAATGTGTCCGCTATAAGGTGGTGTCCGTTAAATTTGGACTTCAAGGAAAAAGGCATCCATTGGTTATCCACTATGGAGGTTTCACTGTACAAAGATATAAAAATAGAATTAAATGGTTGAAAAAGTTTAGGTAGAAAAAGCAGCCAGTTAAATATTCTGTTTCTGTAAAAAAAAAATTTAAAATTTGTATTTTTTCTGCATGCTGTGATCCAAAATAAACTCGTTGAACCCTTGAACTTAATCCAAAAGCCATTCAACGAAGTTTCATTGTGTTTTCTTCTACTCGTTTTCCATACTTATTTTGGTGGGAGTTTAGGGAGGAAAGCGGAATCTTCAAGGGTTTTTAGTTATTAGGATCTGCCCAGCACAACATATTTTACACAACACTATGTTAGCCTCTAATACTTTATTTAACTTTATTATTTCTTCCTCTCGTCTTTCTTTCTCTTCAATGTTTTTTCACGTTCTTTCTTAGGTGGTGGAGGCCTCCTTTGGTCCAAATGATCTTGATAACGCCTAAACACAACAACGAGCATGTTGAGCATATTTCTGCATTTTCCTCCTCTCCAGACAGGAGTTAATCAGAGAAAAAATTATTTGATTCAAGATGGAAGTTTTAGCATACCAAAAATGAGCTAGGTAGGTTGTAGAGAAACTACATGACTTACCTTTTAAAGCCCTCAGATTTCAAATAGGAGAGAACATGCGAGGTTCCTAGTACAACTTGATCAGCAATCTCTTGAATCCAAGGATTATTTTCAGCACGAAATAAATGTTTTGGGCTAATCAAATCCAGATTTCCTGAAAAGTTAACATGACACAATACAAAAACAAGATTTTTTTAAAGTTAAGAGAGCATGAATCTAACAACTAAATGTCTTCGACTTTTCGATTGAACATTTCCTGCTCCATTTTAAACAGGCTATAGCATTAAAATCCTTTCGACCTGTACTGACAGAAATACATTGCAATGGAACAAGCACAACAATTACACAGAATTAAAAGGTCCAAGTAAACAGAATGTGAATGTTACATATAATTAATACTTATGTTCCTTCTCATACCATATGATTACTCTACAAGGATTTTTTTCTTAAGATGAAAAAGAAACTGAATGTTTACCAATTTCTGGAGGAAGGACTTGTAGTCGATTGTTCTGTAAATTAAGCTCCTTCAACTTTGAGAGTTCACCAAGTTCTCTTGGCACACTGATCAAATCATTATCTCTAACAACAAGCTGCAAAGAGAATGAAATATCACTAAAAAGGTAGAATACGTTTCTGGATTTTCCATTCTTTTATTTCAATCGTCAAAATTATGCAATGTATTTAATAAAGTAAATCAGTTGAAGAATTTCGATAGATACATAGAATTTACTCAAACTCAGATGATCAAATCATCAGTGGGGTCTTCAAAAGGATTGCAATAAAACGCAAACAGTTGTATCCTTAACAATTACACGGCCTCTCTCTGAGTTGGACCGATTTTCCCGTTGGATTCTTCTTTCTTAGGGATTTCTCCATAAACTTGGACTTGGTTAAGTCGCACCGTTTCACCACTCCCCATGATAGTTTGATTAAAATGCATTAAACATAGAAATTACTTACAACTTGCAGGTTGACTAAATTCTTGATTTCAGGAGGAATAACTTCAAACTCATTATCACCAAGGTAAAGTGCTCTCAATGGTGCTAAAAACACAATAAAAATCGTGATGCAGGATGAAAGTCACCAAATCAATCTATATATATATATATGATACCATTAAAATAGATTCATACCAAGGTAAAAGAAATTCCCAGGAAATGAGTGGTCATTCAAATTATTATATGTCAAGTCCAAAACTTCCAAAGTTGGACACGCACCAAAACCTTTCGGTAACTCCTTCAGTTTGTTTATTCTGCAATGTTAAGATTTTTGTTTGTCAGCAATCATACCAAAATAATCAAAGTAGTGATCAAATTCAACAAAAATTTTCAAAATTTGAAGTTCAATTGGACTCACCCACAGTTAAGAAACTTGAGTTTTGTCAAATTACAGATTGTTGTGGGTAAAGACTAAAATAAACAAAAATTGTTGATTATTAAAGGAGAAACTTACTTATATATGTTATGTTTTTTTTGTGTAAAATTGAGTGAAAATGGAAACTCACCCCCGAAGGTAAAAGTTAATAAGATACTGACATTTTACAACAAAAAGTATAGAAAATGACTGTTTTGCATACCTCTAGTTCATTGTTGAACAAATTCAAATTTTCAAGACTCTGAAGATTAGATATAGCATCTGGAAGAGCTAAAATGCGAAAAATATTTTCAACATATTAAAGAACTTTGGCTTCTAGATTTAAGAGCATCAAATTCTGCTTTTCCATTCACATGGGTCTTGTGAAAATGCAGGGTACCCAAATTGTGGCTACCTATCTGGGTACTGGAAAAAACAAAAATACAAAAACGTTTTTGCTGTCAAAGTTCGTAATACAATATAAAGTTTTTATTTCAAGTAAAAAATACGACCAAAATCTTTGGAAGTCAAATTTACTCCATGTTCATGTCATGATGGTGGCTGCACAGTGCGGCAATATAATGTTTATATTAGTATGCTACCATTTTTATTATCGTACAAAAGTACAGACTTTGCAATGTGACATGATTTTGATGTACGAAAAACATGATTAAAACCAAATCAGGATAGTGAATAGCTACCTGATAAGACAAACACACGAATGTGGTCATATTTAGGGCGAGGAGAAAATTTCTTATTTTTTCCTTTTTCATGAAAGTCGCCCTCTGTAAATTTTTAATTAACAAAATCTATTGATACTCCTTGGATTCCATTTTTTTCTCGTTTATAAATGAATTATTATTGTTTGTCAGAAAATCTATTACCCTTGCTAAATGAAGATACACATTAGGCCTGATACGTGGAATGTTCTTCTGATACGTGGAATGTTCTTCTGATACGTGGAATGTTCTTTTAAGTAATGGTTGTCACGCCTCTGTAATGATTTCTAAATCTGGTCTTTAAAATTTTCCAGTACCCAAATAGGTAGCACAATTTGGGGGTGTTAGCCGGACTCTTCCCAATTAAGCAAGCAAAAGATTTTCTCAATTGACTTTGTTAAGAGGGTTTGGTTATATGGAGCATTTTTCTTACTTTCTTAAGGCTGAAATACACAATCCGTTTAACTGGACCAACTAGCTGCTTCTCCAAAAATCATGAAACAGCAAAGATGCACGTTTTTTTCTTAAGTTGTATACATCTTTTTAAAAGTTGGACATGTTCAACTTCCTCCAAATAAACAGATGAAAATTCTACTGAAATTTGTAGACAAATCTGTTTTCCTTCTGCTATGACATTTGGAAACCTTGCTGAAGTTTAAACTTAACATGTAAACAGCTACACTGAATTCAATAAAAATTTAGTTTTTTATAAAACAAAATTATTGGGTCCAATTAAACAGATCGTGTATTTCAGCCTTTACACTCCCAAAGGACCCCAACAGAAATCTGTGTTTAACATTCCATGAAAACATGCACACTAGACTTTAAGTCCAAATAAGGTGTTTATTTACGTCAAAACTTCTGAGCTTCTGAATTCTTAAACCTAACTGTCCCAATGTGTATCAAATGGAGACTATAATTTAGTTCTAGCTAACACCTTGATTGAGTGCATATTCTGAAAAATGTCACTAAGAAGAAAGAAAATGAAATCGTTGTATTACTTACTCGTTATTCTGTTATGACTCAATGTCAATATGGTAATGTGACGCATTTGTACTATGAAGAAAAGTTGTTTAGAATTAAAAACCTTGAACCTCATATCATATTTATCACTGGGGATTCCTATAAGTTCGCCAAAACTACTACTGCTTTGCAAAGACATAAATATATCAATTAAATTTGAAATAAACCTCACATAGGTATGGGACATCTACAATATTGGTCAAGCTTTTGTCTTGCAGGTCAATTTCTTCAAAACCCCTTGACTTAGTCTCTTCCATAATTTTCTTTACTGACTTAGCTACAGCCATGTTGAATAAGTATATTAGATGATTCTAAAATAAAGAAAGAAGAAAAATTGTCGATGTTGCTAAAAGATATTTAGTTGCATCAAATTGAAGCTAACCTTTAAAACATTTTAATCTAGACGAACTGTTTCTATCTATCACCTGAACAGTTTTTAGAAGAATTTGAGGGTTAAAACCTTCATCATTTTTACATAGGATAGCCTTAAATGGGCCCTAATGCAATACCATTACAATATCGAAGATGAGTTTGTAAATAAGTTATGGCATGATTAAAATAAAAACAATTTTTCTTTGAATCCCAGAGGAGAAAAACCTGCAGGTGCTACTTTAAACAGTGATGATTTTATAAATCCCCAAAACAATTTGCTCAAAGCCCCATTTAAAAATATCATTGAAAAGAACAAACATAGTTCACTAATTCTATAAACCTGTATTTTTATTTCTGGTTCAAAGAAAGAATGATTCATTCTGTTTCTGATTCGGGATTAAACAGCAACTAAACTTCCTTTTCTTAGCGCCATTTGATGTCAGCATAGCACCCAACCACCCACTATCTCTCAGCATAAAAAGGCAAAAATCAACAAAGAAAATCGATATAATCATGGTCAAAGAAAAAGCCACATATTAGAGAGATGATGCAGCAGCAGTGTGTAGAGTAGAAATTATGATTAATTATTAGCGAAAACAACTTGCGTACGGTTGACGGAAATCATAATATTTAACATGACAGCCAGCAGGATAGAAAAACCTAGAAATAACGCTCTGACACTGTGTGTGTAAAAACTTTTCATACGCACCCACACACCCCCCGTATTTTTTTTTTTTTGAGTTAGAATCCCACGCTATTCTATTTATACGCTATTTTCAATCCAACGCTATAGAATACAGGATAGCCATATTATATATTATATAAAATAATATTGGAGCGAGTACAGCTACCTAGCACTTTAATAATTTTCTTTCTAAGTTTGTCATCAATAGCTCCGCCATTACTAGAAAATAATTATTAATCATCAGAATACCTACAAATATTTGATAAATTTTGGTTAAGAGTTATCCTGTCTTTTAGCAAACTACTCCTCCTTTCTTTGAGTATTTTACAGAAAATATCAAAGTAAAATCGACTTTATTGTTATTATGAAATAAAAACAATGGAAATGGCGGAAGTTGATCTTAGTATTCTTTAATTTTTTACAAAATATTTAATTTTGTTTAAGAAAATTCTCTAATGATGAAAGATAATACAAAGACATTTTTACTTTTACTGATTGTTCAGTTTCTTCTGGGAGCAGATTTTATTTCAAGTTCAACAGTATCTAATAACAATGTAACAGGTATAAAAATAATTCCACTTAAAAATTCATATTTTATATTAGCAACTTGCTTGCAGGAATTTAATGGAATTATATAAGAATGTCCTTTTAATCCGTTAAGTTAATAGGGTTTCGTTTTTATTACAAGTTTAGCTGATTGTTATTTTAGATTCATGCATTAACAGAAACAGCAGTTGTGGTGAATGTGTGAAGGACTTTGACGTGAGTATTTTCCATCATTCACGATTTCGGAGATAATGAAGCCATTATGGATTTTGATGTTTTACTAGGGCATACTTCACGCTTTTTTCGCTATGTTTGCATAGGAGAAGTAAGACCTGACGTGCGAAAATGTCTTGATTGTTGATTTTCTTCTTCTTCTTGTACCTATTTATATTCTGGACTGCTTTTGATGGAGAACTTTCTGCACTTTATCGGGACTTTTTGGAAGAAAAATGGAACTTTTTAATCAATTTTTCCTATACTATCAGGCAAAGCCGGATTGTTATTTGCCCTAGTGGGGAACCGTAATCACAATAGAATCCATAATGGCTGCATTATCTCTCCAAAATCGTGCATTCCAAGTAATTTCTCTATTTATTTTTACATATATATGAGATTTTTGGTAATTTCGTTGATAATAATATATAACTATATTCTCCGATTTGCTATGACAAAATTCAATAGAATAAATTATTACATAACTGTAACATAACTCTATTATACACCAAAATATTTTTCATTTCATGTTTAAAATTCATTGCTTCGTGAATTGTGTCCCTTGAACCTTCCATAATACTTCTTTTTAGAAATTACATGTTAACTCAAACCTCCAGTAACTTGAAAAATCATTTTCTCCAACCATTTTAAATGTTTCCTTCGGCTAATTTATGCAGATAACTCAAACGTTTTATTTGGGAAAAGGAATCGAAGAACTAGATTTATTACAAACTTTATATTTCTTACATGTTATTCAGTGATAATTGAAAATGCATTTGTCAAATAATAAGAGGTGAGCTGGCCTGGTAAGGTGGGCTGGCTTGCATTTTGCCAAGACATATTTCATCTCACGCTTATTTCATGAAAAAAGCTGGCTTAGCCATGTGGGGTTTAACTGCTGGGCTGGGATGTTTTACACAATTGACCTTTTTACTAAACAATGGCAATAATTAAACAACTAATAGTCTCATTGTTTAAAATTTAAAATTTAAGAATCAATCCCAGGCCTGGTGTGTAGAAACAAGTGAGATTGATCCCTTTAGTGGGCTGACCCACTTGTCATATGAACAGGATTTATTTTATATATCTATATTTTATGAATATTTCGTAAGGTCAGTTAGATAACGCTAAGTGAGGAGGCACCCCGGCTAGTCATGCCAGCTCGCCTCCTTCTTTCAGTGAATATTCAGGTAACATTATACAGTCACATAGTAATTAAATATAGTCATATAGTCATCATATAATAATACTATATTTATTATAATCTGAAGAAATTGTCTTAACTCAAGCACAAAGAGTCTCCTTCACACGATTTGTATATATGCAAAGCATTTCTTGTTTATTTTTTAATTGCTTTTACTCACTGCTTCTTAGCTTATATTAAATGAAATATGTTATTTTGTTTACGTGTTTATTGAAATATATTTTCAGATAATTTAACAGTCATTTTCAAATGTTATATAATATTAAAAACATTTATAATATATACATAAATACAACCTGGTTGATAGCTGCATTTTGTTCTGGTAAAGTGGTGACTAAGTATTAATTTAATTAGATTATTCATTTTAAAGTTATAACATCCTCTTCAACCTGTTGGTCTGACCTTTTTAATCTTTTTATGGATGTGTTGGCTTTTAGTGTTACTGGTGTGACGCCAACAAGAAATGTGCTACTCGACATGGAATAAAACCTTCTAGTGAAGAATGTGATGGGAAATGGTTTGCATATATGCAGTGTGATCGTATGTACTTAATGATACAAGATTTCTCTTCAAGATTGCTTTCAGTCTTCATTGAAATTAACATTTTCTTCTTCATCATTTTCAGGCTTCTAAAGGCTATATACTCTATTGTTTTGTTAGAAAAGTTAGAAAGTGTTTGAATATGTTCATACGCTAAATATACGAATGAATAAAACTGTAGAAATTGAAGATTATAATCTATCTATTTTGTTTTATAATCATTGAATCATGATTTTTATACATTTTGCAGAATGTCTCTCTTCCTGAAACATCAAAAGTGATTTCTAGTATGCAGTATTTTCATTTGGTTTATTTTACTGAAGGAATTTTGTCTTTAACATTCGCGGTAACTCACTTTCAACCCTTACATTAACTTCAGTAGATTTTGTTGAACAACACAGAAGAGTAAGAAAACCACATATAATAATGTGTATTAATCTCATTTTACTTAAATGATTGCAGCCCTTTGGCTACAACTTTCAATCCAGAATTTTAATCTCATTCACATTCCTTCTAATATCTCAACATGTTTTGATTTTTGCTCCATTTTTGCTGGCACTTTTTTACTTTTCTTGTGCTTATACTAAATCTCAGGTTTAGATATAATTCTTTATTTCATTGCTAGTATCTGGTGTTTTGTTGCTTATAATCGCTCCGGTTGGTGCCGTCATCGTGTTGGTCATAGCTGCTGTTTGTATCTACTGTTGTTGCTGTCGGGGTTGCCTTAAGGATAGACAACGAAAAAAGTATGCTGTAGTATAAACATGATGTTTCACTTTCTCTGTTTGAAATATTCGGGAACTAAGTTCTATGTTTCATCATCTTAGGTGGGCTAAGGAAGAAAACCGTAACGAACAACGTAGAAATGATAGAGAACAACGTCATGCAGAACGGTAATAACCTTTATGGCATCTTTTTTTTTCTCATCTCATTTCAACCGTGGTTGTGTGGTACACCATTTATTCATTTGATTTCTTATCACATAAAATTAATTTGAAGTTCTTTTTCCTCAAATTTCCATGATGGAGAAGAAAACATTGACCAAAATTGTGTACGGATTGACGCAAATTGTGCTATTTGTTAATGAATGGCATCACATTAATGTGAATTTTCTTAAATCCCTTGATTACTGAAAAGTTATAATGGATTTAACTTTTATAATGCATTTTGTTCATATATTACTGTTACTTGACACAATATCATAATTATATACAGCATATATTTCAGTGCCACAAATTCATGAGGCATTTTTTAAAACCATGAATTATTTACAGGTTATAAATTAACAGGAAATAAAAATTAACGATTTAAAAAACGTTATCATTATTGATACACCATATTAATTCCATTTAAGAAACCAGAAATAACTTTGCCTATCCAAGCATTATTTCCAAAATTCACACCATAAATTTGTGGCAAATGCATGGCATATCATGGATAAAAAGAATAGATGTCGATTGGGAAAGTAGTCAAAGTTCTATCATTATTCTGAATGTTTCCTAATTCTATTGATGCATTTTTTGATCTCTGAGTTATGTTCCCACTTTGACATACTCAAATTAAAGTTCAGAGGGTAATAATGAAATTATCTAGCTCTCACTCACTTGACATACTCAAATTAACTTTTTGTTAATGATCTCCATTGTTATTTATTTTTGAAATCAATCAATGTTTTGTTTCATGTCTTAATCTAAATAATTGATCATTTATTTTTAACGCAGAGATGAAGAAAGGAAGTTGAAACATGAACAGATCCGGATGAAATATGGTATGCTAAAACATTACTGCCATAACTTTCTCTCTGAATTCTCTAAATTCACCATAAAACGCACAAGTATTCAATATGGTTTTAATGCTTGATTAATGACCGAAAGTTTGGAAAACTTTTATGCGTTGTCAATTGAACAAACATCTTATTGTGAACTACAGGTTAATGGAACAAGATGTGATTATCACTAGTTTGCAGTGAAAACCTTGTTATTTCTGTCTGGGTTAAACGAGGTAATGGTTATGTAATGCCTCGTTATTTCAAACGAAAAAGAGAGACTTTCAAACAAAAAGTTTAATGATCGCATCTTGTTAGATTAACACACTCAAGTACTAAGGTGAAGGCTGGAAAATAAGAAATCACTAACCAGTGATAATAAACCAAGCTGCTGCAAGGAGAAGTGCTTTCAGTCATTTGATTGGTTAAGTGTATTGAAGTTAGTGTTATTATGTATACTGATGTACTAATACTAATTCGTCTCATTTTCCTAATCTCAGGGTTATTCAAAGATGGGCCAAGATATGAAAAGTTTGATGCATCTTGATTATGAATTGCTCATAACACTTCATTAACCAAGTTCTCTTGCATGTATATTTTGTCATTATGCGTTCCATACATCATCAGGATATGGTATAGTTACCAGTGAAGTAAACCAAAGTTATATACAAATGTGAAAATAATTTTTTGGGAATGTTTTTGTTTTTCTTATTTCGATATTGATATTTTGTTGTTGTTGTTGTTGTTGTTGTTGTTGTTGTTGTTGTTGTTGTTGTTGCTGTTGCTGTTGCTGTTGCTGCTCTGCACGTTTCGTTGACCAGATTTAAAAGACACATCGTTTTGCTTTTTCCTGTTCTGTTTTTTTATTATTAATCCACCAAAGTTGTGCATATCATAACTATAAATTTGTATATGTGCATTTTGTAGGATTATCGACGTCTCAAGTTGAAACTTCGTAAACGTCGGCATTTGTGACGTGTTGTGTCAGTCATCCTGTGCTTGTTACCGTGTTATATTTCAAACGCAATTTTTAGAGAAAATTTTATACATGTTTTGGAAATTTTATTTTTTTTATTTTTTGGACCTTTGTATTTCCTTGTACTAGCACCATACTTGTGCAGAAGTTGGAGATTTTTCTCATAAAGGATATACCGATTTGGAAACACAAAAACTCAGCTGGTTTGAAACGGTACACACTTCAATTCGAGCTTTTTTTGTGGAGGAGAGTGAAATTGTAGAATGAGGAGGAGTGTAGGTTAAAGATTTTTAAAAAAATATTTGATTAACGTTGTATCTTCTTTCCAAATGTTGTTAGTACTGGGAAATTCTTGAACCAAAGGCGCCAACATTTTGTTAAAAAGAAAGGCTTGTGCACCCAAATCGATTTTATAAAATTATACAATGGCTGAATTATGATAAATTTTTATAAATTTTATTTATATTGGAAAGAGGAATTATTTTGATCAATTTTTTGATTTATTAGCGGTGTAAACACATCCTTGGTTGCTTTATTAATTTATTGTAATGATACTCTGTGACCATTAATCACTCACGAATCTAGAAATCAACAGGAAGACATGATCATTTCTACGGAATTTCACCCTCCACCTTGGACATATATTCTAGATCTGAGTTCGTGGTCACAATGTCGTTGTCATTATGCTGGGGGCAATAGAAAAAATATCGTATTGTTACAGTAAAGATCATTGTTGTATCATGGTTATCCCTGTTGTAATCAACGAGTCTGAAACTTCCCGTCAAAACATTTACGCCGAAACTATTATTGTTGCGCGTGTTTTAACTCGCAATTACGAGAAATGAGCGGTAGATGTACATGGAGGGTTATTTAGTATGATGATAAGCTTTTCTTGATAATTTTTTTTATTAAAGAACAATGTACATCTCATGCTGGTGGCCTTCTCTTCAATTCTAATATATTTCCAAAATCTCGGTTTGCGAAAATTTTCTAAAATTTGCCAATTCACCAAGTTAAAAAAAAGGCACGTTTGCCTGCTGTAACTAGTTTCGGCGACGAAAAAAAACCCCACCTGTTTACATGAGCAAATCTGAACGCATTACACATACTTTTTCTGCAATTTATAAAGTGTTTACAATGTAGAGCAGCTATTATGTTGGTAATATAAACATCTAGATCTACCGTTTTATAAATAGTCATCACACGCCGTCCAGTATATCGAAAAGTGACTTTAATAGTTTTTTAAAAGAGACAAAAGTGTGTAGAAAGTGTGTAGATCCAGTTGAGCTACAACCGGGCATCGACTAAATGCTGCCTAAAAGTCATAGAATTTATTGTTTCATTTGTGGCCCAGATCTGACAAACAAACATAGTGAGAATTATTTTTATAGATGAAGGGGTTCTTGGTATTTTAGTCTCAAAAAAGAAATCTCCAGTTCCATAAAAGGGACCCGTACATTTTCCTAAATAAATAAAGGTCATACGTTAATGAAATTCGTTAAAAAAATTAATCACAACAAAATTTTTAGGGGCGTTTTGAAGTAAAGCTAGAGAAATCACCTGTTGAACTTTACCAATAACACCCTTAAAATTTTTAGGGGCGTTTTGAAGTAAAGCTAGAGAAATCACCTGTTGAACTTTACCAATAACACCCTTAAAGACCATGGCCTAGCGAACATGAAAGATATGAGTATATCTAATCATTTCAGACCATCAAACTTCTGGCGCCGCAGGGTGGCCCCTACTCCATGAAATAGTACTAAAATTTCGAAGTGGCAACCATCCTTAGGCGAAGACTTATAAAAACGTTTGAAAGAATGAAGCATAATTTGACTCAATGATCCAAACAAATTTTACAAGGTTGAAACATCATTAAATTTTGATAGTTTGAAATTGTTAGATATAAACTGTATGTATACTTGATGTGGTATATATCTCATATTGACAAAACTATAGGCTCGTACTTGAATTTACAAAATACTATTTATACACCCAAGAACTTCAACCTCGAACCCAGAGGTAATTAAGGCCTGTGATGTCAGGGCCTTTTCGTTTCGTAATCTTCATATCAAAAAGAGACAATCGCCCCTGGGTTCAAGGTTGCCAAGAACTTATCAGTGCGACAGTTTGATTCTTTTATGCATATTGAATCCATATTGAAATACTGAAATCCTTATATCCATATTGAAAGAGTTAATGTCCATCACAACGTTTAAAAAAGTGTGTATGTATGGAAATATACTAAATGACATTTGAAACTCTTTCTAGCTGTTAGTTTTTTTATTGAAAATCCCCGACCACACGCTAACTTCTTCACGTTTCTGTTATAACCAAATTTCTTCTTTTTACGTACAACATGACGGATGGCAATGAGGAGTACAAAACGAAGAACACAATGCAGGACAGGATCCACCAGGAAGTGGTGGTGATGCTGGTGGTCCTGATAATCCTGGTGCACCAACTTCACCAGGTGGTCCGGGTGGTCCAGGTGGCCCTGGTAAACCTGGAGCACCTGTTGGCCCTTCAAAACCGTTTGTTCCAGGAGGGCCAATAGGTGCACCAGGTGGTCCAGGAGGTCCCGGTAGACCTTCTGGTCCAGGTGGGCCTGGTTCCCCTGGTGGCCCATCCGGTCCTATTGGTCCCATTATCCCTTCCACGCCAGGAGCTCCACTCGGTGGCAATGGATAATAGTAATACTGTTGTGGCGGTGGTGGAGGTGGAGGTGGAGGTATTAGAGCTGTGTCTGGAGGAAGTGGTGCAGGAGTGCAACACTGTGGCAAGCATTCAGGTGCACAATCAGCCTCACACGGTTGTGGACAAGCTATCTCTTCTTTCTTCCAAATTGGTCCTAAAATAAAATGCAGACAAAAGTTAATACAGCATAGTACAATACACAGCTCAATGAGGATGTTTATATGTCACATTCATGTTAAGTGGGGCAGTGGAACAATTATTATTATTTTCAACATCGAAACGAGGTCTATGATGAATTTGAAAAAGGTGTATTTGAAACTTCTAGTTTCATATTGAATACATTATGTTACTATTGCAAGTGACATACCTGTATTTGCTGATTCGGTAAGATGGATTATTGATAACCACAAGATTAACTTGGCATAAATTTGTAAAATCATGTTGAAGGATCTAAATTCGAATGCAGAAAAATTTGATTAACATGAATTGATAAAAAAAAAACCCAAAACAGAAACAAAACACTCTTATCAATTTTATGCAGCGATGGTTCGGTGACTCCACTCCGAATGCACTTTCAAACTAAAGCAGCGATCAGCTTATCAGGAGCAATCGACTGACTGCAGACTGGCCATCAGACAACTTAGATATAAGTTTCTCTGGTGGTAAGTCAAACTACCTAATTGCAAGTCATACGTTATTCAGGCTCAATTTTCTTACTGGTCTTACTAAATTTGTGAAGTCCCCCGGGGAAGTCTAGAATTAGAGTTGTTATATATACGGTTGTGTTTAACATACATCATTGATCTTCTGTTCTAACATTAAAACGAGGTGAACAAGAAAAACCAGAATATTTAGAAACGTTCTATTTAATTGACGTCCCAAAAAGTTCTTGTAACCCATGAGATTTTTTAAGACTAAACTACTTAAGAAAAGATTAGACCCACGAAAGCACCAAGGTGACCCACGAGAAGCTCAATGGTACAAGATCCCCGAAATTTGTCGGACTCAAAAAAAGAAATGGTTCTCACCAACAAAAGATCTTCTTCACCAAGTCTCACTTCACCATAACATATTGTATTGGAATCTTCAACGAAACACACTTTTGGGAATTCTCTTTTGGTTTACGTTCGTTATAATATTTCGCGAACAAAATTTCTTTTTTTGAGAATGATTTGAGTTAGCTGAAAGTCTTTGTAAAGACCTGTGGCGTAACTTTTGATCTTAGAAATAAAAATGTTAATTCAGCATTGGACCTAATGTTATATTTTATACCATTTTGTCGTTGTTGTGAATTTCCTAGATTATTAATACTTCTATGCAACTCCTATAGACCACAAAACAACATATTCTTACAAAGGAACTTGTTAGTAGATCTTATTTAATTTGTACAAAAATGTCTGTTAATACTTCGTTTAAAATTTTCTTCTCTTGACATCAAAGTACAGTGGAATCTCCATAAAGCTAACATCTGGTTGTAACGGACACATACACATAATGCACGGATGGGTGGATCTACAGTCAAATTCTCATTGGTGCGTAAAAAAGGTGTCCAGCTTTATAGAAGGACACCTTTTTATTTACTAATGATGTCTGCTTTATAGAGATTCCACTATATCAACACAACATTTCAAGGTTTATTGAAATGTTTTTTGATGTCATTGTAGCGTGCTACATATGCTGTTTTGCGTTTATAAAAACCGATTACGTCTTGTATATTTTGACCGTTTGAAGGTTTTGCCACAGCATAGAAGTCAACCGGCATGTATCCAAACGCTTTAAAGTCAGCGTAATAGATGCTGTAGATCATTTCCAAATAGTTTAGTGGAACTGTAGCGTAATATTCCATCATTAGCGTGCTTGCCGCATATTTATAACTATCTGTTGCATTGTATGGAAACGAATATTGTTTCTCCAAACCGTTTTGTCTGAAGATCTCATCTGCGTCTTGATGTAAAGTCTTCATTTTTCCGATGTAATCATACCTCCTTGTGCACGGAGAGCAAATCTTGGTTGCCAGCTGCCAGTGTTCGTCTAATCCTTTGTTGCTTTTGCTGGTGAAAATGACGAATTTTAAGAATTCGGTAAATGTGACACCTTTCCCTTGTTCATACTGGACTGATGTTAAACCTTTGCGAAACTTACGAAGGATTTGACTACCATACGATGTTTGATAGGTCTTATCAAATGGAGTGAGTAGTTTGTTTCTGTACGCTGAAAACAGTCTTTCAAACGGATGCCTGACAAACATGAATGAATAGTAAGTATTCGTACGCAAAGTTCTTTCGATAGACTTCAATCTCAGAAATGTATTATTTCTAGACTTTTGTATCCTTTGTTTTGTGTCTACATCCAATTTATTCCCCATCTGTTCGTTTGTCGTCTTATTTCTGAGGCCTTCGAATACTTGAAGCGTTCTTTTCCAGTTGGTAGATGCTACTTTTGGAACAGAACAATAGAGCAACTTTTGTTTGTCGCTGAAAAACATTTGCTCTGACCATGGACGACTTTTAACGAATTCCCGGCGATGGATGCTGCAAAACCGTCGCAAATGTTCTTTTCTGGAAAATTGTTTTAATTGCAATAAACCTGCTAAATCTTTTGTTGGTTTCCTCGTAACTGATTGAGTGTTAATTGTAGGTACAGGCTGTGTTGGACTCGATACAGATGACTTATGTTTTATGGACTTTGAAGACCCTTCGATTTTCTAAAAGATATTGAAATGGATAATGACTTTAGATTTTGGAATACCAAGCCGTTATCAATTACAAAGCCAGGTGGCATTGTGCGCCCTCTATTTGGAGCGGTTTTTGAATTTGTAATTCTTTTCTGGCGCTGAATAATTATATATAATTGACTGCTATATATAACTGACCAAAATATTTAACGATTAACAAAGTATATAAGGGGTGAGCAGGAGTCGAAGATATGTGTCATCCCCAAACATATTTTTTGCGCCCTCTATCTTTGAAATTTCTGTATCCGCTCCAGGACATGACCCAAAACAGAGGATACAAAACATTGAAATCATTGTCAGCATAAATTTTAATGCTGACTTTATTGTGTCCTATTAATATTTCATGTCTCTTCAAATGACGTTTAATGGAAGGAGAAACAGCATGATGGATATACGAATCTAAAAACATCTATTTTCTTACTTCTTGTACGCATCTTCCCTTTCCAGGATTTATGTTTACACCAATTTTTTGGATTGTTCTGTAGTTTACTAAAAATAAACAATATACTTTTAAAAACTTAATAACCCGTTGAATCCAAATAACTTCATTAATAGGACATAAATTTCCATATAGATCACACCACGAAAAGGTGTATAGTGTGGAGTGTAGCCGGATCTTCAGTCCTTCAGAGTGTGATCGTCAGAGAGTTTGCTTGCTATGTGGGAGATCGTCGGTTCAATCCACAACTGAGTCACGCTAGAGACTACAACACAATCTCGTCCCCAAGGCTTTTGGGGCTCGAAATGATGCTTAAACATGTTGCTTCGATTAACGGCCGCGGAAAATACGCGCAATATTTTCACTGAGCGCGTGTGCAGCAGAAGCAAAATCTACCTATTTTCGCTTCTTTCGACAGCTTTATGTCTTATTTCACACACCTTGTTTATCCATAGATGTCTCAGATCTTTTAAAAGATCTTATCTTAAGTCCTAAAACTAGATTTATAGATTAATGTTCCCTTAAGTATAGCGATGGTGTAGTGGATGGCTCCTTCGAATTCGACCGCAGAGGCACGTGTTCGGGTTCAGTATTGTCGTTTCTCGATACTCCAACGCGCTTTTAAAGCAACGTTTCTGTCTTTTTTCTGACTGCACAAGTTACAGCAATGCTATATGTATCTTTGTTGATAAATCAATTTTCCACTTGCAAGTCGGTGGGCAGAAGAACCAACCAATATGGATGGAAACCCAAAAACTCAAAACTCCAGGTCACTTACTTACTTTAAAATATATAGCAAGAATTCACAAAGAAATAGGCGAACTTACCAACAGGATAATGCAAATACATGTAAAAATATATCAGAAGAAGGGCCATCAACAAATGCACCCAAACAAGCTTGGTTTTTGTAGGGGAGGTCATGGTAACTTCAGCCAAATCAGAAAATTATAAAACAAAAACATTATATCGTTAAAATTTTACTTGTTTAGAATGTTGAATCATTAGTAACGATACTCTGTTGTCATTAATTTTAGATGACTTTTTCAATATATTTATGCTGTGGTAAACCTTTCCTATGCATTTTGAATCAAAGTTTTTTTTCAACCCTTGGTAATGTTAACAAATTGGGTTTTTCTTTGATTTCATAATTGACAAAAGAGTGTCGTACAAGTGCAACTCAACAGCATTTTGGTTTGTCCGATTGGGTATGTATTTACAGTGGAATCTCTATAAAGCGGACACCATTGGTGCAGAAAAAAGGTGTCCGCTTTATAGAGATGTCCGCTTTATAGAGACTGTAGCTATGAGGACTTGACTGTAAATCTATCCATCGGTTACATGGATGTGTCTGCTTTAAAGAGGGTGTACGCTTTATAGATAGACTCACTGTATTAAGATTATTAGTTGACAGAGTGCAAGACAATGGCAACACCGAAAAAGTGAACATTGAACATTATTGGTTGTACAAGAAAAAACAAGACTTCTACTCCATTGTTGGCTCAAAATAGTTATCTCTTCCATTTATCTTTCGTTTAAATATGACCCACGACCCAGGCCGGGACCAGGGTCTTCTCCGCCGACGTCCGTATATAGAAAAGGCAAGAGATCCTTGGTTCGAGGTTGCCACGAGCGAAATGTAGACCCATGCGAAAATAAAGTATTCCAACAAGAACATTTCTTTAACCCACCATAAAAAAATTTGGACCCAGGAAAGCACGGATTAAAGTGAAAGCCAGATAAGCGTAGACCCACAATGCACAAATATTACCCATGATACCAGGGAGACCTACGGAATATAGCGGAATTTTATTGAAACAGCAGGCGATATTGCTTGTGATTCCTATAGGAAACACTCCTCCACAGAGACTCTTTGAAGATTTTCCCCACTGGGTTATCTGATGAGACATGGAGAGACGGATACCTTTTTATCTTCTTTTCCTTGCACAGTAAATATACAAAAATTTACTTAATTTATCAAGAGGGATGTTGACATCCAGGAAAGGAAAAGCTTGGTTCTTTCAAAATCTCTTCATAACAAAACTATTTGATTCGGATTGAATTGAATTGAACATTTATTTAACGTTTCACCTAAAACTAAGCAGAAGCCCTTAAACTGGAACAATTTCCGCTTCAGTGTTCAAACAACTTTGACTACGTTTCTCTGATCTCTTGCGGAAACACTAATGAAATCAAATTAAATCAAATTGGTATTTGCTGACAGAACACAAGTTTTCAGCAGAAATGCGAGGGAGATCTATTCGTCTGATCAATCCAGAAAAAGATATGGAAAATGACAACGAATCAAATTACTCAATGATTTTTGGAATGGAATGTTTTGGAGAATATTAGCAAATAAAAACGGATTTAACTCAGTGATTGAATGCTGTTTTGGTTATAAGACTTCTAAAAATCCTAGTTGAAGTTTCCATCTGCGATTTTTTGGAAAGCACCCTTACTCTCCCAACAGTGTGGTAGAAGTAAGACTCCCAGCTTAAAATGCTATGGAAACAAGGGCGCCCCTTTTATATAATTCATTTATTCATATAAACACACAATAGATTTCCACAATTTTGACCAGAAATAGTCATTGAATTTATGCTTACATTGTGAACTGTTTATAAGAAAATTATGGGACTCCAAATAGAATTCACACACATGATATGAAAAGATGATTTCAGAATTAGGCCAGCATTTTTTGTTTTAAGTTTTTAGTTCTTGTTTTCTCTTAGAGGGCAGATTGAACTTTGATCCCTTTATCTCAAAGGCAAAAATAAGTTATGGCGTTGTCATCATACTCAGAGATTAAATGTATACTCAACTTGCTTATAAACAACTTTCACCTAAATTAGGCGTCCTTCCTCCAAATCAAAACACACACTTTAACTTTATTCACAAATTGGGAAAGGCTAACTGGAAGTCAACCCAAGGCAAAATATGGAAATGGTGTAAACTAGGAGAGATATTGATGTGTATTGAGCTTTCACACCAAAATAAAACAAAATACGCCTAATTAGAATTTGTATGTAGTAAAGAAACTTGTTTTGACTGAAGCCTTATTAGGAGGAGGATGCGTTCTTTATTTGGATCCCTGAGCCACCTAATAAGGAATAGAAAGCTTATTTGAAGTTGTCCCTGACTGACATTCCAAGTGTAAAAAATCGTCTTCTTTTCTATATATTCATCTCTTATTTCGTCATGTTGTATCTCTTGAAATATTGTTCAGTTCGTGTCCTTTCCTTCAGTCTTAAAGTTCTAAGGGTGCTATAGCATTCTTTTGCGATTTTGTTGACATGCTTAATTCAGTCCAGGTGTTTATTGAATACTTAGCCAAGTATCTTCATCTCATTTGCGTCATCAATTGACTTCTCATCGATAGATATTTTCCATATATCATATTGGTCCATTTGATGGATCCTGCGGAGGGCCTTTGTACAGAAGATCCTAGATTTTGTTTTTTTCAGGATTGAGTACGAGGTTTGATGTCGATGACCACTTTTTCAGCTTTATCAAACCTTCTTTTATTTCTTTTAAAGCCTCATTAATTTTATTTGGTTTAGCATGCTGGTAAATACTGGTATCGTCAGCGTATTGCAGAGTACTTGAGTGGTTGATTTGATTCTTTAAGTCGGTAACATAAAGATTATAAAGTATAGGTCCAAGAATCGATCCTTGGGGAACTACGAACCCAGTTGTTAAGATCTTGGAGCATTTTTTGCCGACTTGAACGAAGTGCGTTCGATTCGATACATACTCGATCAACCATTTTAGAAAATCTTTTGACATGTTGTACTTGGATAGTTTGTGTATCAGAATTTCAAAGTCTATTATATCAAAAGCTTTTGAGTAGTCAGCAAAAACTGCCATTGTCACTTCACCTTTATCCATTGCTTTCAATATGTCATCACGGAGTTAAAGTAGGCAAGTAACAGTGGAGTGCGATTTGTTGAAGCCATGTTGTGACGATTGATATATACTAAAAGTCTCCAGATATTCACTAAGTTGTTGGGCGACGATTTTCTGAAAGACTTTGGATAGGACAGATAACAGTGAGATTGAAGGGTTTTTTAATTTTGGTATTGGAGTGATTTTCGCTTGTTTCCAGGTTGGTTGGAATGTTTTTTTGTCAATGAATTCATTGATGAAGTACAGTAGTGGTGAGATGATGTATTCTGCTGCTGGTTTTATCACATTGACAGGAATTCCATCAGGTCCAGTTGAACAGTCGTTACAAAGTTTGTTGATCGACAATTTCATTTCGTCGTACGTTACATTTCTTAATTTGAAAGAGGAGTTTTGCAGAGAGTCAGGTAATAGATTGACTGCTTTCGAAAGATATTCTCGTGTTTTTCTCTTGCAATTGGTAAGAAGTTCAGCGGTTTGGTTAAAGTGGGTATGAATCGTTTGCCAGATTTCTTTTGGTCTCTTTGATGATAGCGCTTTACGGTAAAATCCTGCTTTTGCCTGCCTTATCGCAAGTTTCAATCTATTCCGGAAACTTCAAAATCAACTTCGGTCCAATTAACTCCCGCCCCAGTCTCGATTGAAAATTGAAGCGAAAGTTAAATTATTTTGATGATTTATATAACAAGTTTTATAAGAAAATTAGCAGAGATATTCAACGTTGTCAAAAAACGCGTCCGCTGCAGATGAAGCCTCTGCAGTGTTGTATATATATACAGTACAATCCCGTTAAGTCGGACACCGTTTAAGTCGGACTCCCCGCTTAGTCGGACTAATCTCTTGTCCGTGTTGATTTTATAACGATCAGTATTTCTTCGAGGATGTTTCAACTGAATTCTTCTGCTAAAAAAGCTTCGTTTCGTGGTGGCTTTTGGGAAAAAATCGGTCAGTAATATTTTTCACATGGTGAATGGTTTTTATTTTGCTGACTTAACTTTTAAAGATTTTTAAAGAATGAAATCCCACGTATTCAGTTAAACACATAATGAATTAGATCAAAATAACTTGATCTTTTAATGAAAAATGTTTTTAAAATGAGCTTTTGTAAATCTAGTCTAATGGAGAACCTAAATGTTTAGGTCTGCTGTTTATAATTACAAGTAAACATACGACCCGGAGTCCGAAATCTTGTATCCGATTGATTTCCGAAAACAACGAAAAACTGTTTGACAGACGATAGATAGATAGAATGTGTAACGCATGCGCAAATTGAATAAACTAATTTACAGCAAGAAAATGACAAATTAGAAACCTGGCTTAATTTTTAAAACTGCAAATATTTAATTTTGGCATATTTTGCAACTGCACCGCTTACTGAGATTCAATTTTCCGGTTGACGCTTTAAATGAACTTTACTGATGGGGTCAATCTTTTATTAAATCTAGCAGAGAATTCCAAAGTAAACTAACTGGTGACATCTCGCTTTTGTTATCCGAAACCTTGGCAAACCTAACTAATGAACCTCGCTGATTTCGCACCTTATTGGACATGAACAAGATTACGAATATAAGCAAAATCTCGTGGTCAATTTTCTTTGCTAATAGTTTTACTATTGAGATATTTGAGAATACCCTCTCTCAACAAATAACATTTCTTATGGGATATCGAGAGCAAACCAGGTTTAAAAGTAGTGGAGCTAAAAAAACGCTCTATTATACTGACTTGACAGAAAATTTATATTAATAATGCAAACTTCTAATCTGTTTGCCAGTTAAAGCTGTATTTCTTTGTTACTGTTATCTAATAAATGGAGGGAGATATTTAATCATGGTCATGTGTCCTGCGTTGTTCCAGCTGTGCTGAATAACATATAGTACAGCCCAAAAGAAACTTTACGCGTTTACGAAGGAATGTAAAGTTTTATCTGTAATATGAATTCATTATGTTTTCAACACATTTTTTAAGATGGCGATTCTACGCGAAAGTTGATTATCTTACACGGACACGTAAAGTTTCTTTCGGGGTGGTACTTCCATACCATTTAGTTCGGTTACAAGGGGCGTGCGACCAGGAGGCACTGAACAAAATCGCGGAGGATAAAAGGGATATATTTTTTTGTTGCCTTTTTTGAAAATCTGATTGATTTTCTTGTCATCAACTTCCGAAGCGTTCAATTTGGTTACTAAGACCAAAAGTGTGCTACTAATGCGCATGCGCAAAATAGGTCGCAGCTCCCTGGCAACAACATTCGGCTGATGTCGTAATTGATCTTCTGCTCTTCAGAATTTCAAAATCTCTATTACCGCAAGCCAAAAATTGTGTTTACCGACTTGGGAATGTTTGTCATTCTATTATTTTAATGTTCATGAGTAATTAACATCCCCGCTTGCGAACATGGTGGCCCAACACTTATATATTGATTTCAGGGACAGTTTAAAATGTTAATCCATTAGTATTGATTTTTGAAGGTTAAGAAAATAAACAAAGTTTCAATGACGTAATTGCTTAATCCTCACTCAGTTACTCATGGGAAATGTAAATCTATATTCTATGAGTGACGCATTGCTTACAAATAACAATAGGCGTATTCAAGGTCAGTCAAAAAATGTGGAGGAGTCCAACGTTATGATATTTCTTTTCAGTCTTAAGTGTCGATTAGGTCACTTGCACGTTTTCCTTTTCTACTTTCAATGACTAAACTTTCCTCCACAAATTTTGACTGAGCTCTGGCTACGCCTCTGATAACTTTCGTTCTTTGCTCGATTATAACTGGATTTTGAAACATGAAATAAAAATAATCAATGCCTTTCTACCAGTGCAAGCATCCGGGTAGATGATTGAAATCCTCTTTCTACTACTTTGTAAAGTTTTCTGTTAATTTGGTTCTTTCAGGGTCCATAATGACAATTATTTAAGACTTCTTTACGACAACAGACATCAGCACTTTCTGTTTATTTTGAGTGTGTTTATCTATGAGTCTCTATGTTTATCTAACAATTTCAGACCATCAAACTTTGGTCTTGTAATTAACCTAATAAAAACATTGGTCATCTTTGTTTCTCAACTTAAGAAATAATTAAACATCAACAATGATAACAAGTAAGGGAACAATTCGAATCATTTAATTACGTTTCCATCGAAATAAATAAACGAATTATTATGTAAAAAAAGAATCATTGTTAAACTGTTTAACATTGTTTCTTTGTAATTGCTCTCCTTAAGAGTAATCTTTTTTATTCCTAGGATATGATCATATGAAAGGAACGTTGTCACACAGAACACAGATTTATTGAGTTCCCGAACAACTGGAAAGACGTGTGGAAGGAAAAGCAAAAATGGAGGCGAAATTAACGCAAAGCAGCAGCCAAGTGAAGCACCATATGTTAAGAGTATTGATGGTCCTTATTTTCCTGGTCCTGATATTGTCGATTATTCAGTGTTTACTTATGTATTCACACTGCACTGATGGTATGTAAGCGGGGTTTTTTCACTATTTTTTTACGTCGATAATAATACAATAGCTATCGACAAGCTACTCAAAATCGACACTAAAAAATAAAATAACATGATTATCGGTTGGTTGCTAGGTTGGTTGCTAGGGTCGTTTCACCAAGTAAAACAGATAGAGAAGGCATTTTGTAATATGTAAAATATGGAACTTTGCATAAAATTCTCAACGCGAGGCTATATTGTCAGAACAAGAAAAAAGAGAGATGAAAAAACATTTTAAAATGCTTCTCTTGACAACAATTCTGAAAGTTTGCATAAAGTTCATAAGGTGGCATGACCGCATCGATAGCACTATCGATAATTTCGTTTCCAGTTTTCCGTGCTAATCACAAAAACAAAAACACCATTTTTTATCATTCGCACGGGTGTTTTTAAAGGCAATAAATGACTATATAAGCAGAGACTGCCCGTGTTCTGCTGACTCAGCAGCCACTGGCTGTCTGAGCGAACGGTCAATTTTTTTTTCTTATTTGGGCAGCAACATTTACAACGGTTTTTTTTTCCCCGTAAAATGTCTGTTTCTCTTGAATTATATTATGTAGAATTATGTACAATTCTATTGCATATTTTTCGTTTATCTCATTATCTTTACACATATCAATGATTCTGTTGTATAGCAGATTTGACATAAAAGATACATATCATTGTACATATTGGTGCATAATTTTCTATATTCCATAATAGATGACTTCCATTATGAAGTATAAAACAATTCAAAAGTCAAAACAATACAAACGGCTGCAGATTTATTTTTTTATTTTTACACTATGTTTTAAGCTTTAAAAGTACAACAAGACATCTAACATCAATTTATTTATTACGAGTTTTCATATT
Organism: Turritopsis rubra; assembly: GCA_039566895.2. NCBI lineage: Eukaryota > Metazoa > Cnidaria > Hydrozoa > Anthoathecata > Oceaniidae > Turritopsis > Turritopsis rubra. The sequence continues at coordinate 12,449,910 of CM077620.1, forward strand.
AACATGCTCAGGGCTATCATTAGCAAAGATGTTGAAATTCAATACATTTCTGACTTAAAAACAATATTCACGAAGCAATTAACGTATATGTTAATTGATCTTTAAAAATTTAACGAGGAAATTTCAATTTTCTTTCTTCAATAACTCTTCAACTACTTTGTAGAAAATGAAGAAAAGTATGCCATTGGAAAGCCCTTGAAAAGAGCTTTCATTTGATATAAAATTCATTGTTATACCTTCACTATATTTTCAGAAAAAAAGGATTCCTTTTTCTGTTTCCATCATTTTGAAACACACTGTATGCTTCTATTGGCTTCTAAGATCGTAAAAAACAGATATTAAAGGCAATGAGTATATAAGCAGAGACTGCTGACTCAGCATCCACTGGCAGGGATCGCGAATGGTTATATGTTTTTCTTATTTGGGCAGCTAGTTGTCGAGTCATCGTGTTATCGAGTCATCGTGTTATACTCGTATGCTTATATTCGTTTATTTACTTTAAGTTTATTTTGTAGCCAATATTTAAAATCTGATTCTCATGACCTCCTGCAGCCACAACCATGGGTAGAACAATTTGGGCATGATAGAAGATCATTTTAGTATGCAACATAAGATAATTGAAAAATTATCATCGCTGAAAACAGAATACGTCACACCGGAATCCATCCATAGATGTCACAGATATGTATTTGCCAAATTACTTCCTTACTTTTTATTTATTTTCAGGAAATCCAAGATATTTACTTTACAGAACAGAACAGTCATTAACAATGAAGGTTGTTATTTTATATGTCTTAAAAACATACTAAGGGCGCATCTAAGTACGTTAAACCTTCTGGGGGAGTGTAAAATTAATTAAACTACAAAAGAAAACTGTGATAAACGCTTAAGATAACACTCCGCCACATCTTGTTTGACTTGCATTGAATTTTTAATATTTTGTTTTGTTTTGTTATTTTTATCAGAAACAAGAAAATTTCGAGTTGAATAAGGATTCTGTGGCTTTACCAGAACCAACAACAAGCAAGCCATCGTTAGAGACACCAACTCGTCCACTACAATCAGTACTGCGGGGACAATTAAAAAGGCAGGAAAGAATCCGTGATTTTTGCCGCAAAACACAAACAGTGATACAGTTGAGAACCAGTATACCTATGAGTACTCAACTGTTTTACAGCGATAGACAAAAGCTTATTTACTGTTCTGTGCCAAAGGTTGCTTGTACAAGCTGGAAGAGGATGTTGCAAGTGTTTGAAGGACGCATGAAGAATTTTTTCGACGTCAAAGACAAAAACAGGGTACATATGTTGGTATATGACACCTTTACCAAACTGAAGACCGCTGAACAAAATTGGCGGAAAAATGCATATTATTCCTTTTTGTTTGTGCGGCACCCTTTTGAACGACTATTTTCCGCGTATAGAAACAAAATTATGCAGCCGAGCGATCCTCAATTTCAGTTTAGATACGGCTCGGTAATCCTTCGGTTATTTCGAAAGAATCTGACTGTTAAGGAATACAAACGTGGAAAAAACGTAACATTTACGGAGTTTCTTAAATACATCATAGCGATAAATAAAACAGTGGGTCCGAAAGCGTTTGATGAACACTGGCAAATTATGACGAAACTATGTTCGCCCTGCACAATGAAATATAATTATATTGGAGAAATGAAAACTTTACACGAAGATGCAGATGAAATCTTGAAGCAGATCGGTTTAGGGAATCGGTATTCCTTTCCATACAATGCAACCGATGGCTATCAAAGCAGTGCAAGTTCGCTTATGATGAATTATTTCTCGAAAGTTCCAATCATATACTTAAAACAAATTTATCAGATTTATAAGGACGACTTCGATGCTTTCGGCTATACACCTGACACTTTTTATCAACGCTGGTATAGCGAAAATTTCACTTGAACTCATATAAATTCAAAAAAATGGTTTTCGCTATCTCTTCATGACACCGGAGGTACAACATTCAGCCACTTACCCTAGTAACTTAAAGTCCTCGTTTTATTGCATGCTTTTTAACATTTGTAAAATTCACCTGCTCTTGGTTTTGAACAGAAAAACGTTTAGAAATATCCTGCGTTGGCTTGTATCTGACACAATGAAAAATTCTTAAAATATAAACTCAATCATATTTTGCCTTTTCTTTAACCTCGTCCCCAGGGCTTGCCTTATACTGGATCAGCAATCAAAGTTTTCTGTTGATATAAAAATGATTGTCTTTTAACTTTCATATTGGTGGAGCTCATTTTTATCATCTTCAATATTCAGCTTCTCAGTTCTATGCTATTTTTCATTGTATATGATAACCTCTTAACATCGATCCCAAAATTATTAAAACGGGTTAATTAGCCTAAATGCCAAGCAATCAAAAAAGTGTGCTCGTAGTTCTGAAACGTATTTAAAATTGTAAAACGTTTGGAAAAAGATGGTAAGAGATCCAACTTTTTTTTATAAGTAAAACTTCTATCTTTGGCTGAATATTTCTCAGAAACTTTGTACATGATTATCATTTAAGGTTATGAAAGAAAACTTGAGTTTAATTTAAGAAATATAGCACGATAAGCAGCGTATCAGCCTATTTGGAGTTATTGGTCACCTCCATTACTGCCCTCTGACAAGTTAGAGCCATCTCTGGTGTCAATTACCTACATTTAAGAACGAAAGGTTTCAGCGGACTGACGATCACCCATAAGTCGAATTCACGTCTTTTTGAATCCTTATAACTTAAAAACTCCGCAAAGAATTGTAAATATTTTGATATATTCTTAATCAGAAAAGATTGAAGTTTAAACATACCGAAATGAGCTACATTAGGTTTCGAAGAAAAAAAGCTCCTTTTTTCATCTTCATTCTTCTGCTTCTCTTTAACATTTTTCCTTCACTTTTACGAAAGCATATTATTCCACTCTTAAATGTTTTTTGAACAAGGGTAAATTTGTTGAAATTCATCAAGACAGCGCTGACAACTTTTGTATAACAAGAAAAGGATTTACAACTTTTATCAATTTATTCAAATAAAACGTCTTTTTTTAATACATGCTTTGATACGTGCCTTCTGACATTTTTACAACCAAACAGAAATGTTATTTAACATTTTCCGTTTATTTTGTAACCAACACTGATTCCTTCAACACTGATTCCTTCAACCTTGAGACTTTCAGAATTGAGAGACAAGACATTCTTCTCCCTGCATATTTTCAGTCGTCCGTCAGGATTCTTTCGAAGATGCCAATTTTTCGTAAAAGTTGTATCAAGTAAATTGTGGCCAAAATTCGCTGTTAAACGCTCATCATATTTCGAAAACAAGTAGTAAGTTTGAAGTACTGATAAACGTCGCATATTTATATACAATTCACATTTCTTCTAATTTCTTTGATTTTCCACAATGTGTGAAACATAAATAGTCCTATAAACCTGCCCATGTAAACCAAAATCCAGCGAAATGCGAGTCGATGTTTATATCAAAGGAATACCGATATAAAAGATTTTATCAATAGATTTGATAAGCTTTAAAAGTTAGTTGTAAGTCCTTGTTATACGTCCATGTACCCGGTTCTAGCCTCGATATGTTCTTAGCATGTTCCTAACTTATAGACCAGTGTTCCACTGATGTAGACGAAAGTTAGACATAATTCATCACAAAAATTAAACACACATTAAGTTTAACCCAATTCAAATTTCTTGAACCAACTAGCAAAAACTTTCGAAATTATTATGCAGCCAACTCTGGTACGTCACCCTGAGCAACATACCGGGTTAAGAATTTTCATCGAATATTAAGGAATTAATTTTTGCGGTTCAACGACTTGATTTTCTGTGAAATTTGTTTTTGCGAATAATGTCAAAAACACAAAAATAAATCATTCTCTTGGATAATTGTTTCCGTACATTTTTAGGAATTATTTTCCCGGATGAAACAAAATATAATTATTTGCAGAAATTAATTTTCGAGGATAAAGAAATGTAGCATATTTCACAGGAATTTACTTTCACCCAAAAACGAAAACGTTTTTTAAAAGATTTCTTTCGATATGATTCGATGGTTAACTTGGAGAGTCAAATTTCGTTCAAATTTTGTGTTTCACTGAAGAAAGCTTGCTGTTGGTGCAAAGGAAACACTGTTTTGTGGTACATAATCGCTTATGCAGAAAATGTCAGTGATTTGCCTTTTACACTTGCTTCATTAAGTTAATGGCTGGAAGATACTTTTTGAATGAAAACTTGGCTTTTTGAAAAAAACTTTTCATTTAGTGTTTCATTTAATGCAATTATAGATGATAATTATTGCCTCAAAGACAGTAGATGTCGTAAAAGTAAACATGTTGGTACCTGTAAAAAGGACAAAGTACCTTGCTCATTATCAGAGAAGTGTGCGAATCCAGATGGCTTGATGAATACAAGGTTACAACCAAATTTTGGCTCAAGTTACCGGTACTTTGAAAAAAAAACTTAACTGTGAAATCAAGCTGCTTGAAAGTAGAAAAATGAAATTAAGTGCTGAAAATGTGGCTGTTGAAGGTCAGTTGTCTATGGTCGAAAGAAATGTAAATGTTCTTGAGGAACTTTCAGATATGAAAGCAACTTATGACAAAATAAGATTCATTGCCAATTCAACTACCCAAGGGGAAAAGATGGGAGTCCCACTACCATTGATAAATATGCTGATCCCAAGTTACTTGAGAAGTTAATTTTGAAACATAAGAAAGGAAATTTAAATGGACATTTTTCGAACCTGATATAGCAAAAGTGATAGTGGAGTGAATCAAGCAATTGCTACAAAGTACAATCTTCACGTGGATGTGGATGTGCAAAATACAAGCACAGACTTTCAATCAAGAGAATGAATTTTGTGAGAATAAATCGATGAGCTATGGTGATCGTAACTCCATAGATAAAGGAGGTAAAGAAGCCCATATCGAATGAAAGCGTTCAAAATTTGGCTAATGCGCTTGACATTGGTGATACACATTCCATACCAGGGTATTGTGGAGTATTCCGTACTGTGATAGCATTGTGCACAAAAACGAAACAAGCTTTATTGAAGGAAGCATTGGAAATACACCTGGTTGTAAGTGGGCTTGTTCCAACAGGAGAGTCAAGAAAAGTTGATTGGAAAAAACTTAACAAGAAAAGGGAAGAGTTGAAAAAAAAAGAATCTTTCAAAGGAGAATTTCCGAAAAACAATTTCAGTTCATGGGATAAATGGATTACGACAATATGGTCCGCCTCGTATTGGAATATTTGCGAATCGTCAAAGTCCTGATCCATTGCACTAAGAGGTAAACAGCTGGGAACATATTTTGGACCTATTATACTTATTTGCAGTGCGCAAAGAGAAATTTGAATATTTTATGAAAGTGCTTGGTGTTCCAGCGGAGGAAGGAGGTTGTGTCTTGAAACTTATATCCAAAGGTATCAAAGAGCATTATGGTTCATCATCCAAATGTAATAAGCTTCCTGGCAGGCTTATTGGAGACCAAGCGATTTCCCTTGCCTGTTACAGCACAAAGATTGTTGATGCCCTTGTCAAGAATGATGAATCTGACATCTTGCAGCTAAAAATTTCCGCACTTTCCAAAGTATGTGAGGCTTCGCGCAAGATAGGTATTTTGATGAACAAAATTAATATTGACGTTAATCAAGTTCGTGAGATGGAGGATCTATGCACCATGTACCTAAATCTATTTTCTTAATTATTTTGTGGAAAGCTGCAATATAACAGTATAGAAAATAGGATATGTTGTCCCATACCACGCAAATCAGCTGTTCCAAAAATTTGGTATTGGACTTGGCACTGTGTCTATGCAAGGCAAAGAATCGAAACATAGTGAGGTCAAACGGGAATTGTGAAATGGAACAAATATATCAACTTGTGAAACGAATGGTAAATGGCATCAAATTGCACGTTCAGCAATATGTCTGCAATTTCTATCTTCCATATCATTTTCCTTTAAAGTCATACCATGTTCATTTCCGTTATCGAAATCCGCCTGTACAAGAAAAGCAACATGTCTGTAAGTGCGTTCGCCTTCTTGATGAATCGGAAGATGTCTGTAACCGATGCATCAAATCAATTCATCACAATATTCCAAGGAAACTATCTATCCTTCGTAATGCACACATTGCAATGCTCGATTTGGAGATAAAAATATTTTGTGTGCACCTGTTTGTGAGGCAAATAGCAACATGTTGATCAATGTGCGTAAACTGAAAGCACATGAACTTAAAAGGGAAATTTTTAAATGCAATCCGAACATGTCTGCCACAGGATCAAAGTGTTGGGAATGTTCCCAACTTATCAATTAATTCATGCTTTGATCCTTGGACGTGGTAAGTATATAAGTTTCATCAATGCTAATTGATTACCTGGATTAATTTTTATGCAGAGAAATATTCATTTTCCGCACATGATTAGAACTTCAGGTTATTGAGAAAATTAATTTTCTCGGCTATCAAAAGTTTTGTTGGAACCTTTGTGTATAATTGAAATATTTTGTGTGAACATTTTAGTTCTGTATGAAATTGACCCACAAAAGATATTCACCAAGGCTATTGTATTTTTTTATGGTAGATCTTGATATTCTTTTGACAAAAACCTGCACATTCACTTTCGGTACCATCCATGATTCGAGTTGGAATGTGTTAAAATTTCCGTCTCGACATGTAATTCTTCCCCACACGCATTGTGTGAAAAATGTTCTTAACAACACAATTGGAACGTGGTTATTGTGAGATCCTTCTCCTTGTTTTCCATAAACTTTACCCCAACCTTTCCACCCCTCCTTCCAAACCAAAGTAGCTATTAGCTACCCGAAACCAGTGCAAAACTACGCAAACACCCTATATCAAAATAATGGTCTTCCTTCTCATCCACCATTTCATTTCACAATGGAATTTCTTCACAACACGATTCACTTTCTCACCCAACCCTTACCAGTATCTTGGTCTTCTTTCTTGTAAAGCCATAACTGCATTAAACAAGTCACAACTGCAATAAAATAAGTTGGAGGTGAAGTGAATGTACTTTGAATCCAGCATGAAGTTTATCTCATTACACCGTGCTGGCCCACAACACAAACTATCAAGTGCTGCTTAATTAATTGCTTAAATTCACATGCGTATTTTACTCGTTCACTAAGACGCAACTTTTTAATTCTGAGTTGAATGTCATAATTTATGCGCATAATAAAGTTTGCAGCCCTGGAGAAAAACGAAAGTAAAAAACCACTGTGTTATGACCGGTGGAAATGTTAAACAAAATCTTATTTAACAAAATTTATATAACTATATTTATGTTCTATTTGTATAAAACAGAATTGTCATAACACAGAAGAAGATATTCTCTTGTAACCAGAAAGCCTAGGGACCTCGGTCCTCTAAGTTCCTGCAAAATAAATCTACTAGAAATTTAAACTTCGAAAGTGTTTTTGGAGAACTTGAATTTCAAAATGTTACCTTCCACAACAAACCATGTTGCACTCAATTAAACAAGATACACTACCTCGCCACCCCTATTTTTAACATTGGTAGAAGGATCTTGTTTCATGTTAAAAAATGTGAAAAGGTCCTATTTACAAAATGGTACATTAAATTACATAAAAAATAAAACAAAAAAATAAGGGAGCAAAGAATAAAATATTTGAACATTTATCACCAAATATAAAGTACAAGAGACTTCCTTTAAGAGCAAATATCCTGCAAAAACAAGACCATTTAATGATGAGAACAACCTGTCTCGATACACGTTTCGATTACCAAATTTATCATTTGTATAGGTTTTTTTCTTGTCCTGTCCTTTCTTGTTTGTTTCGTCTTATTTCCCGATGTTCTTGTTCTTGTTTGATACTCCAAAATAACCTACCAATGCGTACTCTATTTAAAGCTATGTCGTCACTTTTCCAATCGTTTTTTTCGTTTTGCCTTATTATTCTTCACAGATACAGGAGAAAGTCTTTCGCTGTTAGGATGATCCCTAGTTGATTCTAGTTGGCCATGACCCATTTTGCCAAGGCTTAAAAGATATTTTGCCATTATTCCAATCATTTTGTCTGTTTCTGTGTAACTTCTTCCGAACTCGCTTTTCCATCATTCTTATTCACAAATACACTAGAAAGTATGTCGCTGTTAGGATGGTTGCTAGTTGATTCTACTTCGCCATGACCCATATCACCAATGTGTACTCTATTTGAAGTTATGTCGTTACTTATCCATTCCCTTTTTTTGGTGTTTATGACCTCATTCGTATTCAGCAATACTTCTTTTGCCTTATTATTCTTCACAGATACGGAAGAAAGGCTGTCGTTGTTAGCATGATTCCTAGTTGATTCTAGTTGGCTATGACCCATTTTGCCAAGGCGATATTTTGCCATTTTTCCAATCCTTTTTCTGTTTCTGTGTAACTTCCTCCCGATTTGCTTTTCCATTGTCCTTTCCTTATTCACCAATATACTAGAAAGTATGTCGCTGTTAGGATGGTTACTAGTTGATTCTACTTCGCCATGACCCATATCACCAATGCGTACTCTATTTGAAGTGTCGTTACTTATCCATTCCCTTTTTTCGGTTTTTATGACATCATTCGTATTCAACAATACTTCTTTTGACTTATTATTATTCACAGATACAGGAGAAAGTATGTCGTTGTTAGGATGGTTACTAGTTGATTCTACTTCGCCATGACCCATATCACCAATGCGTACTCTATTTGAAGTGTCGTTACTTATCCATTCCCTTTTTTCGGTTTTTATGACATCATTCGTATTCAACAATACTTCTTTTGACTTATTATTATTCACAGATACAGGAGAAAGTATGTCGTTGTTAGGATGGTTGCTAGTTGATTCTACTTCGCCATGACCCATATCACCAATGCGTACTCTATTTGAAGTGTCGTTACTTATCCATTCCCTTTTTTCGGTTTTTATGACATCATTCGTATTCAACAATACTTCTTTTGCCTTATTATTATTCACAGATACAGGAGAAAGTATGTCGTTGTTAGGATGGTTCCTAGAAGATACCAGTTTGTCAAATTCCTTTTCATCAATGTGATAGCCAGGTTTGGTGACGGCAAAAAAATTGTCTGGAGTGTAGCCAAAGGCAAGAAAATCATTTTTATAAATTTCGTAAATCTTTTGCAAGTATTCCAAAGGTACTTTTGAAAAGAATTCCATCATAATCGAGTTTGCAGTGTTATTATAGTCGTCTGTTGCATTGTATGGAAAGGAAAACTGCTCATTTACATCGATCTGTTTGAAAATTTCATCAGCGTCTTGATGCAAGGTGGTCATTTTGCCTATGTAATCATATCTCCTTGTGCACGGGGAGCAACTTATCGTTGCCAACTCCCAGTGCTGATCAAACCTTAACTTTTGCATATTACAAAATATTAGATACTTAAGGAATTCGGTAAATGTTACCCCTTTTCCCTCCTTATATTGAGTTTTTGTTAAACCTTTGCGGAACACTCTAAGAATTTTGCTCCCATATTCTTTGCGGTAAACGTTGTCGAAAGGGCGAAGTAGTTTGTTTCTATACGCTGAAAACAGTCTTTCAAATGGATGTCTGACAAACATGAATGAATAATAGGCGTTGATGCGCCATCTTTTGTCAGAATCACTTAATCTGAAAAGGAAATTATCAGAAACTTTATTTATAGTCTGTTTCTCTGTTATTGTCAACTTTTTTGCGTTCTTTGTGAAATCCGTATATTTCTCTTTTCTTTCAAATATCCGAAGCATTCGTTTCCAATTCGTGCAAGCAACTTTTGGAACAGAACAATAAACAAGTCGCTGTTTGTCACTGTAAAATAATTGGTTATACTCTGGACTTTTCTTCTTCAACTGTGATTGTGAATTATGGTTTCGACAAAACCATCGTAAAGTATCTTGTCGTGTTATCTGCTCTAATTGCATTGCTGATGGAGCCGATGTGTGATTCTAAAAAACAGATTATTACTTTTAGTTTACCTTGGTAAAATTTCTGAGAATATTTCTGTTACAAATGAAGAAGAAGTGGGACAGATAGATGTCGATCAAAATAAAAGTGAAAGAATTAGACTACAACAACAAAAATAGTACTGCTCCCAAAGAATACCAAAAAAAGAAATAACGATAAATCACGTATATTTTTTCGACAGTTTCAACGGACAAGCACAAAAGTAGACCTTTCTGGAATTTCTGTTTAAATACCGTATTATTGGCTGTATTATCAAGTTTTCACCTCGTTTCTATGCATTTTTAATTGTGCTACTGATTTTCAACTTTATTACTTAGTAATAGTCACTCATTATTTTAATTCTCCGGTGGAGTTAACTGAAACCCATTGGTATATTGGAAATGAGGTAAGACTTGTTAATCCGGCAATCAGAATAGCATTTTATTTCGTTGTTTTATAGGCTGTTTACATGTTAGGAAATGATGCACACTACGCTTATAATCAACCGAAAATTTGAAATCTTAACGACAGGTTTCATTGAAATAAAGTTTCGTAATACTTTACATACCTTCATGTGAGCATCTCTGAAGCTGACTTCATATAAAAACAAAAAAAATTCACATAAATGCCGACATATAAGAAGAACATTAGCATTAAATCTATCAAGGGACTAATTTCTCTTCTCCTAAGTTTACGCTGCAAAACTTATAAATCTTGTCTGGGAGAATTAAGGGTAGAGTCAGTTAATGACTCATCCTTCCAAAATGTTTTTAAATGACTTTTTAGCATCAATTTATTATTGAGGAGAAATTGACAGAAAAACGTATTTTTAATTAAAAGTAAACAAGCATGAATCTGTATGCTGTATGTGCGTTCTTTTCTGTTCTGTCATGGATCCTCATGTCACTGTTAGAAGGACAACAAGAATTCTTATAACACAGTAAGGAACTTACAGTCACCAGAGTTTGTATACGTAAAAATGCATTGCAAAACTAACATAAAAAAAACAAATAGAAATAACAATTTCGGCAACTTGTTTTTCGATGTGCTCTGTGCTTCCATGTCGACCGCCGTTAGCTATCAGTTCAAATAAATGAACTTCTTTTGACTTCTTCAACATCAAATATTCATCATGTTACGTCCAACTGTGAAACACCATGCATCATGAGATTCAATCATAATTAAGATAAAATAATTATTAATGAACACTAAAAAAAAAATATTCGGCAGGAGATTTTGATTCATTTCCAAGTTTAGCAACATTTTTAGCAATTGTCATTTTGTTTGTAAAGAACACAAAACCAACTTAGCGATCCTGGAAACTGGATTTGTTTTCTTTCTGTTTCTTTTTGTCTAGTCCAGTTCTTACACTGTGAATTCTGTCTTTGCTCATAATTCAATCTTTTTCAACCAGTTTCCATAGTCACAGAGAATTAGAACTTTATACAAACTCGATTGATTGTTTATTTATTTGTTTGATGAATATCTTTTTCTAAAGTCCTGCAATGTTTGACCGCTCGAGCAACGGGCAACCAGACAGCTTTGGAGAAGAATGAAGATTGTAATTCATTATTTATTGGATAAATAATATAATATTTTTAGGATTTTGTTCAGAACTTGAGCCAAATTGCTTATGTTTTGGTTAGATTTTAGTAAAGAGAAATACAGATATTTTATGGATTTTGCGCCCTTGACTTATACTTGTTGCGGAAAATACATGAGCATTTCTCGTACATGTTGCAATGTGAATGTACACGACTCACCGTTCGTAGATTGTAAAAACGTTAAGCAGTCAAACGTTAAGCAAGTAAAAACAAAGTTTTTCCAAACAATATCCGTTCATTATCACTCTAAAAAAACCTGCTCTCTTTAAGCTAAATGAGTGGGCGATTCTTCTTTAAGAAGGCGTTTCATATTTGGTGCTGGTCGGAAATGCGATATAATTTTGATGAACTATTTGCAACTATTGACAACCGTGGTATAAAACCATGATATTTGTTGCTGTCAAAAATTGTTTCCATTGTTTCATGAAACGTTTCAAGGGGAAATGAAATTCATTTCGACACACAACATTATAATGCCTGTTACAACTTTATCTAATAAAGAAAGACGAGAAGGGAAATGAAGAAAGACGAGAAGGGAAATGGGAAACGTTGGCTTTTGTTCCTCTTACTTCACCTGATCATAATTATAAAACTTTTCCCAATTGACAGTGAAACAATCAAACTTCAGGGTTTTCCCGCATCAATGAAGAACAAGTGTTGATGCGCCATCCTCTCTGAAAAGCACTTAATATGAAAATGGAATTATTAGAAACTTTATTGTTAGTTGGTTTCCCTATTATTGTCAACTTTTGAACGTTCTTTGTGAAAGTCATATGTTTCCCTTTCTCTTCAAATATCTGAAATTCGTTTCCATTTCGTGCAAGCAACTTTTGGAACAGTGACATTTTTATTTTTATTATAAACTGTACGTTTTTTGGTGCCCAAGTTTCGGGAAATTGAAATGGCAAAAAGACTTTGAAGTAACAATTAAGCACAGGCTTGACTTTTTCAAATCAATTCTCTGTTTTTCTCAGAATTATGGAAATATGCTATTTGCTTCCTTGTACGACATCGAAATTGAACTCGCAATGGATGTCACCAATGGAGGACAGGCATAAAATCTTATTCTGAACAATTGCAACAATGAAGGGCAAGTCCAATACATAATTATTGCGTGTGCGTAACTTCGAAATTCGTGAAAAGTTTCATGCATTGAAACCTCTTTATATCGGAAACTATCCGGACAAATAAAAATGGGCTTCAAGGAGAAATGGCATCCGTTCCTGAACAAAAAGTGTCCGCTATTTAAATGTGAACTATTTTCCAGCCTAACAAATGGTAAATCGGAGAGCAGGAATTCATTGACATAATGACACCTTGATGACTTTTTATAAGTTTGCTGTTCTATTCTCTCAAATCATTATACATACAGAGAACTACAGGAAAAGATATCATAACCCCCAACCCCGTGACAAGTGAAAAGTTTGCATTCCCAAATGGCCAACCCAAAACACGGGGATTGCAAAATACCGACTCTAGTGGTTTTGGTCCTGCTGACAAGATACCATGAATGATTTCAATTGATTAATCCGATTTTCCGTTTTTGAGATTTTCCCGTTGAATTCTTCTGGAGTGGAATCGACGTCATTATATAAATCCAGAATTGCCTTCAAAACAAAAAATAAATATATAAATATAGACGAATAGTTGTATACACGAGTGTGTTTGGCTGACAAGATGCCATCGTAAAATGTTACCATTGAAAGTCTGTATTTTTCGTTTGAAACAACGAGGCCTTACGCTATAACGTTCTCGTTAACCCAGACAAAAATAACAAAGATTTGACCGCAAAACTATTGATGAACGCATCTTGTTAGAGACAAACCTATTTTATATTGATATACAATTTGTTGTATTTGACTTAATTTAACACCCTTTTATTTTATATTGGTACTATTTTTAACCATGAAAAACCAAATTCCTACATTTGGATGAGTAACGATGACGATGATTCGACAACTAGCTGCCCAAATAATAAGAAAATATAACCGTTGTAAATGAAGCTGCTCAAATAATAAGAAAATGTAACCGTTGTAAATGAAGCTGCCCAAATAAGAAAAGAATACCGCAGCAGCAGCCTTTAATATACACGTCTGTCCAAAAGAACGCTGCTACACTGTGTTAGCACATTACAACCATTTCCGTTTTTTCTAATTAACGCCCTGGGCTTATTTAATATTTCGGATTTTAGAGCATGCGTTTAGTGAAGAGGGCGTTTATTAAAGGAAATCCGGTAATAAGTTAATCAGTTTGCTTTCAATGCTGTTCGGAATAACGAGCGTAAGGTGCCACACACTCACCTTTTTAATTTCGCTTAAATAAAGGCCACCCTTGATGGCAGGAAAGTTGGGTAAGTGTGATCTTTTATAGGCGTCGATACCATTGGTATGTAAGTTGGCCACGTACTCTTCAATGGAAGCTTCCTTCTGCTTCTTCAGGATGTAATCCATTTGTTTTTTGAAAGCAAGCAAACCTTTCTTCTGTCCCTCGATGTAAATAGCCTCCGATTTCGCATTCCATTCTTGTAAGCCTGTAAATCAACGTGTTTACAGATCAGTAGAATGTTAACAGGAAGTGCTCCATTCGAAGAAGTGCTACATTATTTACAGATTAATAGAGTGTTTACAATATCGAGGATGTGAATGACTCTTATCTTCCTTCATAACTTTTGCTACAACAAAATAGATATCTCCTTACTGATGTCAATGTAAGGTCCTTTTAGCCGGTAAACTTTTAGATAAACTACACTCAAAACTTACTTAAAATAGATTAGTTTACAGGATACTTTATCGTGTACATAATTCAAAAAATTTATCAACTGAAGTCAATGAAGAAAGAAAATCAGTTTCTATTATGTAATTCGCGAAGACGAGAGTTTAAAGCAAATGATGTATTTTCCAACCTCTACATTATTTTTCAGTACAGATGCACAAAAAGTCAGTATCCCGTATAGAATATACTGTTATTTGAATGTGACTCATAGAATTATTTCAAATCAGCTCTTGATGTTTTTGTTCAAATTTACGGTGCACATCATCAGCCGATTCTTTTGAAACAAAGCCATTTTAAGCACTCACAAAATAATCAACCCAGTGGGCAAAATCTTCAAAATCTTCGTCTCTGTGGAGGATTTTTTTTTATTGAAACAGCAAGTAATATTGCTTGCTTGATATTTTGAAGATTTTGCCCACTGGGAAGGTTTTACAACACTAGTATCCTTGTGTTGTTTGTGCTACTTTCCTAAATTAGCTTATTCAGTGAACTTTGATGAGGTGATCAAACCACGTAATAAATTTCCTACCATGTCGAATTTTATTATACCAAAAAAATAGGTCTTCTAGATCAGCAACAGATAGGTTCCTCGAAATTTCTAAATTTAAAAATGAATAGAAGAAGAATGTAGACTACATAAAATTAGCACACACACACACACACACACACACACACACACACACACACACACACACACACACAACAACAACAACAAAAAAACAACAACAACAAAAACAAAAAAAAACAAACAAACAAAACATATCGAAAGCTACCTAAATTATTAATGTCCTTCTTCATTTCCTCTAGATCTTTCAAATAAGATTTTTTGGTCTGCAGATACATTTGCCGTTGATATTCCGACGAGTCGGCGAACCTTTTCATGCCTTGCGTCAGTTTATCGTACTTGTCGACGACATGTTTCATTTGTTGGCACGAATCAAGAGCTGAAATAGAAATGATGTGATAAATACAATAACATTTGGTCATCTGGAATCTGGCTTAACAGGCAGTTTGGTAAGTTAATGGTCTTTGAACGGTTCCGCAGAATTCCTTCATCTGACAATTTCTCTTCATTACTCAGCGACCGTGTTACGGTGCTGAGAATTAAAATAGCCCGTATTTCTTGTCGTCCAGCTCCGATGAAAGGCCTAGTGTTCCTCTAGACTCATTTCCGTCATATAATGGCGTATGAATTAGCGACAACCGCGTGACAAAAAAATAGGCTCCAAAGATATGCAGGACAAGTAATTCTTTTATTTAAGTTTGATCATCAGATGAAAATAAAACATAAAGATAACATATCCGTTTCATATCTTTCAGATTTGTTACTCAATGCTGATTTCAACATGATGCAACGAAATCGCCAGTAAAAATTTGCAACATAAAGTGTTGAATGAACTTTTTCGATCATGTTATAACAGATTTTGGAATTGGTCATTCATTATTCTTGAAGAATATAAAAATGTGAGAGTGTCAAATCACCTCCTGCCTCCCTAACTGGCACATCCCTAACTTTATGACACCATCCACACAAATTGCACCATCTATTCAACTATGATAAAAAGGAATTTTTTTGCCACCCTCTGTGTCATCAAGAAAACTTGTCACTTATCGTACAAATGGCTTTTGGTCCATACAACACTCTGTTTGTTAAAATGATAGATTTTGAAGACCTACTCACGTTTCTGGTGCAACGGCTGAAGAAACTTTGGAACTACAGTATAACCCCGTTAAGTCGGACACGGTTTAAGTCAAACTTTTCTTTAAGTCGGACTAAAACCTTGTCCCCTTTGGACTTGAAATAAGTAGAGTCTGACTTAAGACGAAGTTCGGATAGGTCGGACTCCCGATAAGTCAGACCGATTATTTCGGTCCCCTGAGAGTCCGACTTAACGGGGTTATACTGTATTGTCGGATGGAATGACAATACATAAATATAGGTTGCAGAGGAAAATCGCATATATATTATGTAATATTGGTTTTGTTTGAACACATGATTAATATATATGATCGTTCTTTCACAGTACAGCCTTATGCGTTTGCGAAGGAATATAGATGAAAACACAAAGGATTTTTGTTTACAGTATATATAGTTTTATCTGTTACATAAAGACATGTTTTTTCATGTGATTTTAATGAAATCTTAGATAAACGAAAGACCATTACCTTCTGAAGATGGCGACTCTTCATGAAAGCTCATTTTATCTTATTGCAGAATTTATTTTTACTAGGGCCATTCATTAAATGGCTACACTATAGCCCGAAAGAAACTTTACATTTTTGTGTAAGATAAAATTACTTCCACGAATAGTCACCATCTTTAACGGTCATTTGTTTATCAGACGTTAAGATTTTAAAAAAAATCGTGTTGAAAACATAATGACTTCATGTAACAAATAAAACTTTAATCTTTTGTGTTTTCATTTAAAAATTCATTCCTTTGCGGAAACGTAAAGTTTCTTTCGGACTGTACTGTAATATGGTGGAATTTATTCCTGCGCATACCTTGTTCGAGAAAATGTTTGTATTTTTTGCGTATAGGGAATTTACAAGATTGTTCCTCTGAATGAATAATTGTTCCACAAGGTGGAAAATATAGCGTACCCCTACATTTTCTGTTGTTTTAATATGAATTTCTTTGATCAATCTCTACGTGGAGAGTTTTATAAAATGCTTTTTAAATTTTTTTAATCAAAACAATTGAAACAAAAAGTGCATCTATTTCCATAGCTTAATCTTGTAGCATATCTTCACAGCTGTGCAAAATTTTGTTGATTATAACGCAGACCTTTCAAAACTTTTACTGACAGAGCAAAAATTTTTGCAGACAATAAATTTTGCATAATACCTAATTTTTGTGATTCTAGAAAGTATTGTTTTTTTGCGGAATTAATTTTTGCGAATTGCGGGTGAAGATTGTGGAATTTTGTTTCAGATTTGAAACACATAATTTTTTTTCAAAAGGTATGAAGAAAATACTCAAACGTTACTTTAAATTTATCAAAAATAAAGTTATGCTTTGTTGACAGAGAATCTCCCTAAATTGTTGAAAATTTTGTGCAATTAATTTTTGCGACTGATAAAAATCGAAAAAAATCTGTGGAATTTATTTTCACGATTGATCGAATTTGACGCACTTGGGCAAAATAGCAAAAATTAGTTCTGCAATAATTAATGCCTCAAAATTTTAATGTCCTCAAGGTAATGCTTTTACTGCACTTACTATATTTCAAATCGGATATCGGAAAAGTTGTACTCATTGGAATAACAATTAAGCAGCAGGACCGACCAATATTTGTTCCACTTTGAAAAAACGACAGCAAATGAAATAGAAGAAAAAGAGAATTTCTTCTGTTATTTCTGCTTAAAAAATAACTTGCGGATCTCAAGCAATATTTTGTAGAATTTATTTTTTATAGCCAAAATTCCTGTTATTACTTGTTGCACTGACACGGATTCTCTTTATATACCTATGTTTCTTGGGCCCTGTTTTCAAAAGTGTTTATTAAAGGAAGTAATTTTTACGACAATTTTTGAATCTACAAAAATATTCTACAACAGTTAAACAAGCTAACAATAACTGCTAATTTTGCCGGTATTGTCGCCGAGTTCGCAGCTTCAGGCAGCATTTTTAATGGTAAAGCTCCGGTGAAATATCTCACGAAAACGTTTGAAAGAACGAGACATAACCTGAACCTAACCTTGCTTACCCAAACAAAATTTTAAATGTTTTCTCACCATAAACTCAGGAAAAGAGAAATTGTCAGTTTTAACTGTACGATTTTCTTCCTATATGGACTTCGCTATATACAAATTATGCTATATGCAAATATAGGACTTCAAAAAATAACGAAAAGTCAGGATTTCATATAAATCAGAAACTACCCTAAAGGTCCAAATTGTTACCATGACGACTAAGAATTTTCAATTAGAAATCGAACCGAAACTTACTTACATCGAACTTCTGTGACGTCATTCTCGTCTTGTGTTCCAGTAAACAAAGGCACGCTGTTCATGTTAAAATCGAAACCTTCCAGCAAACTCCACGGTGATGCACGATGAAAAGCATGCATACTGTCGGCATTCATATGGTCGTAAACGATGGGGTCGTCGATAATAGAACGGTAATAAGCCTCTTCTTTGGACGAAACTGTCGTTCTGGTTCCTCTCCCCTAAAAGAGAAAAAAGAAAAAGAAAATGTTTAAACCTGCTGCTGTTTTTTTGATGGGATTTGAAGGCAACGATTATTTTTATCACAAAATATGTGCGAACACGTTTCTATAGCAACAAAATTAAAAAATGCCAAATTTTAAAATCAGGTGATTTCATTTTTTACCTTATCGCGGGAAATCGGGGAAAAGTGACTAATATTTTCCCCATTTTTTCCCCCGATAACGTATCCGACAGCTTTTTAAAATTACATACTTCCAACCCCTTTGGAAAGTAAGATTTACCAGCAACAACATCGTCAATTTTCGTTTGGATAATTTTCTCTTGTTCGTCCAAGTCAACTTGTTGCTGTTGTAGATTTGATATGGAACCTTAAATATCAAACTCAAAAATATTCCCTTGATGTTTGAAGAGTCTCTCCTTCGAAAGGCAGGAATTTTCATGATCGCCCGTCATATACAATCATGCAATAACGTAACTAACACTTAGAGGAAACACTACTTTACACAAGAATATTTTATACATGAACTAAAAGTTGCAAAGGCGGCGGGCGGCTCCTTTCCTCCAATAATTATCGTTAATTCAGGAAGACGCCAAACAACACGCAATTGTTTGACGCCCTAAGGCAGTTAATAATAACAATAACCTAACTACGCCCATGGAAAAAAATCCGGAAAGTTAAATAGACGACAAAGACTTACCGCAGAAATCCTGCTGGACGAAACCGTCTGCGTACAATTCAGGAAATCTTTTGTTGATTGTTTTCTCGGCAATTTTTCTGTAGATATTAGCGTCTATAGAAATGTCATTCTTCCATTGAATTTCTGTTTCATATAAAACTCCTTGCACTGAAAAGAAGGAGGATGTCTTCCAATACTGAAATAGAGAAATAGAAAGTAAATTATCAGCAAATTCAATACTAATTTATTTCTCGAATATTTCCACAGGATGAAACACTTCCAAAAACTAAAGTTTCTGTTATCAATGTCCTGAAAATAACTTGCATAGAAAAATGTTCTGGACATTTGATCATGGTGTTTGTTTTCCCCAACAATACACTAATTTCATAAAAGAGAAGTCACATGAAGACGTTCCGATCAGAATAATGGATGCTGCAGGTCTATCTCAACCGCTAGACTCGACAACTTATTCAGACTTCATTCCAGCTGTCAAGGTGAGAACAGATCATCGATTCACATTATTATAGTCGCTTGTTTTGAACTCCGACCTCCCGCTCTGGAGTGGAGCACTTTACCACAAGTCTAATATTTTTCATTGCATTTATAAATGTTTATAAATATATATAAAATATATATTTGTATATATATAATTTATAAATATTTGAGATATGGATATGGAGTTGAGTATTAACACCTCATTTATGAACGAGGGAGATAAAGAAAACAGGATGTCACCTTGTTTAGATAACCACTGGTACAAATTGATCTGAGAATTATGGAGTTATTTGTATACACAGTGCCAACGATTTTGTGGACGTCAAGAACAGGTTTAAATGTTGTGGACACAGTTTTAAGCAGCTGCTTTGATGCATCAATTAAAGTTTGATAGCTTTTCGAAAATTCTGTACTTGCCGTACGTAATGAAGTCAGCATTTGTGTGGAACCAAAAATTGCCTAAACAGAAAAAGTAACAAGCAAAGTCAAAGAACGGCAATTGTGTCCTAAATAGGGACTATTGACAGCCGTCATCAGAAGAAGAGAAATACTCACGTCAATACCGACACTGTCGCCCCATAACACAATTTTTTTACCCATTTTCTCTAATTCACATCGTGCTATGCAGAGTATATCTTTCACTTTCCACTTGCAGTTATCCCAGCCAGGACATCCCACCCAGTTCCCCCAAATTTTATAACATTGCGCATTCCAACCAAAGAACGGCACGCAAACTAAAAAAAACCAACAACATTAACAACCATATTCTTAAGAGCCTTTTGAAATAGAATTCTTGAAAGCTTACGGCGCTGGGTAAATCCTTAGTTCTTCAGCAATCTAAATTCGTCTATTAGTTGAAATATGACCTCCAGATAGAAAATAGACCGTTCGAAAAATAGCACAGTCTTTGCCTCGTTTTCATGTTTAATGATAATGACGTCATCCACGGAAAACACAGTTCCTCAAGGAAAAATATTTCTTTTATAAGTGTGTGAACCATCCAGTAAATTTTAAGATGGAAACGATGCGAATACTGCGTGTGACCTATTTTTCGCAACCGTCTCTTGGTCAAATAAATAAATAACAGCAGCCCAATTACCATAAGCCTGTCCATACGAGATCAATAAAATTCAAACTATCAGGCCTTTGAAAAAACAAAACTATTAACATTATTACCATCACCGCATTCGGCATCACAGGATTTTTTTAATTCAACCTTTGCTTCCTTCATTTGTTCTAAACGCTTCTTCAGTTTTTCTAAGTAACCCTCTATACTAAATCTCCAGCCATCCAATCTCCGTTCGGCTTCCTTATAACCTAAAAAATAAATAAATAAAAATAAATAAATAAATTGACAAACGAGATAAACAATGAGAAATGTTTACATCCAGACCAACTAATTTTTCAGGTGAAAACTCTTATAAAAGTGTGTGACAGAACAAGCCATAGCCTGACCTTAAGTCTCACTAATCCAAACAAATTTTACAATGTTTTCACCACGAACTTTGGTGGTCTGAAAAATGAGGCATTAACTGTATGATAAAGAAGATAGCATGTTTGTTTATATTTTCTTGTAGATGCCTTCTTTTTTGTCGCTGACTAACTACCATATTTCTACCTCGTTCGGTGTTTTTAACCAGGGCGTTACATTTTCCAAGGTTTTCTCCCGCTTCGATGATTGCGTCATTGATCAATTTGAGGACGGAATGCATGATGATTGTTCGGTCATTCTCTTTCAAACATCCTTCAAACTGAAATAACAAAGTAAAAAGATGAAAATGAAGAAGAAGAATTAATGTTGCATTATAATGAACTGCACCCTGCAGGAGAAGATCCTTCCACCATATTCACCCTGAACCTTTTAAGCGTTTTGTGTCCTCTTATTCTCCTAACACGAACAAAATATACCGACATCATAAGATGTTTAAATGTGTTCACACTAAATCTTATAGAGGAGTGTTTTGACATCGTTAACCATTAATATTCCCGAGCAATGGGAATTCGCATTCAGATCCTTGTGTCACAAAGTGTTCACACTAGAAGAAATAGCGTCACGATAACATATCTGGTACAGGTCTGCAATCCTCCACAAAATATAATCAGAAAAGTTCATTTTTTAATGAACGCTGTAGCCGATGTTGACAAATATAAAACAAAAGCAACCTGGTACTCAGTCTTCAAAATTTGTCCAGACATTTTCCCTTTAAAAGAGATGTCCATCAGGAATATATCGTAAAAACGACCAGTGATATTGAAAAAGACATGATCATCGACAAAGTCCATTGAAACGCTTGACGCAGCACCAAGTGTGTGTAAGTAACCACGAAGCACGACCTAAAATTATAAGGTATATCACTGTGTAGATGTACAAAAAGAACTTGGTGAGGGCACATTATTGATGGAGTATGTTTGACGGAGTCTGGAAGGAGCAGCTGACCCATTTCGTATTGTTCAAATGAGGGATTCCAACCCTCAGTTCTATTTATAACATTATTTTTAAGTACTGTAGACAAAACAGCAACAAGCTAAAAGCTTCTTACACTTGACTCCTGACTGGACATAACAATATCAAGTACTGGACCTCTGTTGGGTAGATTTCGTGAATATCGCACTTGAATTAACCCATTCAGGATGTCTAGTGGCAGCATTTGTATGCTACAAGATATTTTCTTATCGGAAAGAAGACATTTCATTGGTTGATAGAATTCAAATAGTCTGATGTCACCCATGATGCTGTACCCATAGTCAATATGGTAGCCCATTGAGTTTATATCAACACCTATATTGATGAAAATACTATGTAACTACGAAATCAGCGATGGAGGTGACATACTTATTAGAAAATTCCCTGGTCTGAAAGTCTATTATAAGATTTCGTCAATTCTTTCTTTGTTCTTTAATAGGCAAACTTTGTTTTACACACTGACTGAATTTCAACCTATCCACAGTAGTTATTCGCCATCACGTGATCAAGTGTGCAAAACAAACTACAGTTAGGTAGTTCAAGTTAAAAAAAGCGACAATACAACTTATCACTATATTTGATCACATGACATATTACAACCAATGAACAGTAATTATTTACTATCATGTGATCAGAGTGAATGCAAAACAAACTACAGTTAGGTAGTTCAAGTTAAAAAATACTGACAATAGAACTTCACAATAGACTTACAGACCAGGGAAGTTTCTAATCATTGTGTTTTAATTAAAATAAAAAGGGGTATTTTGAACCCTGAATACATCAAAATCACCCACTGGTATTGCTGCCCTATTCATTAAAGTTTTAAAAGAAAAACATACCATCTTGGTTGGATGTAAACAAAAATTTCGCCCCATTCGAGAACGCCGTTTGACTAACTGCTTTCGGTAATTTTAACTTATAACCGAAGGCATTAGCTACAGACTGGAGGGTGATGTCATTTAAGTCGGAGATGAGATAATTATTTTTAGGGGTTCTTGCATCAAAATGATAAGTAGCTTGAAGTTTTATGACATCGTCTTTACGAACTGAAGTTCCTTTACCAAGAATGATTGTAGTAGACATTGCTAAAAAAAAAATAAAAAAATACTTCACTGCAAATTATCCTACCAAGAAACAAAGTTACTATGATCCTAATAAAAATAACCCTGTCTACATTAACTCTTGTGAACGTACTACACATTCTTATAACACCTCATAACTTTAGAGGGGAAAAATGAAACTAACCAAGCTAAAATATTGCTTTATTTACGTCATAGAAAACTAGAATATACAGTATACATCCGCTAATTTGAACATAGTTTTGCAGTCATTTCCCCTTAGTTTCAGATTATATTTTATATTCTGTAAATTATGTCTGACGAGCCAACCTGTATAATATGAAAGGAGCCAGGCTTTTTGTTCGAAATAACGAATGTTCGAATTAACCAAAGTTAAGGTAAAATCAAGAATCTTTCTGAAGAGAGAAATTATGTTTCTTTTATGGAGTATTTTCGGAATTTATTTTCTAAAAACATCCGTGATGACGGTTTCCCGCCTTTTCAAGTCTGTTAATACAACTTCCCGAATTTCCTGTTTAAACGCCGTGTTTTTGTTTAGTTAGTACACCCAGCCTCGTTTTAGATATCAACATTGTCTCTAATCATTCTTCTGGGAGTTTGAATAATAGAAATAATTACTAAGTAATAATTCTTATGCCCGTTTGTGATCATGAAAATTCGAGGATTCGAGGAAAAGAGGAGGACCGAAAAATGGTTTGATTTAGCGAAATGTTCGAATAATTGGGATTCGAATTAACCAGCAGAAAGTATGAGACTTTCTTACAGCAAACTCTAAAGACTTGAGATTTTGTTCGAATTAGCGAAAAGTTCCAATCAAGCAGCAGTCGAATTAGCGGATGTATACGGTATGCGAAAAAACAATAGAAAACTAAGAATCAACTATGAAACTACTCATGTTTTATAAAAAAAAGATAAGGAACTTGAGGCTGAAACCAAAGTTAAGGTTCCTTATAAAAAAACATGTATAAAGCACTTCCCTTCAGCTCAAAACATTCTCACGTTACGATCTCTTTGATAATTATCAATAACTTTTGTACAAAAAATTGTAACATTTTTACCAACAGATGTTAATGTATCCTTCTCAAGATCGACGATGGAATGGATGAGTGGATCATTAAACTGCAGTTTTGACAATCCATAAGCTTTATTCAGGTCTAAGTCTTCACTCGTTTGCAGGCTTGATACAATTTGTAATTTACCACTAGCAGCTTCATATAAATAACCTAATGAAACAACATGAGGATAATTAGATTAAATTAGTTGGGTTTTCAAATTTAAGCCTTGGGGTCACAATGCAATATTTTTGTGTGCATGCTATGAAACAATATTGCACTGCATATGCCTGAAGACATGGGTGGGAAACATTTTTGCAATGATGAAATACGCACGGTTCAAGAATTCGATTATAATTTCTAAACCGTTTTTTTTATCTTGTTGAAACAACATGTTCAAATTATTTTTGTTGCATTGCAAGGCTGTGCGATAAAATTTTACAGGCACCTGCAGCTCAGCTGTTGCATTCTATAAAGTGTTGGTAATGAACTACTCATAATGCAAGTATTCCATTATAATTTTTAAAGCTTATAACTTCTCATCAAGATTATTAGTTACAACTGTTGACCAACAAACATAAGAACAGACAATTAAAATAACTGTGGTAAAGAGTGAAAATTATTTTTTTTACCTTTCACACTGACTGCTTGTGGGATATTGATTACCATACCAAGCCTCACAAAAACCAATGCATTTTGTTGTTCATTTTCGTTGTATGTGAACAGAAGTTCTGAGCTTTCAATCTTGACATTTCCATCAGTTGAAAGTGATTCTGACATATGTAACTTTGAAATCAAACTCACTCTTGTTTGGGATAAGTAACCTTATAAGCAAATTGAAAAATAAATTGTTTTCCAAATGTCCTATCAATTTGGATTTTAAAGCGCTTTACAATATAGACACTGTTTCATATTAAGATTGGTGTGTGTTTATTTCACTTGATAAGAAACCCTTCCAACAAACATTTTGACACTTAAATCTTCAAAACAAGCTTCTGTCAGGAAAATATTAATGACACCTCGAGAAATAATACAAACTACCAACCGGTTAATGTGATCTTCACATCATCTGCTAATCTTTTTTTCAGCCACCTGCATAAGTCATTTCGTTTACAATTGTCTGGCATGCCCATAGCACACGATATGCTTAAACCTAAACATTTTATTTTACGCAATCAATGATGGAGATGCTAGGCTATTCATTTTGTTTATTTTTCACTTATTTTCGGCATACACGTGTTGTTTTGCTTATAAAGTAGTAATATATCTAACCCTTTTTGATTTTGATACTTCCAAGGTCTTCAGCAGAAAATGGCAGTTTTGTTGTAGTGAATTCGTCTTCCCATTCATCAGGTACAAAATCTAAATCAGAATACAGGATGAAGGACTACTTTTATAATATACGCAAGTCTATGATGTCACAAGCAGGAACCATTTTGTCATTTTTAAAGAACATAGCATACAGTGGCAAAACTGAAGGTTTTCTATTATGTTGAATCGTCCATGCCGACTTGACTTTTAGCAGACTTTGCACATGTTCTCCTGTCTTAAATTACGATTTCGACATGCGCAAAGCCTGCCAAAGTCAACTCCATGTGGATGATTCCGCATAATGGGAAACAACCTTGATGCTTGACTGAATTATTTTGATAAAAAACAATGTGATCAATTTGAAGAAACAATACTAAATCGAGCAAGTGAAAATATGAAGGGGCACGCTTGAATTAAGAGGATATTTAGGAAGATTCGCCACTGACATACCAAGCTTATCAGCTTCCTTTGTACGTGTACTGTTTTCCAAACTCCTTGTAGCAACAAACTGTCTCTTCTGTATGATTTCGTCAGTAGTGTTCAACAGTGAGGTGATGATTGCACTTCTTTTAGAAACTTTCTAGAATCAAAGCGCATTATGTAAATCTGTTTGCATGAGTTTTTTTAATTTCATATCATTTCAGAAAAGCAATTTTGTACGGATCGAGAAATGATCGCATCATGGACATACATTGGATGGTTTTTGGTGCATTGGGATATCTTTATCTGTGTTGCTGAATATTATCACTGAAAGAATAAAAAGAGATACAGTGGAAAAAAATTATATACTTACTCTTCGTAAAACTATGTTTAAAGTTTTTAATTTATATGGCGAAAAAAGATATTTATTTAAGAAACTTGAAAATCCAATCCTATTCCATTACAAACTCAACTTTGATTCTATTCATTAGTGAATGTTATCACTGCGCTTCAGAGATCATTGCAGTGCTACACTGATGCGAGCCTCCCATCAGGAATGAATACCTCAGGTTTTAAGGCAACAACCTAGGCATACCAGACTGTTAGATGATTGTGGTGTTATTTATGATTTCAGGCACATTTTTCTTTCATCATTATTATCAATTTTTAATCATATCAATCATATTTCTTATCATGTCCCAGTTCATATATTTAACCATTCTAGTGCTGGGATTTGAACCACAATCTGCTATCATTATTTGTAAGGCAAGTCCACTGCCTTACCAAGTGAGCTATACACCCCAAGGCAATTCAGATATAAACCAGACAGGTTACCTATCATCATGTTATCAAACCAAGCTGCAGAAGTAATTCTTTTTCCATACATGTTCTCAAGAATATGATCCAACCTCTCATTGATAGCAGTTATGCCCAAAACTATACTATATTTGGTAATACCGTTTAAGAACGGTTTGTCACGTGTGGCCCTTTTTCCACGCAAATATAACTTTGTCTTATGCTTCTTCTCTTGCAGTCCATGCGAACGTTTCTCGTGAATAACACTAGTTTGTAAGTGACGTGCATGGGACCGTTTAAGATTGCTGAAAATATTACTTAACTCTGCATTGACATTAAGTGGTGAGGAATCACTATTCAATGTATCTTCAATACTGTGTGCATTCCCTGACGGATTTGTATATTCACCTGAAATGAGAAACGTCATCGAAATACAAATCTTTCTGGTCCGCATCAAGATCTAATCCAGATAACCCATGCTTATCGAAACCTTTGGTTATTGAACCAACATGGACATTTTCAGTTTCTGAGGAGTTAGAAGATTTTGTTTCGTTGCTACTTTCCATAGTGGCATTATGGTGATCCTCAATACTGGAAGATCCAGAAGTTTCAAGAATGTAGTCTTCATCGAAAGGTTCTTCACTTCCCATAGACAAATGACCATTTTTCTTACTACTAGATGTATTTAAAAAGAATGGTCGGAAGAAAAAGTGGCTAGCTTGCTTCGTTTTGTCGATTATTTTAGATTCTCCAGAGTGAGTATTTGGGAGTTTAAAATTTTCAGTGAAATTTTCAGATGACAATTTCGTGTTAGATTGGTCATTTTTGTCAACATTAGAATCCAGCGAAAAGATATCATTCTTCTCATCTTTTTCATTCACTGATGTTTCGTGGCTTTGTTGTGCTGAATGAGTCTTCAATGAGGAATTGCTCCATTTAGGTTTTTTATCATCTGTTAATAATTTTTCTGCCAATGTGTTTGCTCCTTTCCATGCAACACCAGCTAACTGAAGATTTTCACCAAACAGGAAAGGAGCACCAGATATTCTGAAAACCAGAAAATAACACTAAAAACAATTTATACAGATTTTTTTATTATAATAAGAAACCTGACTCTGAGAAAGCACAAATTTTAAAAGAAAGAATTAAAGAAACTTTAGCAGGCTGACATGAGCAATTGGAGAAATTGGAGAAAGGTGAAACAGGAATTTGGATGTGATAGAAGAAAACAAAAATTTTATGCTTTATTGGTAATTTTGCTAAATTAAAGTGATGCAAACAATGCCTAAAAGGTATTCCTGGATAAAGTTTTACATTAGACGTTAAAATTTTACCTGTATCCATTTTTTTCTTCAGTTAAAACGAGATCACCGAATCCAAAATTGGACAAGTCAGGAAAGGAATTTGACAACTGAAATTCGTCTTTATCAAAACCAAGCGCCATCAAAAGTTCCTGAAGGTTCAGATTTTGCACAGTTGCTTTCACTGTTTTTTCTATTTTGTTTGTTTGAAAGATTTCAACAGAAACTTCATATTCTTGACCCTTTTCTTTTGTTACAGATCCGGTACTCGTGACAGTCCATTCTTTTTTATCTTTAACAATCCTAACGTCAACATTTTTGACTTCCAGAGCAGCATTGAACAACCATATACTTTTTTCAACAGATAATCTTAGATCTAACAATATTAAAGACATCTGTAAGATTTATAACATAAAGAATAATGGTTGAGCATTGATTATTGCAACAGAGAGAACCTAAAAAAAGCTTCTTAATTGATACCCAATTGACAGTAGAAAAATCTGCAAGGAAACTTGAAAATTTGAAATGAAACTTAAATAAACAACATACCATACTCAGATGTCTTTGGATCATAATAAAAATGTGAAATATTAATTTTTGCAGACGAGGAAAACACTTCAGCAGGTAACTTTATTTCAGTTTTTTTATCAGCTGAAATGCACTCCAAAAACTTTTCCATGGTTGGATTTAAGCCATTGTTCATCTTGTACAGATACCGGCCATCAGATTTCACTTGTAATTCAATTGAAATCACTTCGGGAATGTCTGGAAAAAATTTTGATTTCATTTAAGAAAAAAACGATAAAAATATTAATGATGCGAAAAGTCACAAGATTCACCTGAAGATGTATCTTTACAAATCCTCTTAAACTCGTTTCTTGATAGTTCCGTTCTGGCCGTCAAACCAACAGGCAAAAGCATGGGTTCTGGAGCTGCTAAGGTTATGTCATTACCTTCTGAGAGACTGAGAGCCCAATCAAAGGTAGACAGTTTTCCGATCATTGGAAAGGAAAATTTATAAAACCCATGTTCACTCATAGAGGAAAAAATCTGATCCATTGATTTTCCTATAAGAAAAACCAAAAACTATTGATGAATGAAATTGGTTTTGAAATTTATAATGAACTTTGTCACAAGTGATATTGAAATTTATTGGGAATTTACACACTCAGCAATAATGAGGATGCTGTTTCATTACCAATGTATTAAAAGCTTAATCAACAAAATTAGATGGATCTGATTGGCTTAGACAGTGTATGAAGTTTACAATTAGAGAACAAATTACATCTATGCTGGAAACAATCCAGACTCACAAAATTAATAACAATTTACCCTTGTTACTAGCAATTAACTGTTAATTGCACTCAAAAACATGTGATTACTGGTAATATGCAAAATTTGTCTCTTAGTTTTGAAGAAGATGATAGACATTTGAATGGCAGAATTGCAATATTGGTCATGAAACTTTAAGTATCAGATACTAACCTTTTCCGATATTGAACACCAGAGCAATTTTAGGATTTTCCCCTCGTTTCTTATTAATGACCACAAACAAGTTTTCTTTCCCAAATGCTAAATTTTCATCATTTGCTTCAGCATTAGCAACTACTTGCATCACACCATCAGTTGTCAGTTTCCCAATAATTGTTGGATTAGACAAGGAGATGGTTTTTATATCATCCGTCTTAAACCTCTTCCCAGATTTCAAGATGCCAATGTGATCTATGCTAGCTTTAAATGCAGTTGCCAGCTCTTCTATAGTGACGGATCCAGCATTTTTAATTGAAATATCAAAAGTGCTAAAAAAGTTTAATTCATGGCTAGAGTTATGTTCACTTTAATATACAGTATCAGTTGACTTGTTGAAGAATACTAAGACAAACAAATTAACTGTAGAATAAATAAGATTTAATAAACCTTTTCCCAAATGTTTTATCCAATTGAATCGGTAGCTGATCACCATTTATCTCAATAGCACCTGTCATTTCTAACTTCACTTTGGAGAATTCTTTTTCACCTTACAGAAATATATGTGTGGAGTGAAGACAAATTTGATCAAGAATGAATGAAGAAGGCCTGCAATATCATATCATGCAATAATATTATCCACTTTCCTAGAAAATACTATGGATAAACTTTCTGTGCCTTTCTTGTTTCTGTGGTACTGAATTTTTAATTAACATCTACCCTTTAGGTTGTTCCCAGCCATTTTAGTATTATTAAACTTGTTTTGACGTAAACTCAACTCATATCAATAGTTTGTGATTGAGAATTAAAAAGAAAAGAAGTATAGATATATACCTTTTACAAACTCTAAGTTTTTTATCTTCACATCAGAGATAGCTACATTACCATCAGCAAAATGTATTGTATTCAGTGTGGAACCTTTGAATTGGAACAACTTTTGGTCGTAATTGATTTGTTTAAAATTTAGATTATCTTCTTCAAGGACACCTTTGGTTAATTTCTTTAAGTTAACACCAACAGACGAGGGTATCGTTCTTCTAGCAAGGGTTTCACTTTCTGTTGGTTTATCTACAAATCAAATTGAGAATTTTAAATTTTTAATTTTAATTTTTAATTTTAAATTTTACTTGTTACTGCTCCATTATAATTAAAATATGCACCTTCATCATTGCAAGAAAATAATATTATAACAAAAAAAAGTTCTTTTAATTACAATGTGTTTACTACCTGCTGCATTATCGTTGATAAATTGTGCAAATGACGCTCCCTCTTCGCATTCTGCAACCAATTGTACAGTATCACCAGCATTTCTTGTAGTTAAAGGGCAACCTTCAAGTCTGTTATTTGAATACAAATCAGTGAGCAATATATCTAACGAGAAATTTGAGTAAACATAATCAAGTACATGGATGGGAATAATGGCTCAACCAGGTGCGGATATCTTACAAAAAAACACCGTAATTGGATCTACTACATGCCTTCCAGTTTGAAAAAACATGTGCGTTTTTATTTATTCTCCAAAACTAACAACCAGGATCACTCTGTGGACACGTGGATGGATTACCTTATTTATTGTAAAATAAACTATGAATGACAACCTCGTTCCCAGAGTTTCTTTACACTGGGACAGGAAATTAGCGCGGAAATATACGGACCTTAATTACTGAGGGTAGGCAACAAGCATCAGGCATGTATGTATCTTATTTAATTATCGCAGACACAAAAGTAACGTGGTTGTGGGGTAGAGCAGGGAAGGGAATTCACGTGGTTCATGATTCGGTAATTTCCAATAAAGTGTTATGTATGGTGTCTTGGTGGCTACACGATTTATTTTTATACGCCGAGAGTATTGTGTTAAACTAACTATTTGAAAGCACTTGATTTTCACAGTCAAAACTCTATAAACGTAACTTCAAAAAGCGAATCAGTTCTTCAAAGAAGAGATGTGATGGAGATGTATAATATATATTTATATTGCATTGAGTCACCGAAAATCTGAGAGAACACCACAGCTGCTTATCCCGAAATGTGTAGTTTATGTCTTGTTCACGGGTGGAGCATTAATTCTGTGTTAAAAATATGACATGAATGAAAATTAAGGCTAACGTGGCGCTTCGATGTGTTAGAGTGTGTTTATCTAAACTTTTCAGTGAAAAGTCTTATGAAAACTATTGAAAGAACGAAGCGTCGCGGAAAATTATGACATTGCCATACTTCCCCCCTTTTTATACGGATGTGTATAGCACTTTAAAAGACGATGGATTCTTAATACTCGGTCTATGGTTCAAATCCCTGTACTGTAGAATGACACCAGCCTCTTTGTTCCTCCCGTGTGTGGAAGGTGGGTGGCTTCTTGACCCCTAAGTGACTTGTTGTTTAACATAAACGGAGGAGATCTTCAAATATGAAAACAAAAGCTTTCTACAGAGTGTCAATATTAACACTAATGGACCGACATAACAGGGTAACATTTTATAATCTGTGTTATATATGATTATTTTGAGCATAGACTTCTCGGCACAATTTCGACAGTTATAACACCACTTTACTTTAAGGGTGTCATAATTTTGTCCGATGTCATCAACAAATGATGTCCAAATAATTCAATTTATGAATTCAGTATTGTTATTATTACTATCAATTTCCTATTTATTCAATCATTAATCAAAATGAGGAGACAGAAGCATTCTTACCCTTTCTGAATAGCTGATTATGTCGAACGAAGCTTTCACCATTTGACTGATGAACGAGTAACAATAATATTGTAAACAGAAAAGTCATCCTAAAAATCTTCAAGCACATGTTCTCTCTCTAACGAAAGTTATAACAAAATTTGAAGTTCGCCTACCATGTTAGTGCTAAGCAATCTTCACGATTTAATGTTTAAATTAACGTACCGCAAGTTAAGAATCTGGGCGCTACATTGCTAAAAAAAAATCATGCTTAATGAGGTGTGCAAAATAAAGAGAGCTTCGCTGTGCTAAACAGTTTGACTTTCGGTTTGAAAATAAAATGCTCCTTCAACATAATATTTCATATATCCTTCTCTGGTAAATTAGACTACTGACCGCCGAGGACGAATGTTTTACCCAAATTAGTTATTTTTCACAAAATGTATTACCCCAATTATAATATTGAATTATGTAATAGATTACAATGGAACCCCGCACATTTTAGGTTCGCAAGAGTATTTTGTTCTTCTGATTGGTATAATTGAGTAGTCGATTTCGACCATATATATATATATATATATAAAATAAGGAGAAAAAATTGCCAGGTCAAACTTTTATTGCAGTTCAGTTTATTTCTTCTCGGAGCAAGTCTATATATACAATTGCTCTTTCACACTAATAATCAAACGCAGTCGATATTGAAGGTTTTGATGGTCGTTACCACGTATTGCGCCATCTGTGTGTTTACGGAACGAACAGCTATATCGTACATTCGTTTCAGGATAACATCGCATTTTTCTGAAAGACAGAGGAAAATAATACATTCTAAATTTTAAAACTACATATGGCTTAGGCTAAAAGGTGGTACAAAATCTATGATGTACGTCTACATTTGGTTTTAACACTGTTCTAATCAAAACAGTCAATTAAAGTTCTACAACATTGAAACATACCATCGACCAGGAGTAGAGATTGTGAGATATACTTGGCTGCCGT
Source organism: Turritopsis rubra (assembly GCA_039566895.2). Lineage (NCBI taxonomy): Eukaryota > Metazoa > Cnidaria > Hydrozoa > Anthoathecata > Oceaniidae > Turritopsis > Turritopsis rubra. The sequence goes on from CM077620.1 coordinate 12,483,138, forward strand.
GAGTACCACATCAGGATGTTCACAATACAAACAATCAAGATACGTTTGGATCAGCAATGATGATTTTCTGAAGAAAGTTATGGAAGAAATATAATATAAACGTCGCAAGGATAAAGAAATAAGATAAAACAACAGACTTTCTTGAAGGGAATGCTACAACCATGTATACCCTTTTTACGCAGGCCTAAATTGAGATCTTAAAGCATTAGCTTAACTAAATTTAACTCAAACACTCAGGGGATCGAGTTAAATGTTCGAGATAGCGAGTGGTTTCCAAAGGCAACGAACACGCTCAAGGAACTAAGATTTTTGTTCGAGATAACTGATGTCCAGGACAGCGAAAGTTGACCGAATGTATTAAAGTGTAGCAAGATAAACGATTCCGGTTTGTTCCGCTTTTTAAAAAAAATATAAACCGATCCGGATGGAATGAATACCTGGGGTTTTGTTTACAATGCCGAATAAGAAGCATATGCGATTTTTCCCGTACATCTTCATGAGACGAAGAGGCAAGTGCTGACAATTCTTCCTGAAAAAATGAAAATAGAAATCGAGTTGGAGTTGCATAATTTGGTAACAGAAATATACTACCACAAGTGGATTCATTTTCGCGGATTTCGGCATTTAATCTGCGCGAAATATCTGAAAAGCGAAATTATGATAATTTCGTCATCCGTGAAATTAAATCGCGCGAAAACTAATCCACTTAAGTTATTTGAAACAGTGTTTTTTTCTGACGAGTTCATTGAATAGACTTTACAAAATAATATTTACAAACCTGTTCACCTCGCTAAGCCAAACATCTTACTTATGTTTTTTAACAGATAGACATGGAGTGTCAGAGTTAAAAAACTATTATAACTAATGTAACATTCCACTTTTCTTATTGGTTTACCACGAAATGTCTTATTCAAAAGGTAAAGCCTTGTATCAGCCAATGTACACAGGGAAAAAAGCGGGTAAAGTATAGGATATAAACACATAGATTCTTACCGTGAAATGTTCAATGATATCTGTTCGACGCTTAGATGTTTCATCAAGATCGACAATAACGGCAAGTAAATCTAATGAAGCCGGAAACATCTTTCTCTCAGTAAATCAACGATATTTATTATCCGGATAAGTTATATTGATAATTTACGGAGTTATGGTTTAAGGTTGTGGAGACGATGAAATAAATCAAGTCATAACTGTTCATGTATACAGAGAATATGGTACCTTTGTAATGATGATCGACAGATAATCGACGCTTGAACGACGCCAGCTGCATCTCACTCAACGGGGAATCGTGTATGGCGACAAGAGACGGATGTGACGTCGACTTATAATTCCATGCTGATATGAGGGTACATATAGAAGTCAAGCCTTGGAAGTTTGGGTACTCGTACATCAAGTCACTACGATAAAGAAAACAATGCAATGTTATAACTTGACGAGAACGCGTTTTCGCCATAGCTTGGAATTTTACCCTGAGAACCAAGCAGATTGCTTGATAAGAGGAAGTCACGTCCTTCTCTTGATAAACAGAAAAAACAACAACAACAAAACAACAACCACAACAAAAATACAAGACGTAAGGAACAAAAATGGATGACTTTCAAAAACCATATCTACTATCCAAGCAACATTTGAAGGGGTCTTGTTACACGGTAAACTGTTAGATAAACTATGTTCAAAGCTTACTCAAAATAGATTAGTTTACGGAATAGTTTATCGTGTATCTTTTTAAAAAAATTAATCAATTGACGTCAATGAAGAAAAAAAATAATTCTATTATGAACAAAGTTTCTACTTCGAGCATGGTTTATCTAATAGTTTACCGTCTAAAAGGACCTGGAGAAAATTAAAAGAAGAAACATGCTCATCGATTACGTGAAAATGTATTCATGCTTTTGCAAAACAGCACCCACGTCTTTGTTCCCAGAGGAGATGTAGTGGTTCAAAAACTCTACAAGTTTCTTCACAAACATAGAACATTCATCTTTGGATAGACACGAGGACTAAAACCAAAAATGAAGAGGTTGCTAGCTCAGAGTAATTTAGAAAAGGAACCAATCATTACACTCGATAGCATGAAGAACGAAAGGACTGAAAATCATGTTAACCAATCATATACCTTGATTAAGTCTAAGAAAACATCAAGAAAGAGCATCATCGTACTTTTCCCCATCTAAACGAGCATAAAAGAAAAGTAATCAAAATCAACACTAAATACTCTCCTCGCTCTCCTCCATACCGCACGAATTGCGTACTAACCTCGTCTTCAGCGAAGACGTGCGGACGCAACAAATCGAACAAGCCGAAAATATGTGTACAAAACATGAGTTGATTGGTCAACTTGAACGTCGCAGAAGATAAACGATTTTTTCCTCTTAACATGGACAGAATGATTGGTAGCTGCCTAAAAAAATTGAAAAAACTGACGAAAAAAGTGAAATAACTGACGAAAAAACAAACACGATGTGCCGTAGGTAAGGAAAGGACGACAAAAGGAAATAGGAGGGACATTCGGTTGAAAATGCTATGTTTAACATCACCAATCATAGAGATAATCATTCTTAGTTACCTGATAAAAGCAAACGGATGCTTCACCGCCAATCGTCTGTTGACGTGACTCACACTTCGGAATTTCTCATCCCATTCCGGCAAACACGTCGGTTCCGATATTGACAATAATAAACGATGTATGATATCATCCATCTAAAAATAAAGAAATTAAAAAAATATATTAAACAACCTCGCACTTCTTCACTGCGCACTTCTATGGCGCATCATGGTGGAGTATTCACTTTGTATGGTGAAGAGCTTACAAGGGTCTTCCTCACAAACAAAATATATCTTACTTTAGTGCTTCTCACAAAATAAATCTTACTTCGGTGCTGTTGTGTGTGGGCAGTCCGTGAGACGATTTGTCACTTTCCAGCAGTTCTTTTGATAGATCAGGCAACACAGTTGGCAGCTTCATGTAGAAATATTTCAAGAAACATCGCAAAGTCCTGTCACCATATCTAAAAATTGATATCGATGTCATCGATGACGTCAAAATAGTAAATGGCAGCATAATTCTGGTTGGCTACTAATTAAACGGAATACAGTCCATCCAAGCATATTTTTGAGTAGACGAATATCCCAGTACAAAATGGCCCACGGTGGCCAAAACTACAAAGAGACTTTGATGAGAAAAATGAAAATCATGGCAAATATTTGCTTTGTTCAATAAAATATTCGAGTTTCAAGAGCGGACTTTGTAATATTAAAATTGACAAAAGTTGCAAGAGTCCAAATCTCCCAAGTTTATATTCTCAATTTTTCAGTTTCTCAGTAAATTTTTCGTTCCAGTATAAGAGTCGCCAAACTTCCCTTTTTTAGACCTTCAATTAAGGCATTTGCATAAATTCGCAACGAAACCAAAACGAAACTAACTTGTTTTTCTGCCTGATTACATTAACAGCTTTCCGTAGATCACTTTGTTGCTTTGGCGACAGATTCACCAGTAATGATAAACGTTTTTCCATTAACGCAGTCACACTGAGAAATGTCAGAATAAAAGATTAGGCAAAAAGGAAACACTATAGCAAATATACCATTTTGTTAGGCAATACAGAAGTGTAACATCCTAGTGGGCAAAATCTCAGAAGTATCTGTGGAGGAGTGTTTTTTATTGAAACAGCCAGCGAGATTGATTGCCATTCCTATAGAAAACACTCCTCCTCATAGACTTTTGAAGATTTTGCCCACTGGGATAGTAAAGGAACTTTTTAAAAAACACCAACCGTGGATGATTAGGATCATGGTCACATTCTGAAAGAGAAGATAGATTAACTAAAACCATACACAACAGAATGGATATATATTTGCTTCTAGAAAGTAAGAAAAATTCCAGCAATTTGCTAGTGAACATCCAAGAGAAATTGGTACTATCATCCCTTCAAGAATCTGAAGATGTTAAAGACATAACAATCACATCGGATATTTCAGTTATTTATTTATCTGGAAATATTTGCGCCTCTTTATTCCGCACAGGGTAACCACATGAAATTATGATGTGTGCACAAACAAGACCTAATTATCCAACTGGTGGATGCACAAAATTTGTGGTGTGGTGCGTGAAAGTGCAAGGTGCAAGGGAAGGCAAAAAGGATGCGCGTCAAAATTTCCGGAATCAAGGTAGTTTAATTTGAAAGACAACAGATAAAGTAGTTTGTTACTCTATTCCACTTTGTCTGGCTTGTCTCGTTGACTACTGCAATGAACTGTGATTGAGAACATTGACTTACAAGAAAATCAAGAAAACATTTAAGATGAACCATCTACATAAACTACTGACCCTTAAGCGTGTTGTTCAGTTCAAGCAATACTATTTCCATCAGATTATAAAGATGGCGGGTATGGACATTCACTTCGATTCTATCTTGGTTGCACTACAATGAAACATTCAAAACAAAAGAAGAAACATTACCACAAGCTGACATGTAAAAACAAATATACCGCAATGTTGATGGAATTTAAAGAACGTACGTGTCGCTGACATTTCTTCTTCAGTTCATCTTGCTTGTTTTCTCGTCCTTGCCATAAACGCGGATTATTGAACATTGCATTGATGAAATCCAAGCAGATTGTTGCATCCAAACTAAAGAAGTTTGTCTCATTATTAATTTCATGACATGCATGAACTTACAGCCATGAATACAGCAAACTCCTGGTAACTCGAACCTCCAAGAGACCAATGAATATTGTTGGTCGAGTTACTGAATGTTCGAGTTATCAAGATTCTTTTATGAGAGAGTATTAGTTCAAGGGGATTGCTGAACAGTTTAAGTTCGAGTTAACAAGGGTTCGAGTTGTCGGGATACTACTGTAGTTAAAAACGACAACAGCACAGATAACACTTTGAATCTATTTTCATCGAAGTCTAATAAAAAGAACGAGAGGTTCCTTTACTTTTTACTGTTTGGATGTTGGTTAAGTAACCACGCGAAACAGTCTTGCAGTGTTGCATTTCTACTTTGATGTACTAACACAGACGTCAAGTACAGCGTAGGATGACTTAAAGCACAACCAACAGATTGCCTTTCCAGAAACAAAAACTCTCTTTGCTGAGTAGGATTAAGATGCAAGATTTCTGGATCCAACATTGTCAACCAGTCAATTAGCAGACCACAAACGTTCGCATTACTGGACTTGAATATCTCCACTGCACAAAGGAAAAGAAAATAAGAACAGAAGCAAGAATAATCTTCCATTGCAAGTTAAATTTAGTCAGAATCAAATCAAATGGTTTGCTAGAATTTGGGGACGAGATCATAACTCAAATTAGCCTAAACCAGTCCATATAAAAACAGTGAAAGAGTATATTATAAACATATAAAAACAAGAACACAACAAATGTTTGCACACAGAATAATCTTTATTACCTAATATCTCAATGCAGGATTTTGACATGCGTGCATTTGTAGCATTTGTGCACAAAGCAGAAATAAATGGTTCGCACATTATTTCGCATTTCTCAAATATGATTCCACAAACTAAAATTAATAAAGAAGCTCTCCTAAATTCAACGTACCATGCAAAAGAACAGCTCCAACAAAAATTATGGATGGAACTCTATTCCCAACACTACCTATAACAATCTTCTAGTTTTTAATATTAACAAAGTTTTTCGGTTACTAACCTTTAATTAGTTTTTCTTTTGGTAATGACTTTGGTATGTCATTTTTGAGTAATGTAATGAGATCTTTAGTGATGTCTACAAGATCATCTCCACTTTTCACTTCATCAAATGCATCTAACTGTTCCTCAAAAGTTCTTGATTGAGATTTCAATTTTCTTATATTGCTTGTTGACAATTTGTTATTCTTTAAAAGGGCTGCTAACGTTTGTGTCATACTAGTAGACATTAATTCGCTAGCTATTATTTTTTGAAAAAGCTGTTGCACACTCTCTCGCACTTCTCCACCTTTCGATAAGCAATTCAATAGCAATTTTGTCTCTTTTGTGCTCGTGCAAAAAGCTTCCAAAAATGTTTTGTCTTCACAGAGTTCAAGCAGTGACGTACAAGTGATTTCAATAACACCGGCATCGTTTGGTTTTCCCACTTGCATTGATTCAATGGCAAGTTTTTTTTTCAGTTGGTTCAAGTCCTTCACGGAGTTGGATTTCTTATCAACGAATGTAGAGAGCATAGTTTTCTTAACGAATGCAACTGTTATCTCTGATGGACTAGAATGATAAAAATAAATTTGTCACCCTTGCTGAATACTTGTTTTGCCTGCATTAAATCTCCAACATTTTTGACTAATCATTGATAGTCATGCACACGTTCCTTTCCGTATAATAAAAATGATAATAATAAAATAATAATAAAAATGGATTAGCACAACCAAATACAATAAAAAACTAATGATTTCAAATCAAAAGCGTAATTGTAAACATAAATGAATTAATCGAAACGTACCCTGCTTCCACATCAGTTTTCATTTCGTAATCTTGCTCGGAGATGGGACGCAAATTGTTTTCAATGTCACCAACATGGAGTTTCTTCTCCTCTTTCTGGTAGTCACTGTTGAGGAGAGCGCACAATTTCTCTCCACCACATGCACCCCGTGATTGTGCAAGCTCAACCAACTGGATTATATAATCTAAATAAAGACCTTTTCTTAACACCTTTTTTATGAAATGATGAAAGTCATAATAGCAAATAAAAAAACTCATTGATACTTACATAATATAAATGCTTGATTCAGCACACCCTCTTGAAACAATAAGTTTCCCCACTTCTCCAATAAGTTTTTTATCCCACCCCTCTCAATAAAGACCCCTCTCAATAAAGACCCCTCTGTAGAAGTTCATTATTTAAATAAGTGCCCCTGGCATACCTCTAAATGGAGCATTTATGGTAAAATTCAAGGCAATTAAAATTACTTTGATACACAGCCAGAACACTTCATTATGTCTATGTCAAAATATAGACTGACAAGCATTATTGGGTCTTTTATAAAATTAGAAGCAAACCTGTATCAAATATATCTTGTAGCAACTCATCTGGTTCATTTTCAGCTGCTTTGTCCAATAATGTCAACAAACGATTGAGGCTGGCTACAGGCATGCCTGAGGTTTGTAAGAATAACACAAGTTGGCCACATGGCAGATCCTTCAGACCTGAATGGAAAGATAAACTCAAACAAGACCTTAAAAAATGAAAGCAAGAGAATTCACTTTCAACCAAGACAACCTGGAAACGATTCTTTCAAAAATAACTTCAAAAAAGAAAATCCTTTTTTTATTTTTTAGTAAGCATTAAAAATAAAAATTGACGAAGAGAAAGAAATTCGTTGCAGGTACACATCAATAAAAATTTCACAAATTGTAAAACAGCTCCTTCACCTGCTTGCACCAATGTATCAATATTCGACTGAACCATGAACATTCTTAGCCAATGCTGCAAGATTTCTGTCTTTTCCCCAGTATCTGCTTGCAAGATTTCATAACTGCCTTCCTTAGGAAACCATGTTTTTTGCAGGAATAAACAACTTTCATAATTATCCAGCACAGATGCGAACGTCAGTAATGCAATAGAAGCTTGTGCAACTCTTTCATGTAAAGTTGCACATTTTCCAGAATGTAGTGTATTTCCAGTCCAAGTAATAGAAATCTTATGTGGATTGCCATGCTGGAAAATGAGATAAGAACAATGGCTATAACTTAAGGGTGCATTTTTTTCAGAAGGAGTAATTTCATTGGAAACAATGATTTTACTTTCATATAAACAGTTGTTATTCCGAAAAAGTATTTACCCATTGGTAATCTCCACCTGCAGGTTTCATATGCATCTTGAAATAGCAAACAAAGAGATCTAGCAACGAACAGTACGTCTCATTGCTGTCTGGTAGGCTTCTTGATAAAAGACTTTTTGTTATGGTCTTACGACAGGTGATTAACTGGGACGCATCTTCTGCAAGGAGCTCGCAGAAATCCTCGTCTAAGTCTTTGTAATGTTTCGTAAGAAAACGTATGTACGCGTGCAATCGAGGAACATCTACTTCGACATAAAGGGCCTTAAACAGAAAAAAAGGAACAAAATCAAAAATTAATCATAATTATAATGAATAAATCAAGCACATAATTAAACTGAACCAGTTGAAACTAATTACATGATCATCTAATTATAGTAATATGCAACTATCTATCAACAGAAGTCTATCCACTAAAACTTTAATTTGTTCCTAATGGAGTTTTTATTGTATTTCGTCATAGCAAATTGGAGAATTTAGAGAATATTATAAATTAATATTATATATTATATTGTATATAGCTTTGTGTTGGTCTTTTTCACTTACAATCAGCCATTTCAATTCTGACAGCAGAATAAATGTTTTATTCAGATATCTATTGGAATAAACTCCCTCCCCTACTTGCATCAAATGTTAGTGTGAAACAGGGTTCAATCTTTGAACATTGACTTTGGAGAATGGAGACAGTTGTTTGTTTGTTTGTTTGTTTTTATCTCGACTGCCAATAATTTAAATGACGGATTGTGAAATTGTGAAATTGTATAAATTGATCAAAGTTTAGCAGATCTACATTGTTTTGAGAAAAGTTTGTGAAGAAGCATTTTAAAAATATTATTTGATTGAAAATTAAAGGCATTCATATTTTTCATTAAATTTGGAATTTTATGAATTTCTACTTTTTGACCATTTGCAAGAATATATTTTTTGACCAAATTTGATTAATTTTATGAATGCACCAAATTATTTTTATACATTATGAAGAAATGATTTGCTATAGGATGTGGAGCATACCTAACCTTGCAAATTAGAAAATCCCTTTTCTACAATACTCAATTCCATTACTCGTTGTTGTTGCTTGCACTTATACACTGCACTGCGCGGGGATTAATGTTTTCTGATATTGCAGCCTAGGTTGTCCGTTGAAAAACATCAGACAACTATATGTTGTATGGTGTTTTCCAGCAGACATCTGCAGGTTGTGCAGTTGGAGGGCAATGATTCTTGTACAGTGCTGCCAGTGGAACTCCATTTAGAGTCCGCGATTTAACATTAAGTAAACTCTACTTTCAGCATTGATCTAATGCGGCTTTGAGGACTTTGGAGTGGTGCTCTACCGGCTGTGTTCTGGTTCTGACACAGCTTTCTAACCTACTGCTTCTAGCATTGCAACACGGTCCGTCCAGATGTTACCCTTTTTCTTTTTCTTTTACTAATTTTAAATAATTGCACATTTTCTTCTTTACACAATTTATGAATTTTATTAAATTTTATTAACTCTTTTTTGTCTAAAACAGGACACACATTGATAACAAGTATTGTATATATTTGACATGTCTATCCTCTATAAATATTAGAAAGAAAGAAAGAAAGAAATTCCTTGAAATGCTTTTGTTTGAACTATTTGTTCAAAGTTCAGTAACATAATTATTTCTTGGTTAGTTTAATTTTAGGTATTGGAATAGGGATATCAATCATATAATTGTTACTCATTAAATTAATTTCAAAGTGGCATTATAAATTTTGGTTTGTTCATTTTTATTTTATTTTTACTGAACTGGTACAACTACATAAAGTGTATAATTGGAATAGTGAAAAAGATCATCGAAAAAGTTGTATGCATTTCTACTTTTTGATCCAAAAATTTGATGTGTGTAAATCCACTTTAATGTTCTTTTGCATTGATTTATACATTTATGTACGTCATGTGTCAAACTAACAATCTGAAAGCCCTTTCCCTTTATGTTCAAAACAAACTGTAATTGTGAGAAAATTTTACTTATTATCGTTAAAAATATCGACCCTATTGTTAACAATTGTAATAATAATATTCCCACATATTGATTTTACAAACATAATTTACTAACATGAATGTGAACAAACGAAACAACAAGCAAGTCACAACTGCATCTACCATCATGGTATATTTTTTATTTGTTCAGGATCTTTAATGAATAGAAGTTTCCTTGATTCCAAAAATTAACAATAAAAAAAAACTCATTCTATTGTTTTCTTTCAAAACCAATAAGGAAGACTTATTCTGTGGCACTGTGTGCCTGCATTGTAGAATACAGATTAGCACAGAAAGTGATTCACAAATTGATTAAAATTGGTTTGCAAAAGACTCAAAACGGTTTGAACTCGCCAAAATCTTCCAGTGCACTGATTTTATGAGTAGTTTTCAGTAAATCCCACCATGAAGTACCATGTATTCTACTGCTAGGGACATCATTAAAATATCAAAAGAAGAAAAAGTGGTATAAGAGATTTCATTCTTACCTGTCTAAGAGCTGTCATAAGTGGCAGCTTTACAGCATGGAAATATGGTAGACTGGGTAACTTGTCATGAAGCCATGAGTACGTATCATCCTTTACAATCATCATTTTTGACTGATGTTTCTTAGATGGTTTTACTTCTTCGCTATCAAATATGCTTTCCTCTGCACCAATACTCACGCGAGAGCATTTTTGTAAGAGTAAAATGGATTGGAAGCCATCAACGGCTGCTTCTCTGTCTCTCATTTCTCTTGATGACCAACGTTGGATAAAGTACTTGATCAATTCTGTGGAAGATTCCTCTGTGGCATCATTACCAAGTAAGAGCTCTTGTAGTCTTGCAGCTACTTTAGGTTTGATTGGTTTCTGTTTAACATGTGAGTCTGTTTCAAATGCATTATATTTCATCAGCAGAAACTCACATAGGCACTGTACAGGTAGAGCATTTAATGAGCTTTCGCTCGATTGCACCAAGTCGGCTAACCATGGCATACGTGATGACCCCTAAAGTTAATGATAATGATAAAATCATTAGATGGGAAAAAACAAAGAAACCATCCAATCAAATTGATGGAATTTCTTGTTGTGGAATTTCTGTCCAATAAAATCCTTTGCAAAAACACAAACCTGACTCTGTATGATTGACAGCAAGAAATCAGGTTCCCGACTATGACATAGCATTTTCCCAAGACCATACGTTTCATTCATTGTTTTCAATTGTTCAACTATATGTTTGGGTGGTAATCGAGGCGGTCCAGATGGATCCAGGCTAACCAACTGATTAATTAACAAGCTCGAACTCTCCGTTATAACTAAACCAGTTGTTGCAGCTGCTAAATGTCCTTCAAATACAATAATATCGTCTTTTTCGGCACGTTGAATCTATTTATAAACATCAAATAAGTCCAAGAAAGAATAAAACTTTAGGATCCATAAAACTTTCTAGTTTTATATCTTTATATATAATCATGATCCGTGCATCCAATTTTTAGTTTGGTCAGTGTGAATAAAAAGGCTGGTTACAAAATGTTTGTATGCATTAAAAGATGGAGATATTTTAGATTGTGCGTAACTGAGTTGCCCTATATAATAGCAATTACATTAGTTGCGCAACTTCAGATGGCACATTGCATTGCACCCTAAATAGAACGCGACATTCAAGGGCAAATATCCCGATTACCAATGGGAATAACTGACGTCACTTAGGGTCCGTGATATTGGATGTGGGAGTCAAAAGTATTTCTGTCTGAAACGTTTTAGGAACAGGTGTGAAGTCATTAGAATCTTATACATGCTATACTAGTTTATCAATATTTGAGAAAGCTACCAACTGGATAAGTTGAGAATTTCTAGATAGGTTTTAACTAATCAAAGTTATAAATGAAAAACATGAACGTACTTGTAAATCGTTTCCACGGATTTCTTGTGGAGACAATTCTCCAACACCGAATGGAGGAAAATTATATGATCTAGATAATACAAGTATATATAAAATAAAGTGTAGAAAATAACAGTTTGTAAAGTCAAATTAATGAAATCTCAATGAAATTCAGACATATCTATATGTCCCGACTCCACATAAACGGCTGCGGCAATTGATCTAGCAATGGCTTTACCAGACATGATATGATTTACGTTATTTTCTGCATATACCTCAGAGAGCAGATCTTCTATCTCAGAACCTTCCATCAAATTCCAAATACTCCCCAGGAAATTCACGAGTGTATGAAAACAGCCTAGATTTTTTGCATAAATTATACCGAAAGCCTTGATCCATTAACCTTTTTAGCATGTGAAATAAGAAACAGGAGACTTGAGTAAAGACAGGTTTACTGCAGACTCCTTTTTCTTATTGCTTATACTATGAAAATCTTGAAAATGATCAGCTAATGATGCAGAAATCCTTTTGCCTGTAAGGGCATCTGGTTTTATTTATCTTTGACGTTGGTAAAATAATTTACCGAACCAGAACTTTTTCTATTGGTGTTCTGCAAAGTGCTTGACCATGTTTAACGAAACTGTCAAACTTGCAGAGCATTATACGTATAAAGATATCTTTATAATAATCTTTATAATAATACGAATAATGGTATCTTTTACAATAAAACAAACAATCTATTATTAGCATGCAAACAAAGAAAATACCCAGTAATCAGCATCTCCATCATACAATGCCCAGTTGGATACATCTCCCAAACTTTTAATCCTGTTAACAAGTCATAAATTAAAATGTTTGTCAAAAATGTTTCCAGAATGGCTGATGCAAACCCATGAAATTTAAATTATTGTATGCCAACACAATCTCAGAAGTTCAAACTGTGTAAGCGTATTTTTGGATTTTCTTTTTCAACACCATTGCTACAACGTAAGAACTAAAAAAAACTAAAAAACTACAGAGATAAACATTAAATAACTGGAGGTCATAAGAAAGTGAGAGAAGCAAGATCGCAGAAAAGAATTCTAAATACAAGAGGTGTCACTATACAGTGTTTACCACTAGGAATTTCCATTCTAAACTGAAGATTGAACAGTGCTCTAGCTGGGATGTTTTAGTGTGGAGGCCACTATGATGGTTTTCATTCCCACTAAGACACCTTCTCTTAAAGCATAACTTGTAAAAGTAGTTCAGAAAAATAAAAAAGCCAAAGCCAAAGCCCCTTGTTGTGTGTCCTTGGTATCCTAGCTAGAACACCGGTTAGAAGCAAGTCTATTAATGTGTAACAAGCAGACAGTACCTTCAGTTTGAATCAGTTAAAAAAATAAACATTTCTATTCCCTTAACATTTCCCTTGTTACAAACATTTTAAATCACAAATCGTTATTAGTCTAAGAAATCTACGTCACCCAGAATTAATTGTAACAAATCTGAAACTTGGCACAGATAAACTTTAGAGCAACATGAAAAACATATCAAAAACATATCAAAAATTTAGGGTCATTTATCTTGTATGTCAGGTTGATAACGTCATAAATCCCTAGTGTTATGATGGTAAATTTTAAAATTTTACCTGTTCAATTGCAAATGACTGTTTGTTGTACCAAAATATCTCAACTAATATTAGGATAAAAGATCCTAGACCCATGCACATGGTTTTCATATGATTGTACTGTTATAAAAAACATCTTTGGACTTGTTTTATTTACAAAGTATCCTTCTGAACTTAAAATACACAAGCAAAATGAAAGAGAAAACAATTTTTTATTTATTTTTAAATATTTCTAGTCACTTCAATTTGCAAAAAGGTGCGTCTGAGGACATTTTGCAACATATAACGGTTAAAACAACAGGTGATGCATGTTGTTGTGGGAAATAATGATTGTCATAGAGTTTCCATCTCCATTCTGTTGTATTTAAGCCTGATCGAAGAAAAGAGTCCCATTCTCGAACTTGTAAGTAGACTTGTTAACTACGGAACTCAGCGGTATTATTAGAAGGTGGTTTACATTCTGGTTTCACTTAAACTTTCAATATTAAGTATTGGTTGTACCTTACTTAATTAACCAAGATTGTCAGTAACCTTTCCATCATAAAGAATTGAATATATTTGTTCCCCTGCATGGATATCTAGATATGACTTGCTTTGGATGAAAGAAAACTGCATTAAATCCTTGAAGTTCTTCAGATAATGTGAACTTTTCTGTGACAAAATACTACCAGCCGAGGTACTACCACTCTCATTCCATGCATGTAGAAGCAAGATATTTCTCAACATACTGGGACTTTGGTTTGCTTTTAATGCTTGTATAATAAAAAATTTAGGACCTTCTTAACAGCGTTTCAGAATAAATAAAAACATCACTCATTTCGTCATCAATTGATGTAAAAATAACACTAATATGTTGGTATCATCAGAGATTACTGATACTACAACTTCTAGAAAAGCAATTTCAAGAGCTGCCTTCACTATGCTAGTGTCCGCACGGTTGTTTTGATATGCATTGAATCCCCTCTCTGCCAAATATGCTAAGAGATTGATGAATTGACTTTTATTGCTAGAATTACTGAAAAATCAACGCTGATCTTTGTGTGCCATTATGTTTCCATCAACTTTTACATTATGAACATGTTTTTGTTCTCCGGAGATGCTCATGATCTTTAGAAGGTGCTGAATCGTAACCATCGAAAACAATCATGCAAAGACCATATTTGTGAAGGAGATAGTTGAATAGTTGAAAAAACTTCTGAATATGAAGAGCATCTCTTTCATGTGACCTAATTTAATAGTGCACTGCCATCAATTACGGGGAAGTAATCCACTTTGTCAGTTATGATTGTTGCTAAGTCTGTTTTTTTGGTTTCTACATAAACAAATCTTTGAAGAGTATTCAAAGTACTCTTCTACTATATTTGAGCACCTCAACAATAGCGATCAGTCTAGCAAATAAACTGTATGGATCTATCTGAACATTTGAAGCTTGTACCTTCAATTGCATTTGGAGACTTGCTAATGTTTTCATGCAATTACCACATTTAAAACTGATCTCATTAAAAATCTTTCCATTAATCTGTTCATGTATCATGCTACCTATGTATTGTGTGTATCATGATGTATTTTTCAATTGTAAAACTGTTTTTAAAAGATTTTACAATGAAAATAATTTGCATAAAAATCATGTTTTTTCCATAGACACGGCTCCTTTAATTAACAATGGCAATCAGCAATTGCAGTCGTAATTGCCGACAAGAAAGATAAAAACAATGCTAATTTTTTGCCGTCATGCAATTTCTACTGAAATAAGTATTTGACATCAGTTTTTTAACAGACAACATTTGAAGGAATAAAGTTTGATGTATGATTTATAGAGTCAATACACGGGTTAGAAGTACAAAACCATACATTGAGTTTCCTTAATTCACTACCTCTCCCTTGAACACCAAAGTCGGACTAACTGCACCTAGTTTCAACTGGACAGATGAAATGTTTTAAACGCAACTACATGCCATAAGTTTGAATAAGTTTGTATTCTGTCTTAATTAAACAAAAGGGACATTGCTAAGCTGTATTGTTCCTTACACTGTAAAAGTTATTGGCCTCTCATTAACATGGATACAGCCGGAATATTTGTTCGGTCGTCAGTTAGGTTGGCATTGCCGAATGCCAACATGAATTACAAGAAGAAATGTTCCACAAATTTTAAGCTGAACCAGCAATTCACAAAAATTTATTTGACGAAATATCTCAAGAAAATTTCTCAAGAATGATTTTGAAAAATTTCAGAACAGCAGTTACTTTATGAGCTTTATCAAGAAGAAGAAACCTAGGCTGGTGAGAATGCATTTATCAAGAAGAAACCTAGGCTAGTGAAAATGCATTTTTAACAATCGATCTTTCAATTAAAAATGATTATACTATTGATTCCCTTGGAATCCTTCGAGTTAACACCGATGATTAATTAAGTTTATGAAATTCACCTTGAATTGCAAAAATAAATTCCATAAGATTCAAACCTTGAGATAAATTCTGCGAAATGTGCTATTTTCAGGGCCTCTACTCGCGAAAATATCTTCCGAGAAAATAACTCAAATAGTTGTCAAGAAGAATAAAATCATAAATAAAAAGAAGTTTAAATAAAAAAGTTCCCTAAAC
This sequence comes from Turritopsis rubra, assembly GCA_039566895.2. Taxonomy (NCBI): domain Eukaryota; kingdom Metazoa; phylum Cnidaria; class Hydrozoa; order Anthoathecata; family Oceaniidae; genus Turritopsis; species Turritopsis rubra. The sequence goes on from CM077620.1 coordinate 12,499,009, forward strand.
TTTGTGGTTGTGGATTTTGAATATGTGTTAGTACAGTCAAACCTGTCTATAACAACCAGGATGCAAAATCTGTGGTCATTATGGACAAGTGGTCGCTATATAGAGAAAGCTGGGGAGGACCACAACAAAACAGGTGGTCGCTTTATAAAGGTGGTCGTTAGTTTGACTGTACATTAAATTTTCGATCTTTCGGTATCAAAATTGTTTGAGTTAGAATTTATTCCGGGTTCGAGTGTTTTTCAGACTGATGTTTCTTCACTGACATCTGCCTATCAGTTCACCAGCATCAAGCTTTAGCTTTCTGAGAGTCAGTTATTTTTTATTTCCTGCATTCATCTCAAGGGGTAATTACATGGGCTAATGAAGCTTATGAAGCTTATGAATTATCATGAATTATCATACCAATGGTTGATGGACTCCCAGCAGATAATACTAACAAAATCAGCCAAGATTTCCAATACAATGCACTGATGGCCAATGATGGGGGATTGTACCTTTATGAAAAAAGTGACATGGTTGTTTGTAAGATTAAACAAAAGAATGAATGTAAAACACATCCTATCCACACATACCCTTGTGGTAACCTGATGTCTTTTGGATGAGTGTATGCTGCCAAACTCAGCAACATTTTAATGACGTCGGTCATTTCGATTTCCAGTCCTTGAAGTCCTAAAGTTAACCGTGGCAATAGTTAAATGGGTGTCAAGAACATGAGATCATACTGAAATGAGTGATCATTCATTTTGATCAGCATCATTAAACTTGAAATAAATAGAATTCAATGTCAACAACCAATTTTTATCAGTATTATCACTCATATTTACATTTATGCATATTAATATTTATGCATTCTCCTCCGGGGAGCCTTATGATGTCTTTCACAAGATATAATGCTCCTTGAAGTGATAAAAACCCGTAAGATGGAGCTAGTGATTCCCCCTATTAATACAGAAAAAACATAAACATATCCGGTAAACATATCCACTTTCCAAAACAATTTTCCTGACCTTTTTTCTCTGTTGGTTAGGTAAAGAAAAAAAACAAAATACCAGGAACACAAAAAAGGAACGCAATCCTCAAACTGGAAAAAAACCAGTGGGCAAAAGCTTCAGAAAGTCTCTGTGGAAGAGTGTTCTTTTATTGAAATAGTAGGCGATATTGCTTCTCATCCTGTAGAAAATGCTCCTCTGTATAGACTTTTTGAAGATTTTGCCCACTGGGACTAATCAGAAAAGCAGAAAAGAATTATTAAAAATCAAACTCGGTACAGCAATTTGGGAGCAATCAAACAGGAAGGCAAAATTCACAAACTTGGGCATGATTATAAGCTGAATAATAAGTTTTATCTTTGAGTTTTTCTCCAAAATAATAAAGTCTATTTTATAGACAAAATGGAAGCACAAGAAAAAGCTAATACCAGTAACATTTTCAGTGGAAACAAACCTGATTTTAATTTTGCGGCACGGAAGACTACTCTTTCAACAATCTCAAGTACATCTGCACAATTGATTGGAACATCTTCTGAGAAGCCTAATAGGTGGAGTCGTAATAAAGCATCCTCTGCTAACGGTACTTCTCGCACAAGTTGAAGGAGAACACTGTAAAATGAAGAAACAGCAACATTATTTACAAGGTGAAGTAACTATTTCAAGAGCTGAAATAATGTATACAGACAGGTCTGAAAAAAAATGAAATTTCTATGCAACAAAATCTTTTGTTCAAGGAAGCTCAAACAACTTGTGTAAGCGTTTTGTAGAAAAAAGTTAAAAAAAGAAAGAAAAGAAAATGAGGGGAGTGCTTGGAACAATTTTCAATTCAAAAATATAACATATAAAATATATATACAATATAATGCTACAATTATACCTTCGTTCAGATTCTGGTGGCCAATTATCTTTGGAGCTGTAATGTTCGTTGACATCAAGAAATAAAACTCTATTTAACCTGGTGAGACAATAAAAATACATAATGAATTATCTTCACTGTCCATAGAATCCATGTTTAAAGAGATCTATGTGGAAAAATAACCGACATACATGAAAGTAATTCTCAATTCATTCTATACTTATGAATTTAGTGAATAAAAACCTGCTTTTTCCTAAAAAACAGATTTTTGCATTTCACTAAAATCAACCATTGAAATTGCTCTAAGAAAACTCACCCCATCACTAAATCTTTTTCAGAGCAATGGTACATTGGCATCACTTTCGTATGAAAAAACCACACAGCATCGCGCTGGATGATAGATATCTGTGTTTGGAAAGCTTGTAGAACTGAATAATCTGTACAAACAACACAGAAGAAAGAAACAAAAGTTAAGAATGAGTGAATAAGTACTACATTATCAGTTCATCGACTTTTACATGGTCAGGACTATTATGAAGGTTCTTCAATCAATTTAAAACATCAACCAGGGACTAACAAAAAATCACCTAATTAACATATCATTTTTTTATATATAATCTTAACATTTTGTTATATCAAAATTGAGCACTATCAATTGAATCGACGAACAATACCAATATCTTTAATATTCCTCAAGTGTCAAGTTTTCAAGTTTTACCTCTTTTTTCATTCTTTGATAAAGATATTGCTAACTCTTTAACAGCTGGAGATACAGAGAGCAGGCAACCCAAACAAATTAAGTCTAGTACAGATTGAAACATACGGTCCTAATAAAGGAAGTAAAAGAGGAGTATGTTCTACTGATCGGAGAAGATGAAGATGAAGATGAAGATGAAGAGCTTGCTATCTGAATGCTGATTCATAATGGAATGCTATTTCATTTTTTCTTTACTATTTTTAATTATATCATGGTTTTCATTTCCCGTTTTATGAAGCACCGCCAGTTCTTGTGGATTTGGAAAAATTTATTGCTTCATCACCTAATATGGCTTTTATGCTCCTCCTGCTTGCATTATAATATAACCCCACTCTTGCAAAAAAAAACATATTTCAATTTATTTTCCTAACTCATTTCCTCATTTCCTAATTTTCAAAATAATTTCATAAATGCAATTAACTACACAAAGAAAAAAGCCAGGACTGTTAGTTCAGAAAATATGTTACCTTGTATGTTTGTTCGAGCTCCGCAAATACATACTCCTTCCTTTCCTGCATCATTCCACGACAGAACTCAACTAGATTGACCTCATATTTTAATGTCCGGACAATTTCTCGGAATAAAGCACGCAATGCCCGTAGGTAATCCTCCCTATAAGAAGATTGAAGTTGAATGAAGGAACTCCTACTGAAGATTTTGAGAATTTAATGTCTGTAACCATTATTCAGCATAACTATTTATCAATAGAATCATTAGGTTTAATTATTGGAGTTCATGCAGTGTAAGCAAAAAGTTGAAACTGTCAGCAGGTCATATATACAAAAGAGTTAAAGGGAAAAGTTAGGGCAAACATATGAGCACAGGCATTGTTTTTTTCAAAATATTTCACTTCAAAATATTTTCATATTAGCCACTCTTCATCAATGCTGAGTATCTAACCCAGGTACAAAGTTTCTTTTGGGCTGTACTGTATAATAAATTTTACCTGTTACACAGTAAGTCTTGAAATACCAAAGATAAGTACTAGAACAAGGAATAAATGAAAGAGCAACAGTGAGGTGTCAATATGTTTATAAAAGTATATTATAAAGACAGTCCGAGAAAGTGAAACATTATACAGTTTCAAACGAAAGACATTTAAATATTTATTGGATAAAACTATTGCTAAAAATTTATATATAAAGAAAATAATAATAATTTATATAAACGTTATGCATATACATATAAATCTTGCATTTCTAGAAGAACAACCATGTAAATTATGAAGGTAGAAATATATCGATTATTATTATTATTTTTATTATTATTATTATGATCAAACAGGTACCTTTGCAGCTAAATCTGGCTCTGCTGAAAATATAATACCCAGGGTAGCCATGTTATTCGGATTCCTTTGTTGACTTAACTCGTTATAAATTACATGTTTTAATATTGTCCCAAGATTATCAGGATGCTGTGATATCAATTCCCTAAATAAACAATTGTGACCACATTTAATAACCATGCTTGGTAATAATGGTGTTTTTCTTAGGGACTGTTCCTTAGTAATAATGTTAAGTGAAGCAGGATCTCATATTTTGTCTTGTCCTGTCAGTCATCCCGTCCTGTCCCAACTCTCATATAAACAGCCCTTTAATAGCAGAAGCAACAATAACAACAAAGTCCACCTTATTTTACGATGAATTTATATTAGCAAACACTTTAAACAAAAGAATAATAAGATCATAAAACCTTTCAGTTGGAAGCCTCTATATTCATGCTTAAAGGAAGGAGGCGTGATGTAAATAGCAAAGTTTTCACTGCAAACAAAAAGTAATCGTATCTTCTGAAGGTGCTGTTAGATGGTAAACTATCAGATAAATTAAGTAGAAACTTTTTTCATAATATAATAGAAATTGATTTTTTTTTTCTTCATTGATCAATTTTTTGAATAATTTAGGTAAGAGACTTGATGAAAATTATTCTGTAAATAAATCTATTTTGAGTAAGTTTTGAGCATATTTTATCTAATAGTTTACAGTCATACAGCAACTTCAGACGTAAGGATATGTATGCTTCACATTCTTCACCTCATACAATTAATGTAATGATTAGCAACAGGTTTTGTTTTTAATCTCATTTTAACCATATTAGCTATCACTTCAACGTCTTCAGCTGAGTGGGTATTACAATTCAATGCCACAGAGATCAACAGCTCTTGTGCTGGACGTGTTAACTATACAAAATCAAAGTAAATAAGCTTTGGATGGAAACAAATGCTCAGTCTTAATACACATAGAATGTTAAACTTTCTCTGCATAGAAAATAACTGATTTTCACCAGAAACCTATAAAATTTCAGAGCCGTCATGGATTTGCAAGGGACCTTAAGATGTACCTTTGGATTCTGTAACCAAGCTTCAATGCGTTGTGATGCAAGCAAACGGACTTCATTATAACCGCAAACAGCTGTTAAAAACCGTAACAAGTTCCTGGAGACACTGTCGATCATTTGTCGTTTGTTTAACTGCTCTTTAACAATTTCATTGATGTATGTGTGAATAGCTGATTCGTCTTTATGAAAGGGATACCTGAAATCAAACCCAAGTTATCAAATAATCTCCAATTTAAAATTTAAGTTTTACAGTGAAGGAATAACAAAAATATTAATTTTGCAGATTTCCAAAATGACTTTTCCTGATACATTTTTATTAAAAGAAATCTCACCAAAATTATTGAAATGAAAACTGCAGCATTAAAAGTCTTTAAACAAACATAACAATACTAAAAGTATCAAAACAAACTAAAAACATCGAAACAAACTAAAAAAAAGAACCTATTTTGAACACTGGGTGTCTCTTCAGCTTCCAGCGATATGCCTGCTTCTTCTAATATTTTCTGTTCTTCTCCTTTGCCGAACAAAATATCTGTTTGACCTGATGATGAAAGCTCCAAAATACCTCTAGTCATTCCAGTAGACTGTTTGTTTGACTTGGAAGGGAGAACAGTACCAAATATTGCCACAATATTTGCCACAAAATCTTTGTTGTGTTCGTTATCAATCCAGGCACGATCACTTAACGCATCCTCAACATACACCTGAAAGTTTTATTTTCACATAATAATTTATAATTATGAGATTATTATAATTATTATATTTTCTCTCTTAGAATCAGGCAATTCCATATTTCCTTTCGTAGAAATTAAACCAAAATACCTTCATGAAAGATTGCGGCCAGGAGTCTTCATTTTGAAAAGCACACAAAAGAATATTACAGGTCATAATAGACAGCAATATGTTTGGTTTGGGCTTGACAGCAGTACTAATATTCTCCCTCCGTAAAAACTGCAGTAAGTGCTACAAGAAAAACAAACAAAAAGTAGTTTATAATAACCTTAGAACAACAAAAACAAATTACCGACTGTATTAACTTTTATACCTCTACGATTTGCTTGGAAGTAAATACAGCAGGCTTAGACTTAGCTAAGTTCGTCAATGTCAGATACAACATTGGGTCTGGTTTCAGACGATTTAGTCGTAGTGTTTTAATTGCACCGCATATCAGCCCATCTACTTCATCTTGATCCCCTTTCATATGAGCGTTAATAACTAGATCTTCAAGTTCAGCTGGTTGAGCTAGAAGGGAAGGCAGTATTTTAGTGCTGATTTTGTAGGTCTACATTATTATCATATAGTTACTCTAGAAACAACTTTAAAATAATGAAATGTACAAACCATCTATGACTTTAATATTTGTTACTGGAAGCGTATCCAAAGATTTTCTTGTTTCTGTACCTCTACCAAATGAGGGAGAGAATGTCCGAGGTTGCTTCGCTGCTACTGCAAAAAAATAGTTCCTTTTTCAATGGCAGGGCACAAGTGATTATTATAAACACCTGTTTATCATAGAACAGCCTTTTTTAACTGTTGTTATCAAAATCAACTGTAGGTACAGAACAACTGCTATGGGATAACATGTAGATATATTTCTATTTTGGGTAGGATGATGTTTAATATAAAGGCATAAAAGTGGAGACTTATTAAAACATCAGGCATCTGGAAGCTTCAGAAATTCATTTTGCTGACTTAGAAAAAACAAGAGAGCCTCTTTTCTGGGATATTTTCTGGAATAAATCATTCCAATGAAGTTGACATAGTTTTATGGAAACAAATTATGTTAGCTAACAGTACAGCTCAAAAGAAACTTTACATTTCTGCGAAAGATAATTAGCTTTTGTGAAGAGTTAACGTTTTTTTTTATCTAACACAAGATTTAAAAAAAATTGAGTTGAAAACATATTGACTTCATGTAACAGATAAAACATTACACGAAAAACCTTTTGCGCTTTCATGTAAAAAAATTTTCCTTTGCACACGTGTAAAGCAAACAGTTGGAAAAATAAATAAAATGGCTAAATAAATGAAGACACTGGTTAAAAATTGAAACTAAACCTGGATTTGTCGGATTCATGTCTTTCCTCTTTTGCACAGTGGAAGCCAATCCGGGAACAACACCAGATTTTCGTATGGGCATTTGAATTTTCATCTCCACTTCATGTGCGGCTCTGGGTTTTGATGCTACAAAACATTAAAAAATCAATCTTATAAATTCTAGACTTAACAATGACGCCTATACAATTCATTATTTCAAAATAAGGAAACTTAGCTAAGCATTATTTATTGGAGGTCAAGCATTTATTCAAGTGAATGATGTATCTACAGGTTAGTTTGGCAACCAATTTCTGACAGAAAGTTGAGTATCACAGAAAAGTAAAACGAAAACTTAACTAAAGGAATTTTTGATAAAATACAGAACATTTGAGATCCTGAATTTGACAATCCTAAACACCTTTCAACACTATATGGAGATAATAAGTACTGGAGATATAAAGGTGAAAATTCTACAGATTGAATGTATAGTAATCAACTCACCAGATGATTTTCCCAGTGCGATAAAATCACCAGGTGGGGGTAGAGCTATAAAAAATGTTATTTATAATATCCTCAAATATCAATTATTATAATTCCCAATAAACAAAGACCTGTATTGTTGTTTGTTCCATATAACTATTCATATTCTGAATATATATAACTTAAACTTGACACATTCTACAGACCAACCATTGAGTGAGAAAGAATACTGCTTACCACGTTTAAGTCTTGGTTTTGGACCTGGGGGGACTTTTTGCTTCTCTGACATCTTTTCCTAATCTATAAACGAAATAGAAAATTATTGTACAATTCTGAACAATTTCATTGTATATAGTTTGAAAACGTGTTAAAAGTTTTGCAACCAACCGCGAAACCTTCAATTTGATCTCTGTTGAGTTTATTTAGAGAAGCAGAAAAGGACGTGAATCAAGGATTTTTAAGGGAACCACCTAAATTATCTCTTCTATTCTTTGTCCTCCTTATTAAACCCAAATTTGTTCCTAATACTATCTTATAAAGTTTTACCCGGACAAAACTAATGACACGATGTATCTACGATGGAGTTTCTATTGAATTTCATCATAAATAGCGCAAATTTATTGAGAAGTTTTGAATGTATTTATTCACGTTAATTGCAAGTTTATGTCCTGCATAAATGTAAAATCAAGGAAATCTATAAAAATACACCAAAAAGTGCTATAATATGTATTGAAAGAAATTTTATTTTGTTATGATGTATCCTCAGTTCAGAGAACAAAATAATCGGAAAATTCTGTGTAGTGTGTATAATATAAAAAAAGAGAGAATTAACATTCCTGCAAGCATGATGCATGCACATCATCTTGGTAGAAAATTAACTTGATAATTAATATTTCATGTAGAAACACCCAGCAATAATTGAGAAAAGCCCACTGGAATTTGTAAACAATACGTCACTTGGAAAGTTTTCATTTCTGCTTCTGGTCAGAACCTTGTTAATTTCTTCTATTTTACTTCCCAATTCACATACCGAACAAGAGTTTAACAACAATGCAAATTTAAAGTGAGCTATTATGTTTCCCAAACTGTGAAATCGTGTATTGTATTATTGATACAGTTCTCGGAGAGGAACCAAAACACTGCGTGGATTGTTGAATTGGCGTTGAATTTTACGACCAAAGTTGGAAAAAACTAAGGACTAGTAGAGATTTTTTCTAGACCCTATATTTCATAAAAACTATAACAGCCTGATAGCTACGAAATAATGCGGCGATGTCAAGGGAAGAGCTTTTACTGTCACTACACAGGCTGTCCAGATTCGTGGCTGGCACTCACTTATGAGGGTGAGAACTATCGCCTTTAGTGGGTTATAAGATTATCAGAAGTTAAAATTTTCTTTTACCCATGAAAAACATCCTTCTTAGCATAATAGCAAATAAACTTTTTAAGAAATTATTGCTTTTGAAGTTATCATTATTCATACAGATAAATCTTATTATAATAAGAAATATAACTGATATTGTCCACGAAATAATATCTTCTTTGACAAAGAAATGTATTTTCATTACGTCATTGTAAATAGTTTATAAAGATGACAGAAAACTTTGCCGTAAAAGCTGAGTGACTATTTGAACTGAAGAATATTTTGGTTGCCTTTAAATGTGAAATTATTACCTGGTGAAAGTCTTAATCCATTTCATCCTTCTCCCTTCACCCGTTGCTGAAGACAGGTGTCCCAGATGTTTTTTTACCTCTAGCTACATGTTCGTTTTTCAAAATCGCAAAACTTCGCAAAAGTGTAGTGTATATACTTATATTATATATTATAGCTATATAGTATTACTGGTGTAGCATGTAAAAACATTTTACAGTTTTTCTCCATAAATTGTTTTTACACGCAATACTGCCATGATAAGCCTGTGTATATACAAAAATTGTTGTGTTTCTCCATGTTGGAATTATATCATATTTAACACACAATTGTTGTATAAATATTTTGGATCGATCATTCAAAGAATGCTATTAATCCCTACTTCCCAGTGCTATCTGGCCTATTTAGAGATTTCTAAAGTTGTACAGGTAAACTAAAAGCTAAAATTCCAATGTTCAGAGATTTAGAAAAGAGACAATACGACGTATACTCCTACCTAACCAATGTATACTCCTACCTTACCACGGTTAAACTTCTGACATATAAGGAAATACTTTCAAATTTCCCTATTATCTAATAAAAACAATACCTTCTGAGACGTTTTAATCTTTCAAATCTTTATTCTGCTATGAATTGTGGAAAGTCAAAACCCAAAACTCCACTTGTGCATCATGATACAAAAACCATGTAAATATATATATAACCATGATTTACACATTCCTTCTTGTATAACATTCATCTATACTATTCAATTTTCTAATCTAAAACAAAAAGATATCAATCAAACACTATCAAAACAATATAATAATGATCTTTCTACCTTCGTTTCCCTAAAGGCGAACTTTAATAATAACAATCCACATGCTACAATGAAATACCAAATAAACTGCTAGCTACACATTTCGGCATAGTAGTCAAAACTAACTGATACGAAAAAGCTACATTCAAACACATTAAAAAATACACATCGGTAGAAAATGATGAACTGATAATACGAACACATAACAGGTCTACATCGATTATCTCTTGGATAGAATAGTTACTGACAACGATCAATGTTGTTATTCTTTATTACTAAACTTAAAGCGTTGGATAAAAAAATAAAAACAAAAACAAATACTTTTACACACATCGTCTTCATTTTTCGTTTAAAGAAATGAACGATTAAAAAATTTGATGAACTTTCGAACGCAAAAAACATTGCATTGCCTTCTCCTCCCTGCGGCTTTATGATGTCTTCCTTAAGGTACAAAAACTCCACGAAGTAATAAAACTCCGTAAGATGGAGCTAGAGATTCTCCTAATGGGAGATTCTCCCTATACTAATATGGAAAAAATAAACATCCATTGACGAACTTCCCGAGATATTTTTCCTAAAGTTCTTTCTTTCAAAGTTAGGTAAGAAAAAAGCAAGATTTAGTATTAGTATAAGAAGATAACTATATTTTTTTTTTTTTTTGAACAACAACAACATAAACTGAGAATTTGCTACCGTGTCGTGTGAATAAAGAATTATAGATGAACTATAGTTTGGACAAACAAGAACCCTCGACAGGCTAATTTTGGCTTAGTTGTATGTATACACTTTCATACTTTTCAATTTTGCCCAAATGTCATACAAATATAATACTTCGAAGCCTTTGGCATATTTATTCATACAGTTCCCCCTTTTCTGTGGCCAACAACAAGGGTTTAAGTAAAAATTTAAAGTTTGTATAATTTACTAGCTTGGATTTCAATAAGAAACGATTGATGATCATGTTGTTTAATCTCATGAGGTTTTGTTGATTATTTAGAGGAAAATATTTCTCATAAATACTTAAAAGCTCAGTCTAGCCAAAATCTCCCAATCTCCCTTTCTTCTATGAGAATTCGACAATATGTGATTTGTAAACAATCCACAAGCCTGAGAGTGGAATATTGCCAGTTAAGGATTCACCAACACATTGTCTAATACGTTCTCATTAAGACTATTTTTTGATATTAAGATATCCATATTCAGTTACTGTGGTTACTGGTCAGGGATGTCAAGGAAACATTAGGGCTTTTGATTGCTCTGGCACATGCTAGAGAATTTGAGACTTTTTATAAGAAGTCAGGGACATCCCTTTCTCCCATTTGTTTGTGCCTAATTTCATCAAAAGGTAACAATTGGCAAAGGAGGACTTTCCAACTGATATTTAAACATGAAAATAAAAGTACAAACTTTAAGGAAGATTACTCCTTCATAGTGTTTATTTTTTGTTAGTCTTACTCGATTTACCACCTCCAGATTCATTGGAAAAGTTGACTTTTCATAACAGGGACTTATCTTTAGTGGAACCAAATGAGGTGTTCCCTTGAAATTCCATCGAAGTCCCACTTTACAAGTAATTCATTTAATAGGACATTCATTAAGTTAACAGTAAGTGATACCTTACATTTGCAGTCCTTGTTGATTTGTGGCCGTCTACTCAGTAGTGATGACTCACATGTTGTAATTGGGTTCTAAAAATATTTCAAAATTTGTCTCTCTACTCACTGTATGGTTTTTACCTTGCTCGGTTCCTCTGTTTCTCTGTTCTAAACATTACCATATAAATACCATACTTTTGATCTAAAGTAATTTATTTTGCCATACTATATCATACTTTTGACATTTGTTTTTTCATTGCAATCATACATAACTAGCTGCTCGGGTAAAACGTTTTTACCGATGCAATTCCCGTTAAGTTGCCAAACCCGAAAGAAACTTTCCGTGCCCACATAAGATTTCACAAAGGGTTGGTGTTATTTTCATGTACAGTTCTATTGCATGTCTAAAAAAAAAAAGATTTTTAATAATGAATTCATATAACATAAATCTGTACACAAAAATCTTTTGTGTTTCCATGTAAAAATTCATTCCTTCACAGGTGCTTAAAGTTTCTTTCTGACTGCACTTTACCCAAGCAGCTTATTAGAAAAAGAACCCTCCTCTACATGTCACTACTTCTGGAATAAATTTAATACCCTGTAACATAAAGACAATCTTTAATTATAAAACTGAGGAAAAAAATAATCATACTTCCTTGTCTATTTGTCGATACACCACTCTTATACAGTTACTTTAAACAACTTTTAACTAATGTAACTCTACCATACATTCTTTACTACCTTTGTTTTCCTTTTTATTGTTTCTTCGTTAACAAACAGAAATGTAAACATTTGTCACAATGCAATGGTTTCCCCCTATACTAATACGCATACGGATAGGGAAACCGTTGCCACATTTGTCTCTTAAACAAATTTGACGTTTTTTGGTTTTTTCGCTTAGGACTCGCAAACAGGGCTTAAAATGCTTATAGTATTAATATAAAGTTGAGTTGAATCCCATTACTACTGACCCATTCCATAGAGGAACATTGGCATAATATTGGAGAGTCACATATAATATACATATTTTGTTGCCTTTAAATCATTAACTTCTGATTGGATCAGAAACATTTTTAAAATCATGCATGATTAGTTTGAATAAATGTAATAAAGTGTCTGCATAAAAATTAGTCAGTAAGCAAGTCAACTGCCAGTGATTTTATTTAAGGCTAAGAAAACAAAAAGGAACTGCCAGTCATGCAGATACAGCATAAAATGTAAACATGGACAAGACTGAGAAGAATTAAACACACAGGGTTTCAGAGTGTTTACCGCACACAAAGGTATTATGCTCATTGCTGAATGGCCATATGAAACACTTAGAGGCAGATGTAGGGTTAGGCAAAAAAGAGGAGAAGTACAGTGTCATGAAATGTCTTTTGATCAAAGTGTTGATTAGATTTCACTTGCATAACCTCTCTCAGTAGGGCATTTACATTTCCTGATCTGGAAATAAAATTTGAGACCTTTGGGAAATAATTGCCAGATAAGGAAACCAATATCGTGATTTTTGATTTCCACAACAAATATTATGAAAGTGCAATTAAATAGATATTCCTTCTTAATTCTTTTTGAAATTATCCAAAGGTTAAAAAAAAATTCACTGAAGTTTTGTGAAATTACAATCAAATAAAGTTCCTGATTTCCAGATAAAAAAATCTGTTTAAAAATGGTAGAGTTGTTCTACAGAGGGACCATATAGAGTAAACATAAGAAAATTAATTTATACATTTTTTCATCAAGAAACATTTACTATAATAAAGAAATAGTAGTTAAGATTGATTTTTTCGGATAAGTTAATTGTTTCCCTATGTACCCTACTGTCTCTTCTACATAGATTTTTTCTAAATTCTAGATTTAACTCGGCACTTGTTTATTTTTGTGCGTCTTTTATTAGATTTTAACTTGTTGTTCTTATTTATAGGCATTCTTGTAAGTAAGATTTAACTAACAATTTCGTAAATTTATGGTGCAAACCTTATAATATAATATATATTTTGTCTGGGTTTAGTGGAGCTAGAGTCAGGTTATCCCTTCTTGTTCCTTCAAACATTTTTATAAGACTTTTCACCGTAATTTTATGGTGAGGAGAAACTGCCAGTTAATATTCTTGGTGACCAAAGGTGTTTTTGAATCAAATTTGATGATTTATTGCTTCAACAGAAATTTATAGAAGCATTTAATACTGTGTTGACCACAAAATTTTATTAAGTAAAAATACATTATATGGAATTACGTGGCACCACCAACCTCTGGTGTAACTCTGGTTTAACCTTCATCAGCTTATTAATCTATTTCTATGAAGTTGTCCCTAAGACTCATTAAACATGTGGTGTTTCCCTGGATGGAACCCTTCCATTTGGTATCGTAATTCCCAAGGCAGTGTGAGACAGGCAATCAAACAAAATGCATAAAAATACAAAGTACTAAATGTCTATTGAACAAAAACTTATTTTATTACCATGAAAAGAAAACCAACAAGAAATTTTTGAAGTATAAAAGAGCATTATTGCCAACTCAAATGGTTCTCCATGTTGGTAGAAGATGACTTTATCATTAATCATCCAGCAGTTATTAAGCAAAGCACATGGATGTAAATGTCCATTAATACACTAATGTCCAACAATACATTACTTGGAAAGTCATCTATACTAATGAATGACATAACGCCATGTTAAGTCATTTCTTTCTTATTCACAGCATATTATCCTTTAGAACTATATAATATACAACACTATGAATCGCATATTTGGAACTGGCAAGCCAAAAGCACCTCCACCTAACTTGACTGATGTTATTGGAACCGTAAGTTTATAAAGTATTACACCAGGTCATAATAATCTTGATATTTCGTAAATCAAATGAAAGGTGATGAATTATGTTTTAAGGTTGATAGCCGCGGAGATTCAGTTCAAAAGAAAATTAGTATGCTTGATAAAGAACTAATGAAGTATAAAGAGCAGATGAAAAAAATGAGAGATGGACCATCCAAGGTATAATAGGCTGTGTTGTGACTTTGTGATTGTTTGTTGTGCTTGAATCATTCAAGCTTCTATGTGAAATGTTTTTCATTGAATGATGCAGTTCAGACAGACAATTATTAAGATTTTTCTATTCACAAAATCAGGAGCTTTAGTGTTTTTGAATGCTCCCATATTTTGATGCCATTTTGACCTTTTTTCTCCTTTTAGAACATGGTCAAGCAAAAAGCAATGAGAGTATTGAAACAGAAAAAAATGTAAGTTTTCACTTTGTATTCCATCATCTTAATGCATATACAGGGAACTAGAAATGATTAAGATGTCTTTTCTAAGATTTGGACACAGGCCTCATTGGATTGGATTTTAATACTATAGGTATGAAAGTCAGTTGGAAAACCTTCGTAATCAATCTTTCAATATGGAGCAAGCAAACTTTGCCACACAATCACTCAAAGATACAAAGACCACGGTATTTATCATTTATTATTGTTATATTGAGTGTGAGCATGCACAATGGCTTTCATTCATATAAGGTTGATTCCCTTTCATTGAACCAAAATAGACACTGGGATTTCGTATCATTTTTAAATAGAAAACAAGTGAAAATCACTTCTTTTCTATTCAGTAAAGCTTTTAATATATCAACTTTAATAGAAATTTTTCCAGACCTTCACAACACACTCTGGCTCCTCAAAAGTGATACAGTTTGCAATTTTCCTTCTGTGGAAGTTTTTCTTAATTGCAAAATAACAACTCGTAAAATGTCAAATAGTGAGTGGCACTATAAAAAACATCCTTGCAAAATAAGGATGAGCGCATATGGTAATGTAATTCTAAGATTCTTGTTATCTACAATATATTAGGTTGATGCTATGAAAAGAGGTGTCAAAGAAATGAAGAAAGAATATAAGAAAGTTGATATCGATCAAATAGAGGTAACATACTTCAGCGAAGACAGTATGCCCAAATATGTGGAGGGGAATGTTAGCTATTAAAGCATAAAATAAAAACGTGCAAATAATCTCGTTGGTGATACAGACTGTAAACAGAAATTAGGTTACTGTTCTCCTCCACAATTCTCAACATACTCTGAATCCACCACTACTTTTAAGTTTATCACCTTTCAAAAGAGACAAGTGAAAATCCAGTTATTTGTCCATGTTAGTCCTCCCACTAATGGAATTAATGATAATTTCATAATAGGATCTGCAAGATGATCTAGAGGACATGTTAGAACAAGCCAATGAAGTTCAAGACGCACTTGGTAGGCAATATGGCATGCCTGAAATGGACGATGCCGACCTAGATGCTGGTGAGTTTTTTTTCTCACTTGAAAACACTTTGTGACACGCAAGTGCTGAATCAACTGTCTTTTTTTTTGTCCACAATAATATATTTTCTTCACATCTTATCTTCATTTAGAATTAGACGCACTTGGGGATGATATGTTCTTAGAAGATGATGCTGCATATTTGGATGAAGCGTCGAGTGCACCAGCCGTTCCTGGTAACTTACCAGGAGAAACTGATACTTCCGGCTCAAGAACAAGGGTATCTATATTCTACAAATCATTCTTTTGAAACATAACCTACTTTGACCAATTTCTACTTTTTTTACTATGGTATACACGTTTTAATAAGCTACCCATTTGGTAAGTCAAGAACAATTTACTTATAAATCAATCCGATTGGTGAAAAATCAAATACCTTAAGGGAATTAATTTTCGCGGATATTTTTTTTTTGAAATTTCGCGGGAAGTTATTTTCGCGGATCGAAGGATTTCCAAATTTTTACAAACCTAGATGACGAAAATGACACAAAATAAATTTGTATAATGTACAATGTTACAAATATGCTTCAAATCCAAATCTTCTCGAAAACCACACAAAAAAATTTGAAAAACAAATTGGAATTAATTTTCGCGGATTTAATATATCCTGCACATCCCCGAAACCCGCGAAAATTAAAAGACAACCTTGACGTTTGGTGTCTTAGCAACCTATAACTTGACCCTGAATGGTTCAGGGGTTGCTTTATAAAAATACGTGTATGGACTCTTTTTTGAAGATGTTTTAATAATTTCCAAAACAATTTTTTTTTCTAGGATGGCGTCAAGGTAGATGAGTTCGGGTTGCCGGAATTACCGTCATGATCTTAAAAATCGAAATATTTTTTAAATTGGAAACGCGGTTGACGAAATCCTGGACATTTAATATCCTCACAGAAAACATGTAGATTGTTCCCTGAAAATAACGTAAGGGGTTGTTAGAAATCTAATCTCAGCTTTGATTGCTTGGTGTTATCGTTTTTTGACATTATTCATCTATTGCATTTTTTGTTTGAAAATCGTCCAATCTTTCATCGGTTGTATGTGAGGCCTTTAATGTACCATTTGATTTCCAGACCAACTAAGAGGCTTTTAATGTATCATATCCAGACCAACTAACCTCTCCAGTGAAAACGCTTATAAAAGTGTTTGAAAAAACGAGACATGACTCCCGCTGCCTGACTCTCACTGAGGCATACAAATTTTACGAGGTTACCACGAAATGGTGATGGTCTAAGAATGGTAGATTAACTGTATGATATTGTCGGTTATTTTGTGCGATTTACTTGTAAATAACGTATCTCATGAGATGAACACAAGATTTTCTTTAGTTCTCTTCAACTATTTTTCCCTGTGCTCTCTTCAGACTGCTGCCCTTATAGGTGTGAACAGCATATCAGTAAACGTGAGGTTCTCGTTAACCATATTACAAAGGGATAATAGAGTACACGTGGGATGAGAATTGACCAAAAGAACGATCGTTTGCAAGAACTGTCATATTTGTTGACAAATGGAAAAGTACTGAAAATTTATAAAATAAAAAATTTCTAAGGAATGTTTTCAAGCGCTAAACTATCCTCTTTTGGAGCAGAGGAGAGGATGTTTTTTTTAAAAAAGGGCATGACATTAAGTGGAGTAATTTTCCCGTGGAGTAATTTTCGCGGGTGACTTTTTTGGACTTTTCGCGCGGATTTAATTTCACGAATGAGCCAGGTTTGTCTCATTTCGTGCGGATTTATATACACAGATATTTGTTTAGAGTTATTCAATAATGTCAAAAGCATTCCCATCGTCAATTTCCCATTCATATTCTGAATCAGAATCATCCTTCTCTCAGTTGTTTACATGAGGATGATTGCTTTCTGGGTACTCCACCACATCACCAAAATTTTAAACGTTCAAATTTTAAACGTTGTGGTAATGAAGATAGTCATCAGAAGAAAAAATAGATCGAAATAATCAATATTGATTATTTTATTGAGTCCATTTTGTACATTAGTGCTCGAAATAATGACTAAAACAAACTTCCAATGGTATTTCTTGTTTTCGTGACTAAAAACCTTACATTTTTCGCGTAGATTTAACACTCTCGATTAAGACTAAATTTTAATAGGTCCCTCTTTTATTGTTTCTTGAACTTATTGAGTTCATGAAGTCAATTATCATAACGATATAACTGCCACAATGTACTAGAACTACTCGCTTTGGGGTTTTTCCTAGTAACTTAGGAAAAAGAAGAAAGGGGTGTGCTTTTATCGGTAAATTAAAGCTCCTCATATTAACCAACTGCTCCATGTAACATGGGGAAAACTTTTATTCAGTGAGGAAATAAAACTGGATCTTATAACAATTTGAATATTGACTTCACCTCGGTTGTGAGTGTATTATACTAAAACCGCAAGAAAATGCATTGAATGAGAGTTTGGAGAGATTATTGAAATTATCAAAATTTGGGGGAAAATTAAAAGAAATAGTCAAAGTAAAGTTTTTCTGCTTTTCAACTTTTTTCTGCTTTTCTATTATCGAGTAAATGTGTCCTGTTAAAATGTAACTCTTGTATTTTAAATTTAGGTAACATAATTTCCTTTACGCTTAGAATATACTATTTACCAGATTTCTATGCCTAACTAAAAGAACATAAGTTACTCCAGATAACCATAATCCACCATGATTACTACTGCTATAACTGTGCAAATGTAATGATAGACCTTTCTTTATTACTTCTTGTGAGAGGTCTAGTGAGCAGTTTTTCCCATAAGATAACCTCAATACTACCATCACCTTCTAAGGGATATTTCTTTCAGGGAGTTACAAAACGCTTATTTCAATGAAGATGCAGTCATCTTTCAGATAACCATCCGACATCAACTTCTCCTTGCACACAAACATCGGACACCCGGTCGCAACGTTCATGTCCCTTACCGGCTTTTGATAACTGGACGAAAGTGTGTCCGGTAGAAGAATTTCTGTCAGGTTGTTCCCAATGGTTTCCTGGTTCAATAACCGAAATCTTATGTGCTTGTCAAAAGGCCATTGCAGAAGATTGTCATAAGGGGATTTCATGATAACCAGAAACAAGGACAAGTGAGTGCACTTACCCATTCCGTCCCCGTTTAAATACAATCTCCCACAGAATTTATAACCATACCTCGCTGTAAGGCATGGCGCACTATGCAACGCAGTGGTTTTTCCAAGAACAGCATTCTTGTGGCGATCTTCAAAGGAATCAATTTTCCAAAGCAAAGTACCATTGTATGATGAATTTTCGAACAATATCAAGTTGAAATCGACTCGTAGTATTTCTTCGTTTAATTCAGCAGCTTTCGAAGCCAGCAAAGTTTGACTAGAATTGTCCTTGTCAGTAGAATCACTTTCATTAGACATCGAGGAATTGTTAACCTTGTCTCGTAGTTGATTAAAAAGCATTTTCAAACCTTCAACAGATCTCTCTAATGAATTAACCTTTTCAGATAACATAAGTCCTTCTCTATTCATTTCGATCACTTTGACTTTTGCATTCTCTCTAAAATTGAAGGCGCTGTTTTTCAAGGACGCAGCTTTTTGTGTCCAATCTTTCATGTGTTTATAATACATCATGCAGTGAAGAAAAGTATCACCTTCCAAGTGCGATATATACTCAGTTATCGCAGTTACCTGGAAAATCAAAAAGTCAAGTATGAATATTAATTCTGGAAATTAATCTGAACCCTATTAATTCCGAGACTTTTGGGGGCTTCTCATTCGCTCATTCGCATATTTTCCATAACATTTTTTGCCAAAGGAAAGCCTAATATAACTTAAGAATAGTCACTAAGTTTGAAGGTCTAACTATAAATACTTATGAAATAATATGAAAAGAAAGGGGGGGGGGAGTGCTGAATCATCCCGCCCCCCCCCCGCCCCCACCCCACCCCCGGTATGACTTGAGTTGATAGGAGGAGACTCTGGCTGGGAGGGGTCATTTTCTATATTTAAGATGATGTAACACCTATATTTATACATGAACTTGTTTTTGCACACAAACATTGGACACCCAGTCGACAGAAACAGATCGTACCTTGAAGATACTTTTGAAATAGTAAATTTTGGTAACGTTTTACAGTAGAGAGAAATCAAGTATATTAAATTATTATCAATAAATTGTCGAGTTCACATGTGACATACTGTACTGATAGCTGATTGGTGGATCGAATGGTCCCTGCTTACTTTGACTTATAATTTTTTTTACAGCAGTTCATACAGACGTCACCGGCGAAGGTAAACTTCACACGGTCTCCGTCATGGTAGAATCGACGCAACTCGTGCAGTTTCTGAAGAGCTTGAGTTGGAAGAATATCCTTTTTAATCGAGTGTCGTGTATTCAGAGGTAATTTCAATAAAAGTGTTTGTTTTGGACCTAAAGATTGGGGCCGTTGTAATGAGCTGTCTGTTATATTGAGATTTTTGTGATTCATTTGTCCTACAATAGGTAGCTACAATTATGTGGATTATATGTAAGATGTAAAAAACACTTAACCAATAAACGATGCACACAATGATCTGCATTTCATTCCATACCTTAAAGGGACAACCATATTCCGCATAAATACAAACACTGTGCGACGCAATCCCATTACATTCTTTCAAATGCTGCTCCATAAACCTGCATTCTGGTGGTATCTTTGTCTCACAAAAAGTGCATTGGAAGGGCAAGCGTGTGCATTCCTGCAAGTGGGCCTAAAATAAAACAAAGAGTTAATGCTTGTTAGTAGCTGGCCCGTTTGCACGTAGCAAAATTTGCAACAGCACTTGTACACAGATTGTCATTTTGTTTATAAGTTTTGTTTATGAGATCATTTGCTATGGCAAACTTTAATAAAATTTTAAATTGTTTTTAACAATCTCAACTTGCACAAGCTCTGCTACAAGTTCATGGTCAATGACAGTTGTTCGCAAAGGATTTTACAGCTGTGTTATACATAATAGTACATTGTTCAAGTACTTGAATGTAACTTGCTATTAAAAGTTTTATGACGTGTGACTGGCCCGTTAGAATTCCTTGTGGTTTTTTCTTTACCTTGTTCGTTTCAAGTTTTGGTGAGGAAAAAGTAGCCTCCGTATACCTGTCGTGAGTAAATTATGCACACAGTTTAGCGGCGGATCTAGAGGGTAGTCAAAATTTGTGGAGGAGATTGTCAGCTATTAAAGTTTAAAAGAAAAGCGTCCAAATAAGCCCATTGGTGATACAGACTGAAAACAGAAATTATGTTAATGTGCTTCTCCACAAATTGCGACTACCCTGTAGATCCGTCGCTGAGTTACGCATTAAGGGGCTCGTTGATTGTAATGTTACATTAGCTCCATATTGGTGCAGGCTCATTCAATCACCAAAGCAAATTGGCAGCTTTTCGTCTCGTCAGTGTTGCAGTACGGTACTCGAAGCTCGGGCTTTACTTTGACGTCAGTCGATATACTCCGGTAATGCCTTCATAACCAGTTAGTATAGGGTTAGTCTGCACACGTTTGCGAGTCTTGTCAGTAGACTAATAATTACCTTAATGTCAGCTATTTTTCCTTGCCAAATACAACCATACGTTTTATTTCGACAATAACAATCAAGTTTACTGATTTCGTTTGCCTTGAATTTATCTGGGAAGACTTCAGACTTGGGTTTGATAACCTCATGATCAATTGGACAGAAGTTTGGATCACTGAAAAAAAAAAGGATGAAAATGAGACACTTTCCAATTTACTTATAAAAGAAAGTAAGAGGCCTTAGTTTCTGCATAGTCACAAGATAAACATTATTTTCTTGTGACTATGTTTTTTACATTTTGTTTGAGGGAAACAAATGTTTGTTGTGTAGTGGAGTCGTCTTCAGTTTGGAACGCGCTTTAGCAGTTCATACGTATAAAATATATTGCATTTGAATACTGCTATATATAATTTCCTACACAACATCAACTCGACCTGCCAAAACGATTTGCTTCTGTTCCGACCGTAACTCGAATCACGAATTTTTCCAAGGCACTCCCACAAAATAATTTGCACTGTGTTCCCAGTTAACTAACCAGCTACTTCTTTCACTAAGAAAAATCTTTTGGTCCTTCCATGCATGCAACAATAAAACGTTTTGATTGTATAATTTACAGAAGCTGTGGTTCAACGATGACTTGCGCTGTTATGCTTCGAAATCCACAAATTTTCTCGAAACATTAGCAGAGAGGGAGTTTGATGATATCTTACCTTTCCCTCCTGAAGTAACATTTTCTGCACGCCACATTCCCTCTGATAGTTTGCACAGGATCCTGCAGAAGCTGTTTGCATAGGAGGCATTTAAATTTTTCAGGTATCCCGACGAGAAGTTCATATGGCTTCATATCCAACTTTGTACCCAGTATCTCTCGCATTTTTGATGAACTGACTCTACCATCGCGAATATTGTGATATGAAGAAGTTGTCCGAGTGCCAGCCGCTGCACAGTTCATCCTCGTAAAACAGAACAGGGTAATTTGAATAAAAGTACTGGATTACTATCAGATCCCAAACCATATGACAATTTAAGAAAATTCGCAAAATATTAACAAAGTGAATAGTTTCTTCCTTATTCCAAGCTTCCAAATAAATAAATATGTGCACAAAATCATTTGAAGAAAACGCTGTCTCTATTAAGTATTCATCATTTAAAGTTTTCAGAGAATTTCCCCTCCTCCAATACACCTGCCCAATGTTTGTGCAGCATGGTTATATCATTTTTCTTCACAAAAACAACAAAAGCCACATTGGTGGACATGTCACTTAAATGAAAGTGAAACAGTACTAATGCTATTGTACATTGTTATTACTTCATTTGCCGTTAAATATACTTTTCTTTTGTAGTAGAAAACAGAAGATTTGAAACTATTTAATTATTTACTAAGGGAAAGTCCCTAAACATTCTTATGAATATTTAATTTCTATCACGATTTTGAGTATAAGTAGGGTTATTCGAATATAAGTCACGATCAATTTTTGGTGATAAAGATCGATACGCAAACAAAGTTTAGTGCAACGAAGGTTAATGAAATGTATTCTTTGATACATTCTGTGCATATATGCAAACTTTTTTTTGGCATCATATCTGAGAAATCCTCTCAGACACCATGGGGCTTTTCCTTCAAAACTTTCTGTTAAATTAATTTTGTTTTTTATTTTTTTTTGCAGCCATTTTTCCTTTTGCACCAACCTCAAAACTGCTTAGTATTCTTGTTTTTTTAATATTGTTTGGCCCACGATATTATATGATTCAGTATTTTTCTCCTTCAATGAAAATACCTTTCCATATTTTCTTCAGCCATAGATTTTCATTCAGCAAAAAGAGCGACATAGTTCATGAAAAATGCCGCATACCATGATCTTTCAGGCGATTGGAAATTTTCGTCATTTTTCGATCGTTTTGAATGAAGGCCATGTTTGATTTTCATACAATGTTCAAAGTATTCGCGCTAATGAAATTATTTTATTTTCATTTCACCTTTTTTACAAGACAAGAGGAAAATTCTTCAAACCTTAAATTTACATGATTTTTTTATATAAGCAACATCTTATTTTTATTTCTTAAAACATATCTGAGAACAAGCGTGAAAATGTGAGTTTTTATTTTTACCCAGTTCTTTTAATCTGTAAATATATAAACAACATTTTATAAATCGAAGCAACTGCCCAGGCTCAACTGGATTTGCCCAACAAGGGGAAAAAACTGAGAACAAAATATAACACTAAAATAACAAGAGCAAAATGGGACATATATTTTGCCTGATGATGAGAAACATGTAATATAGTTTCATTGGTTTAATAAAAACCCGCGCAGGTCTATGTGAGGCAAACACGCAAAATTGATCTTCCTCACGTAGTTAGTCAACAAACAACATATCAGCCTGTAAAAAAGAGCAATACTGAAAAGCGTGTATCCTTGAAATGTTAGAAAATAAGTTTTGGAATTAACAGGTTGAAAAAATGAAGCCTTACAACTGATGACGCATGGGAACCGACACTTTTCTTCAGAAGAGTAGATTCTCTACTCGAAAATCCCAATTTGTGTAGCCGCTTCAAGATTGGGAAAACATGGAAAAATTTCCAAAAACAATCGTTAGTAGAGGAAGAAGGGTTAAAAAGGAACTTTTTTTGCAAAGCTTCTTAGAGAAAAGTCAAGATATACCACCCATTTCTCACGTCAGAAAACCAAAATTTTGTTTTCGTGAATAAATTTGTCATTTGTCAAAGGGCTTCGAAGCGGCAACCACGTTATTTCGTGTTTCCTTATTATTTATCCCGTCCTCCGTAATATTATCGCATACAGTCGAAGTCCGATAATTCGAATGCCTGATTCGAACATTCGTTTAAATCAAACAAATTATCGATTTTTACCCTTTTTGAACCAACTTTTGATAATTTGAACAATTTTTCGTCCCCTTGTCAATGTTCGAATCATCGGACTTCGACGGTATTTGCCTCTGAACATCGCGTTCTTTCTTGATAGGCAATGCAATGGTCTCGCTTTTGTTCCGACTGACACATTGCACAAACCTATCACTTTATAAATGCAAATAAGTCTCGTCTACCGTAAAAAAAACCTCAGAAATCTCTTGGGTAGCAATCAATATACAACAGTTGCAGAGTGAAATTCGAAATACCTTAAGGACAGAAATTTTCGTCGTTAGAAGGTAAAAAAAAAAACTGAATTTCGCAGAATTTATTTTCGCGATATTGACATATATTTTGAAAAGTGAACGGGATATTGATAACGAAATGAAATACGTAAAATGTACATCTTTGGGCAAGAATCTACAAAAAAATTCGCACTTCTTACTTACGCACTTCTTAGTTAATTATCAGTTATTTTGATGCTAATCTTGTAATTCGATTCACGCAGAACTAAATCAGTCGAAGAAAAAAAAATCGAAATCGATTTGTAATATTGAGCAAAGATAAATGAATTCAAAGTGTGAAAGGGGCTGATGGAAGAAAAGCAAATTAGACTACCGAACAATAATTTTTTTATCTTTTACAATACAAATATATACAGATAACTACAAAAGTATTCTGGATAAAAGTCCTCCAAATATCTTGGTGTAGAGGGAGAGAGAATGATGGTGCTTTATCAGGTTGACGATAAATGTTAGTAAAATGTAGTTATAATTTGTAGAGTAGTTTTTATTTGTAAAATGTAGTTGACTGAACCTCCATATCTATAAGCTTGAAGTTCTGGGGCACATAAGAGTTCAGGTTATACAGTGATAGTAAGTGAGGCAAAAAACAAGAAAGGAGGTGCAATGACAATCAAGGTTGATTCACTTGTCTCAAACAACCACATTACCGTTTATCAAGATGGTATCATATATATACATAAACTAATGAAAACTAATATGTATATACAAATATATTTCCCAACATCTTCTTGTACAATAGGGTCAAAGATATGTCAAGTAATTTAAGTCAGAAAGTCATATGAATTGACATTCTATCCAATGAATTAATCTATAGGAAAAACAAACACTATCATATGGATGCTTCAACAAAGCTTGAAGAGAAAATTTATCAAATGAATATCGTAGTTACAACAGACAAAATTTTAAGACTAACAAAATTTATATTTATAGAAAAAATAAGGTGAGAAAAATCATCATCTCGACCTGAAAGATATTAGAAAGGACAGTCTCGACATGATGACATATAATTATTCTTTAGGACTAAGAATTTGGTTTTCACATGCTCCTTGGACACAAACTGCTTATGTTTGGGCATTTACGTCACCATAATTAGCTTCATTAATATTTTGTTGATTTTCAGTTGCCAACATTAATATACAACATCATTCTCAAATATGAATCTAAAAAATTTAAGCTCAAAGTATTAAACAAAACATGGTTATGAGAAGATGGTCTCATTGAATTTTCCAAAATACTAGCTAATGTAAAATAATTCACCATCATGGTAGACAAATTCTTATATGACTTTAATCATGAAATCACAAGTATTTTTTCTTTAATCATGAAATCACAAGTATCTATCTATTTGAGGGAACGATTTTCTGCCGAAACAAATATAGCTTTAGTGTAAACAACAAAGAATAAATATATATATATAGCATAGCTAGGTTGATCAATTATTGTTTTTGTTTCATTAGTAATTTTTCGATAACAGAAAAAAAAAACGTAGGCAGTTTTGCTGTGAATTTCTTCAACTTCTTCATCATAATGTATGAATGTGGAGAGAACCTCTACTCTAGCATTGTTTTGTTTCCTTTGAGCTTGGGGCTGGATGGGCTGCTGAGGGAGGCTGCACTTCACTTATAGCTAAACCTGATATTGTAATGTAAACAAAAAGCCTTCTTCAATATTATTAACGGATTTAAAGAAAATATCACCAAACTAAAAGCAAAGAAACGGTAAAGAAATTTGCAAGAAAGGCCACAAATATACCTGGTGCTGGCTGGTTCATCTACATATCGGTATCCTGGCCTAACATACCTTTGCGGGGGA
Organism: Turritopsis rubra; assembly: GCA_039566895.2. NCBI lineage: Eukaryota > Metazoa > Cnidaria > Hydrozoa > Anthoathecata > Oceaniidae > Turritopsis > Turritopsis rubra. The sequence continues at coordinate 12,525,314 of CM077620.1, forward strand.
AAAAGTCTACTAAAGTCTAAAAAATGACAACTTTGAACTTCACATACAATTCATTCACCGTACAAATGGGTCAAATCCGCCTAAAAGCCATACTTTGAAAAACATTTCCCTTGATCAGTCAAACTGTCTTATCAGTGAAAGCTTCTTGGAAAATCTGGTGAGATAAATCGCACTTTCCGTATGCCCCTATAGTAAATACAGGTGATTTACGGTACGCAAAACGTTTCCTTGGTAGTAAATTTTGATCTGTCGTGTATATGATCTTGCCAAAATAGCTCCGTTCCGCTTCGCTACACTCCGCAAAAGGAAACATATCTACACGCATATGTGTAGCAAACAGGATCCACTTAGCAAAATTTTTAAACTTTTGCACAAACAATCAGTTGTTATTTTTTACAGTTTTCAACAGTTCATATCATATCTTATTTGAAACAGCGAGAATATATGTACAGGGTTTCCACATGGTAAAGGGAAGTCATGGAAGTATTCTCATGGACGGTCAAGGGTGTTGATCGTATTTCAGGATAAGTCATTGGAAAATCCAAGGAAGATTTTAATTACTTCTTTCCCTTTCTGTTTCATTAAATCTTTGTGAACCTGTTAGCTCTTTCTTGTTATAACTTTAAAACTTCGGGGGAAACTATGTTAAGTACATATTCATAATCAGAAAAGATGGAAGTTTTAGGACACCAAAAATGAGCTACGTTGGTTCTGTAGAAAAGGCCAACCTCGTACCCAGGGTTTCTTGCCTTTTTGATATACGGCGCCGTCCGTATAAAAAAGGCAAGAAACTCTGGGTACGAGGTTGTAGAAAAGGCTAATTATTTTTCTTCTTCATTTTTCTTCTTCTATTTTGGATACTATTGAGACTATAGAAACAGACTTTAATAGTGCAGCAACAATGAATTCATTGAAGGTACCTCTTTGAACAGAAAATGCCATGGAATCTCAAAAGATGGTAAATTTGGGATATTTAAACTGAAATAGTCAGGGAACATTTTCTGTAAGATTTCCGATATGGTGGAAACCCTGTATTTATAATTTTTTTAATATGGTGTCACGTGGTCTGAACCTTTTGATTCCATTTAATCCTATATGGCATATAGGGAATTTTTATATGTCCAAGTTAATTCTAAAGGTGAAGTTTATGAAATATTTTGCAGCCTGACGCAATGCAAATCATACTTCAGTAGTTTAACTCAAATTCTTAAATTTAATAAAATTTAACTTCTAGAGCAAATGTATTTAAACAACAGCATCATCAACAACAACAACAACAAACAACAACAACAACAACAAAACAACCACAAAAAATTGCCAAAATAGAACTAACCAATCAGATATTGTTACGTGCCTTTGATGAAGGAAGTGTTCATCCGGCTTAACTGAAGAACACAGGAAGGCGGACATTTTTAAAGTGTAAATGTTGCTCCTTGCTAAGTTTTGAATGCAAAGCGCTTAAAGTAGCCTTATGCTTTATTTCGATCTGGAATTGATAGGTTTGTGAAAACGCATGTGTATAAAAACGATAATCAACTATTCTAGTGTTTTGTTAATTGCGAAAGATAAGTACGAAGAGAAAGGCAATGCTTTGTTACAAAACATGTATTCATTGTGGCTGAAATATCAGTGTTTCAAGTGCTACATTATTGCTATATGGTATTTAGTTTAAACAGTCAAGTTGAAAACGCAAGTTCATCTGCTTTCAGTGCCTAGAAAGGACACTTGGAAGTGCATAAATATATATTCGTATTCAAGTATATATTCTAAATTTTTTGCTTCAAGTGTTTAAGCTATAACAACTTTTGTTTTTTCTTTCTTGTTCTTGTTTTTCTGGGGTTTTGTTGTTGTTTTTACTACTGTATAAGGTTAGTGAAAATCAATCCTTACCTGTTATGTTCCATCCTCCATCTTTTTCTTCTCGCATAATGACATCTGATTAGAATTTCGAACAAACGTATCATATTCAAATTATACGATTCTTGGAAATCTTTTCTATCGAAACAAATTAACTTAAGCTTTTCCACGTGACGCAATGGAGCGCAGAAAAACACTTAAATATATGTTCCATCCTCCATCTTTTTCTTCTCGCATATATATATATATATATATATATATATATATATATATATATATTTGAATATTTTTATAGTCGCTTTTCTAAATATTATGGCGGCCAAGACGTTTCAAAGCGAAGATTCTTTGATAAAAGTGCCCAACATCCTATGGATTTGCTTTGTTATCACTAATGATAAATAACGAGTGATTTAAAACTGCCTGAAGAATCGCTACTATTGAGTGAAAATGAAAAAAACTACACGCGATACTAGCAAATAATGACCGTGAGAGAATGTAACACGTCAAAACTAGCTTTGTACTGATTACAATATGTTCAGATAAAATATATGAATATGAACTCAGGAAGGTCTATTCGTACAGCTCAGTATAATCTCATAATCCCAAATACACCAAAGTTATGTCTGGGATTTAATGTCACATCTATGAGAAGCGTCTAAAAGCATATCTATTTTTCAGACGTAATCTGGGATTTATGAGAACAAGAATTTAAGTAGGGAAAAGTGGGGTTTAATAAAACATGGGGTAAAATGAAACAGTTGAAACTACTTTCCAAGGTCAAATCCCAGGTCAATATAAATTGTATCAGTGTTGAATAACTAGATGTTCCACCTTTTTTTGCAAAGTTGGTGAACGAGTATTTAACCAAACAATTTTTATCTTCAAAAAAACTGTTTTTGACACATTAAAGTAACTTTCTCATTTTTAGGACCAATAGACTTTTGTTGGACATGGTTTTTCGTTGCCTATGTTCATTGTGCGACAGAGCTATATACAAAAAGTGTTACATTAAGTCCCGCTCTCCTATTGTTAGACATGACGTAATGACCAAGTTTAAGTGAATAAGTTGTCAGATTGTTCCTTTTATCTAGATCTCAGTGAAAATTACAACATAAAGCGGTTATCTAATAACATTAAATTTGCCGACAACTCGACGATTTTTTTGTGTGGAGGAACGTAAAGATATTTTTTGATATGAAAACGAAAAGAGGAAAAACGGCATGGCAAGCCGAAATCAATTCTTCTATCAAGGCCGTTTTCCTATAGGCGGAATTTTCCGCGCGGACTTGACTTTGATGGACTTTGCGCACGCTCTCTTGTTTAAAATTACAATTTTTGAGTTATAGAGCATGAGCAAAGTCTGCCAAAGTCGATTCCGCGCGGACAATTCCGCATAAACGACAAGAAGAATCTCCAATAGGTTTTTAGCAATTTCATGGTTAAACACACACTTCTGTATCCATAGGGCTGTTTACATCGTATGTTTTCATCTCATGCGGCTTTGAAACTTGTACCTATCTGCAGTCAGTTCCTTGTTAACGGTAACATGATTTAGGCGATATGAAACCCATCCCGGTATGAATCTCATACCTGTCTCGCAGACTGGTATGGGATTTCGTATTGGTTTGAGATTCCCATGTAAACGGTGAAAACTGATATGATATTCAAAATATTGTCTTTAGTATTTTGTGAAACTATATTTTTCAAGTGATTGTCTTAATTGTACTAAAATACTCCATTGTACTAAAAGCATCAGATGACAATTTCAGTACAAAACGACCGAATTTCGACGATTTTCAAGTTTTTCTTAATAAAATTAACGATAAAAACGAAAGGTTCTGTGCATGGACGCGTTCTGTGTTAAGAATCTTAACTAAAATGCGGCACAAGAAAGTCTGATAACAGGTACGGGCCGTCGTGAGGGTGATATGAAAATAACCATGTGAACGGAAGGTAATTTCATGCCGGATCGAAACCTCATTTGGGCATGAACCCATATCGCCTCTCATGTAAACACCACGTCATGTTCGTCTATTCACCTACACATCAAAAACTGACAAACCAATGTTTGATTTAGTACACTACAGTTTTATTCTAAAATACCGACAACAGAACTTTAAAATAGGCTTCCAGACCAAACGAATTTTCTAATCGCTATAGTGTAGAATTTATATAGAAACACAAGCTTTTCGACATCTTTCCAAACGGAACGGAATAATTTCTGGTTGTCGTTGGCTGTAGAATTTTCATTTTCGTGTAATTTCTTGCAAAGTTTTAGCTCATTGTTATTTGTTTTGGCTTCAAAAACAAAATCTCTCTTAATGCAACTAAGACAGAACATGTTTTGTTTAAACACAAGCGTCGTAATATTGATTTTAATTTGTGTATTAACATTGACGGTAAAAAAATGTCTAAGAGTTCTTCCTTTAAATATCTTGGAATCCATATAGATGAAAATTTGAACTGGTCTGTGCATGTCAACAAGCTATCTTACAAACTAAGAAGAGCAAATGGAGGTTTAGCAAAACTTCGTCACTTTATGCCACAACCTCTTTTAATTTCTGTCTATTATGCTATCTTTTATTCACATATGGTTTATGCCTGTCAGGTTTGGGGTCAAAGGGAAAACCTAGTCACAAAGCGTATCTTTCTGCTACAAAAACGTGCAATACGTACTATTTGTAATGCTTACTGGCTAGCTCATACATCCCTCTGTTTCGGAAATTAGGTCTCCTTAAGCTTTTTGACATTGTAAAATTTTTAAATATATCTTTTATACACAAGGTTCTTAATGATAAACTCCCCCAAGTCATTCGCAACAATTTGATTTTTAAACGCTCTGATTTGAATTATAATACTCGCGGAAGGAACGTAGGTTCTTTAGTTCAACACCCGTTCAAGACTTTCTCATTTGGTAAATTCTCTATCCAATATCAGTCGATCTACCAATGGAATCTCATTCAAAACCATTTTCAACTTGACGACTTATCTGTGCTTACATTTCCAAAATTAAAAGTCTTAACTAAATCGTATCTTATTTCTCAATATATTGACTAATTGACGAAAACTTATTACATATGTTATTATCATTTTTATCACTTTTGTTTTTTTTAGGTGGCCACTCCCTTTGACTAGAAGTTTCTATATGGAGTGGTCTCCTAGTTATTCTTTCTTTCATTGTAATTGTAAGTATGAGAGTCAGAAACTAAATAAATGATTACTTACTTACTTACTTACTTACTTACTTGCTTGGTGTGGATCATTTTAAGTCGTTGTAGGTGAATGTGAATGGCTATTTAACTTAGTAGAATCTCCGTAACTATAAACACTCCTACAGATCGTTGCAGTATTTTTCCCAAAAACATGTCCGAAACCGAAAGTACGAAAATTATTTATCCTGAATAGCTTTACTTCCATTATCAGAAAAAGAGCTCGCATAAAATAAGCCTATTCAGATGATGTTTAATGAATGTTTGTAAATAAATAGAAAGTAAAGATCTCCTCCAAAGTTGACAATTGAAAGCTGTTGTAGGAGATAAAATAGCTAATACTACAAAGACAAATGATAATTTCTTCAAAAGTAACGAGCAATTAAACCTCGTTTTTTTATTTCAGTTTGAACGCCCATATTTTTTCAAACCATCCCATCTCGCTTTTCCTGATTTTACTTCTTGTATTCTTTCACGAATGATTTTATTAGTATTGTGCTAAACTGTATATCTTGATAGGGTTTCTTGTTGTATCTTGTCAAAACTTGTTTATAATCGGAAGCTTTGTTCATTTATAACAAATTCTCTTCAGAAAGAGAATCCTTTTAAAACGCCACAAGTATCAAGGGTAGGGCTAGGAGTAAAGCCGCTATAAATATCGTGAGTTACGGATAGGAGCTGATATATATAGAATAACGATTACAAAAGCCAGATTGTCATGAAGAGAACTGCTTGATTTATTCAAATTAGTACTACAAATGTGCCATATATACACTTTTGAAAAGGAGATGCTGTCATTACATATGATTATTTGATTTTTCCTTTTGACTTCCTGTCCTACGTCCTTAATGTTGCAATGTGTGTTCTTGCGTAACCTGTATAACTGTATTTTCTACCTTTTTTGTAAAGTTGCTGAACAATTATTTAACGAAAACATTTTTATCTTCGAAAAACTGTTTTTGTCCCACTAAAGTAATTTTGTAATTTTTTGGAAAAAATGAATAATAAGGAAAAACTGATTGTTGATATAAGCAGTAATGCTATGTTTATTTCTATGTTTATTTATCACTTCTCCGATAATGTGCAAGAAAAAAACAATTCCGATACACCATAAACTTATTAATAAAAACATTTGGCAACTGACAATTTTTGATGTGGGCCCAAACGAAACACACTCTTTTATGTTCAGTTTTCTAGCTTATTAAACACGTCTATGACGAAAATGCACATTTGACAAAAAAAAAGGTTTTTCGTTGCCCATGCTCATTGTGCTACAAGGTGAAACAAAAAGAGTTTCATAAAGGCCCACTCTCCCCTACACCAATATCCTTTCTTTGTTCATTTCTCCCTAACGTACTGTTATGGCTAAAAGGAATTGAAATCTTGTCCTCGTGTCACAAATAGTTGAAATACTTTGCAAATTCAATTTACGTCATTCCTCACAGATAATCACCATTATAGTCGCTATGAAATATTATTATTTATTATTTATGTCATTCCTCGTTAGCAGACGTCGTCATTAGTTTCTAATTTTGACCGAAATCACCAGTGACTTAATTAAAAATTTATAAAAGACCGTCAATAATCTAACGCAAGATCAGATAACCGAACACCAAGTACAAGGAACGTACAGGAAATATATTTCCGTATCATCACTGACATTAAAGCATATAATTAATACTTTCAAACTTGTGAGTCCCCTGATTCATTTTCCAAATTCATAAAATTCTATCTCCCAATCCCAAATGTATCAAATGCGATCCAGAAAAGCTAAACAACCACTCATTCAATTCTGTCGCTACACGGATTTCTGCTACGGAACCTACTACAGATCATGACCTTGATAACCTCAACATCAATGACTCATTCAACTAAAAGAAATAGCGACTTTTGAAGAACGTAACGCTATCATATAGCTACGAAGTGACTGCTCAACTGGACACGACGGAATACAAGTATAAAGGTCATTAAATCTCCCCACAACCTTACACCTCCCCACAACCTTACACCTCCCCACAACCTTACACCTAAAATTAAAAGACGACATCACTAAGACCACGAAGAGAGAAGAAATCACCTTGACCGTGTTAGCTGACAACTGTAAAGCCTTTGCCCATCACTCCATATTACTCAAGAAACTTGAAGCATTAAACTTGTCGTTAAGTACCCTCTCAAGTTTGTCCAAAGTTATCTAAAAGAAAGCAGTTATATGTTCAAACAGAAGTCCAAAACGAAAGCTATACAGAGTACCAATAGGAAGCATCATATGTCAAATTGACAGTACCTGCCTTCAGTACGCTGACCATTCACCTTTATATCGACCTTTACCCTTTGCCCTCTTTGTCGGGATGGTGCAGGGGCGTCTTTGGGTGCAAAATGTTGCACCAAATAGGAATTTTTGCGTCAGAAATTGGTGTCGGAAATTCGGTATTTTTGTTTAATTAACTTTTCTCTAAAGTTGGATTTCTGAATATCTGGCACATATTAATGTGAGTTCTTTGGTACTTTGCAAACATTTTATTATCACCAGCCATTATGCAATTGGTGGAGAGATTTTGTTAGTCTCGATTATCCAGCCGAACAGTGGGTCGTCAAATCTGTCCAAAATGGACCAATTTCAATATATTCGAGGTTTAATCGTCAGAAAATACTGTGCAAATTTCCGTGTCCTTGAAACACAACCCTTCTGCCAGAATATGGCCAGTGCGAGTACGATTTGTTTGGAGTTTGGAGTTTGGCGTCATTAATTATTCATGAAATGTCGAAAACATTTTTGAAAATTATTATTTATCACTATTTGTCAGTATTTAGTCATACCCATGGAATAAAAAAATGCAATTGTGGCAATTTTAAAATGAATGAGAGAAACATCAATGGTGACGAATTGGTGATAGTCGTTGAAAGTTAATTTAAAAATAATTTCCTTATTATAGAAAGAATGTTCCTTCCTCCTTTATATAAAATGCTAGTTTCGATGATCCTTCATTCATCACATCTCATAACGTATTTTTATGGCTACAAGGAATCGAAATCTTCCTCTGTTGTTCATCATGCCATAAACACTTAAAATGTTTTGCAAATTGAGATTGCGTCATTCATCGAAGATAATCACCATTACGTATATAACGAGAGCTATAAAAAACGGTAAGAAAAATCTCAATCAAGTGAATGATTGTATCAGATAACAGAAGACCAAATACGAGGAAGGTAACAGCAAGTATTTCTTTATCATTTATGAAAATTCGAGCATGTTATTATATACTTTCATTTTGCTGAATCCCCTGATTCCTTTTTCAGCCACTGGAAATTAATCGCTTATCAACTACCAATTGTTCGCCAACAATATGAAAGTTCAAACTCTTTGCTTCTTTGCAGTAGTAACATTAGGTAAATAATTATTTACTGTATATATAGTACAATGTTATCCATGAAAACTGCTGAAATCTTGTCATGTCACTTTCTTCTTTTTTTTTTAGTTGCAGCGGTTCAAGCCAAAGGTAATTTCTGATGCCTTTGTTTTTACATCTGTGGAATTTGAAAACAAAATAATGGCTTATAGAGACCAATCAAGTCTCAGCCATCTCTTTATCAATCCAAATAATCTGAACCCACAGGTTTCGAGGTTTCTGTTAACATTTATAGTGCTTCCGCCCATAATCAACTGCAAAAAGAATGCTTTTACAGCCGAAGGAAAATGTATTTTACGTCATGTTATTGTATTCTGATTTCTTTAAAATACTTGGCATAATACTATCTACACATTCCAATGTTATTGCACAATATTTCCATATTTGCCACAGTACCTTCACCCATTCGGTTCCGGGTACCAATGAATCTGCCATTAGCGGTCAGTTTTGAGGTGATGATTCTGACAGCCTTTTTGAATGTAAACTTTTGTAGAAGCTTTGAGTAATTTTCTCTGAAACAAGGCAAAATTGACCTTTCTTTTTGGGTCCTTTATGCGTATCGCAGCAATTTTAGTGAAAAATCCCCTCTCAGACTAAATGCGTTGTCACCATATAAAGTTTTCTATTTCGAGGGATGATTTCAATTATCTACCAAATTCACACATTTTCAGGATTTTGCCATAGAAGAAAAAGTGGTAATTACGCAGATCCATGGAAATGTGATGGTTTTATATCATGTGTTCATGGAATCACTTACAAGCAAAGTTGTCCTGGAGGACTAAAATACAGTCAAGTCAAGCAGCGTTGCACCAGCTTGAGATGCACTGGTCAGTAATTACTTTTGATGTTCTTTTAGGAGGTTGAGGATAGTATGTTTGTATGTGTAGTTAAAATTGAAATTCTATTTCCTACAGTATAAACGAATAATCATGTTTACATTTGCTATTAAACCACATCATCAATTCTTTTAAAGACCCTTCGGAAATTACCCCATCTAGAATACTTTCTTATTAACTTGAATAAGGTGTATTTAGAGTTTACGTTGGCAGGAAAGGGAACCGAACAATTCGGTTTTAATAAAATAACACTTTAATATGTGACATTAGATATTTTATTCATCATGGAGTCAAAGACGTATACTGTGTATAACCCATACGTACTTAGATAAAAATACTTAGATATAATGGCCACATGTAACCAGTGATTTAAAATTTGCTGGTAGGAGGCTGGTCAACATACTATTTTGCGATCATAATTTTCGTTTGAAAGAACGAGTCAATATACAAGAATGTTCTCGTCGTTATAACGCAGTCAGAAATAAAACTGCCTTGACTTAGTGATGATTGCAATTCGGTGTTTTAACCAACTGGTAGTGAAGCATTTTTGGTATTGCACGTCTACCATAAAGTAGAAATTTAAAATTATAGAACCGTTTCATTTCTGTAGAAAGAACTATAAAAATTCGTCTAATTGGCAAATGGTAAATTTGTTGTTGATTGATTATTGAAAGTTCCATTACATTGAAAGTATCATTATTTTCTTTAGGAAAAGGTTTCTGTCGAGGTAAAAGCGACGGAAATTACAGACATCCTAATCACTGCAATCGTTTTATAACCTGCTCAAACGGGATTGCATATAACAAGCACTGTCCAGGCGGGTTGCACTTCAACAAGAAACATGGACGATGCGACTACCCATACAAAGCCAATTGTAAAATCATTTCCGGACCAAGTATGTATTAACAGGTTTATAGAAATAACTAGGTATGGCATAAAAAAGAATGAAACGAATGAAACTTTAAGATTTATAGACCAGATTATAAAACAGACGGGAAAATACGCGGGTATGCATAATTATACGCGGGCGCTTGAAATTCGGGAAAGGTGTATGTAGTTGATCATTTTTTTAATTATTTTTCTAGAGCTTTGTTCGCATCACGAGCTGGTTTTCCTTCCTGGCCCATTCATATATAAATGCAAAGAACGTTGCACGTGCAAAGATGGGAGAATAAGCTGTGTCTCGTTGTGTCCACCTCAAAGAGTTCAGTGTGGATTTCCAACAATAAAGGAAATTATATATGTTCAAACACTTGGAGGGTGTTCATGTAAAAGAGAAAGATGTATTAAAAACAACTAACTTATATTTACTTGAAACAATTAAATTTTATTGATGTTAGTTTTTAGCTAATAACTAACCACAAATGACATACATAGTTTTCATATTTTCCCGTTGATATTCTTGCCAATTCATCTATAATTCAAAGCATCAAGTCTTCTTTATAAGTCTTAAAGCATTAATCATCAACTGTACAAAATTCCCCACATTTGATTGGTTTAGACGGCATCTGAAGAGTACAATTAACCGTTAATTATACTTGAAAACATGCGATTACTAGAGACCTTACGCAACTGCGACAGCAACGAGAACGGCGACGTGAGAGTGATTTACAAATATTCAGAAACTAAGGACCCACATAACAATGAATGTTTAAAGAATTAGTTTGTAATACCAAAACGTTTCATCAATAAACTGTTAAAAAAGAAAATCCTATTGAAACAGGATAAAAGCAATACGAGAGGAACAGGAAGTGCTCCAAACTCCAAAGTTAATGCTATCTTCGCGTCTCCGTTTTCAGTACGACTTCAAAACATAACTTTTCACGTTGTGTGTGGAACGTACAAATCTGGTAATGCTGTAATTATCTGATAAAAGTTTCCCAATGGTATAGTATCGAAAAGATTTCTTTTTTGAATGAAATCCACAAGGAAAACAAAGTTTATATTTCAATGACGTTGCCGTGGTAAATGTGTAAGCTCCCTACTAATATTAATTGTACTCTGACTATCTATCACGCCTTAACTGAAGTTCCATATATGGAGTACATGGTGTAGTCTATCGACCTCGAAAGGATGGAAGGCTGAGTTGCCCTGTTATGGCCTCCACGGAAATCGAACCCAGGCCGCTCCTGTGACAGCACAATGGTTTACCAACTATGCTAGAGTACAAATTACATCTAAAATGATATTATGCAGACTAGTTTTCTAGAAAGAATCCGAACTTAAAATTAATTAATTAACAATTTATGCTGGCTACTCATGATTAATCAATACTTGCACTAGAAGAAAACATGTAATTACTAGTAATAATCTATCGTCTATGAGGAACTCTATTTCAATTATTGGCTCTTGAAGACTTTTATCCCCGAGAACTTAAAAAAAACCATTTTGGCTGCGGAAGCTGCAAGTCAACTTCAGCTGCTCAGACAGCTTCCTTAGACATCAACCCCTCTCTGAAGCTGAGTGCTAAGCTGATCGGATTGATTTACACTGTTATGGTCGCTGGCATGCCAGGATTTGAACCCGACCACACGCTCTGGAGGCGAGCAGTCGAACAAACAAAACTATCAACAAAGTAACAACAAAACCCAAAGCTTTTGTTTAAGTTATTTGAAAGTCTGCATTTAACAGATTCATAAATGTCTATCTATTGTTGGAATATCTGAAATTTGCCATAGCTAACGACAATTTTTGAATTTCCATTTACGCCAACAATAATTCAATAATTCAATAATAAGTGTTCAGTGTAACTGCCCGCTAAACAGCCTAGTCCGTGTCGATAAACTAAGCCATGTACGGAACTTCAGTTCAAGCGTGATAATTAGTCAGAATTATTATTAGTACCACTTCTACCATCGAACAAGACAATAGAATATTGCTTATCTGAGTCTAAATAAGTTTGTGGACTCCTCTCTAAACTCTCTCAGGTTAATGACTTCCCCATTACTGCTTTGGGTGGTAGAGGATAAATTTCTCAAAACGGTTTTTCAAAAATGATACAATGGATATGAAGAAAATTTCTCATCTTATATCTTTAACAGATAAATTATTGCATTTTATCTATAATTATATATATTATAGTAAATTAAGTTAATATCAAAACGATATATACAACAACAGTAAGTAATACAAATCACTTACAAATTCATCAATAAAAAGGAATTTTGAAAAAATATTAGGACTCCTTAAGTCCATCTTAATTTCTAACTGACACCCTGTTTATAAATTACGAACCATATCTACAATCATAACCAACGACTGATTAAAAAAAAAGGGTCTGAAACAGATCGGAAATTCATGTAGGAACCCAAAAGTATGACGGTAAGGAGATTTTGCTAAGAAAAATCTCCTTTGACAGATACAAGGCCTGACATGTGATGTCTCTTTCCTCAACCAACTTGTTCAACTAAACCCTGTCAATTTGTACAAAACCTTCATTCTGATTAGGATAAACACTTCCCGAGTTCTATTTACACGACGTACTTTGGCTACACCTTTTGTTTATATCAAAACGGTTTCTCATAGGGGTTTGTTGGAAATTCGAATAATACATTATAAACACAACTAACCAATGCATGAAGATCAGCGCCTAATATGATACCTTGTTGACACTTATTACGCCAAGAGTAAATTTTGACCTAATGCCATTTTGGACTGTTTTAACGCCACAACAGGAAAATGCAAGATTTTCAATCATCAAGAACTATTATGTCGTTTTGAATGTTTACAAGAGCCTGAAGTAGCCACGGCAACAGTAGCCCTAATGGACTTATGTCTCACCTGTTCAAAGAAATGGAAATAAAACCAATAAACTGAACTTGCGTCATTGGCCAACACTTGATATCAGTTTTGGACTTTAGGAGATAGGAGAGAGATTTCTGCATAATTTGCAAACATTTCTTATCATCGTTACCAGGTCGTTCCTAAGGGTGTGTGGGGTTAGATGCTATCCTCGTAAAAAACGGTGTAATAACGTTTTAACAATCTGTAAGTTACGCCGGTCAAGGCCATTTTCCTTTCAAAATGACTCCAATAAGGGTCTAAGGCTCAACAAGGTATTGGAGTAGAATTCGGGAGAGATACATTGTGGTCAAACTGTTATAAAGTAAATAGTACCACGCGGACATTTATATACCTAGAAATCAAAAAATAGTGAAATAAACATTGCCAATGTTTTCAGATGTAACCGAGCACGAAATCTCAAACAGTACTCTATCTCTTTCTTCGGTTGACTTGAATACATTTATGCGTTGTTGTGCTGGCAGGCATGATGTCGAAGGAAGGAATTGTACATACGGGACAATGACAACACTATCGACATCGCCAACAGATATCGTCGAATCGGACGTATTATAATGACCATTATGCATTTTTAATTGCACCAATAAAAACCTATTTGCGCTTGGCCGAACTTCAGAACCTGACACAATCTAAAATACAACAAGCAAATGAGTTCGTTCGTTACTTTCATCCAACGTAATGATCACTTGCAATAAAACTTTGAATTTCAAAATACCTGGCCTAGCCAATCAGGTTCTATCCCCTCAGCTTTATTGTCAAATGCATATTGCAATTTTATGGCGTTCACGAAAAATTTCGGTCGATTAAAGTACGATAAATTAATTTGTTTTGCGTAAGAAGTCAGCACCGAGTAGAAGAAACTAATTTTATCTTTTAATTCCTGGATGAACGCTCTTAAATGACGACTTTTCCCTTTGTACAGGTTCCACACATTCGGCGTTAGTCCATGTGATAAAGTTTGCCATAAACCTTCAATGCGTTTTGTGTTCGGAGCATTTCCTTTCAAGGCTTTCACAAGTAGCGTGAGGTCATAGTAGCAGAGGTGAATGTGGGTTCTAAGTTGCTGGATTTCACTTTGTATCGTAGCAGCTAATATATGTTTCGTCAACAAATTTGGGCAACTCATTTCGACGCTTTTAACTAAACCAAGAAACTCCTGAGCGATTTCTTCGATCTCATTGAGACGACACAAGGTTGTCGGCTTTGGTGACGTGTATATTCTTTCCAGTATGACAGATGCCACTTCGGATCTATCAAAACACAAGAATAATAACATTTTTCTGAAACGAATAGGAAGGTCCTGTTAGACGGTGGTAAATTATTAGATAAACTAAATTATAAGCTATGCTCTAAACTTACATAAAATAGAATAGTGCACGGAATAAACTATTTTACCTAAATTTTGAAAAAAATTAATGAATTGATGTCAATGAAGGAAAAAAATAGTTTAGTTTACCATGGAAAAAAATCAATTCATATTGATTCCGAATAGTTTTTTCATCGTTTATCATCTAACAGGACCTTCTGAGCAACCAAAAAGCTTACAATAACAAATCACAAAAAATGCACAAAAACTAATAATAAATAAATAAATAAATAAATAAATAAATAATAATAAAAAACACGAAATGTCTCCAGTATGAAAGATCACTACCCAAAACGAGGCTGAAAAACTAACAAAGAACGCTGACGCTGACCTGTTGAACGTATTGACGGTTGTTGTGACGTCATCCTTTGAAAAATAAAGAGGGAGATTACCGTTGGAATATCTATATACATCCATAAAAACACACGTCTCGATTCATACATACCTCGTGTAATAAAACAGTATCATGTTGATTGGATAATCGGGGCAAGTAAACAATATCTTTGACTTTTCGCTTAGGACTGTGAATGCGACGGTTAGTCAAGCATTGAGATATAAACTGGAGGTATGTTTGGTCAGGAAAACATCTAAACAAGGGCAAGGGCTTCCTACTATAATCTTGTTTTATATAAGCAGTGCTTTTTTCGGTTCAGCCACGATGTGCTTAGGAGAGGATACAAAGTTGACACATGTGAGCTTTATCATCCAATCAGATCCTTTATTTATTACAGATTCTTTGCAAGAGGAAAATACATGAACATCACTTTCAGCATGATAATTGCAGCACAATATATCTGGGAAATCTCAAATGATAGAGATAAGATTTCTTACTTGAACATCCGTCTATTTCACTTGTATAATATATTTCAGATTTAAACTCCAGGCTTATATTATGCTCAATTTATCAGTTTTTTTTAGGTCATGCATTTAAAAAAGTGTATTATTTGTTACTGGCTATAGTCGAGTGCGTGGTCATTATTCGCCTACCAAACATATCAGAAATTAGTTTTCATTTGATCGATGGAAAATTAGTTCAGTCTACTGGTTAAAAAATTTGATATCTCATAGTTGATCAAGACATTCCTCTTAACTCTTCATTTCCAACCTTTATAAATAAACCTTTATGATTATTCTTACACGTTTGAGTCCGGTGAATAAACTCCACACTTGACTTTCATAAATTCTTCATAAAATATAGTAGAACATAACTCTGTGACATCTTCGTTCGTTTCACTGTCCTGTAACAACAAGTTGAATATCTCAAGTTGAATCCAAGATTGTTATCGAAAAATAAAAAAACATTAATAACGAAGCTACGAAAACACCCGCTTAAAAGTATTCAACAAACCATTCGATCGGATCGAGAAGATACAACTACCACCCGTAAATGATCGAGTTAACGTCCTAGGCAGTCACTTAATGGTCATTTAACCGGAAATTGCGATATACAAAAAGGAACGAATCGTACGTTAGAAGAAATCTTATCTTAAGTGTAAAGCTTATCTTAAAGGCATACCGACTACCCAGGGTATCACGCATTTTGAGTTCGAACACTCGAGGAAAGTCTCAGCGTGCTTCGTGCTCATGAATTATGCAGACCAGAAAATAATCTTTTTTATTTTGAACTTATTTTGAATAATTTTAGTTAATTGCACCTTTCATATTTGTTGACCGTGGAAAGTTAGCTGGTCTGTATTATTTCAACAATTCTTTATCGTTTTCAAATCAAATCAAAACAACATGGAGAGAAATTAAAAGAAGAATCACGATCAATTTTTGGTGGCAATATTCGACGCACAGACACAGTTTAGTGCAACGAAGATTATAAAAATGTATTCTTTAATATTTCTAGTTATGTTCTGTGCAATTCTACAGAACTTCTCTTGGTTCTATTTATCTTTTTTTTGAGCAATCATCAAAGACACTCCAGAAAACGTTTACTAGAACTTTCTCTTAAAAATAATTTCTGCCAAATGGTTAGCCATAACAGTCATTATTGTATAATATAAGCGTTATTGTGCTGTTTTAGAAGAAAATTTACACTTAAATACTAAATTTTTGGCGAAAACAGGTTAGCAATTCTGTTTGTATATTCTCTCGCTTAAATTCTGATTAAAATTAGACCCTGGGTAGTTCGGTATGCATTTAAGTATGAAGTGTATGCTGCATCAGTAGTAAGCGTGATTTAATAGAGCAACCAACACAAATGATTATGACTAACAAAACTTCCAAACGTTTTGAAAAACTACTATTGAAACGAATTTTTTAAATCAACTTACTTTTATCGATGATCGTATGATTCCCTTGATCTCCTCCATAGTGTTTTTACTGTACTGCCAAATAATTGTTATACTATGTTTACAAATATATTGTGGCAAACAGGTCTGGGGAGAAGACTCCATAATAAGCCATAAGCGAAATTGTTGCGAACGCGATCGGTTTCTCTGTTCACCTTCCTTCTTCATTTCTTCAAATAGTTTCTAAAGTCAAACGAAATAATTTAGTTTCCACAGGCTAGAGGCAGTTGAAAGCTGAAAAAGTTTCACATTAAGCACAGTTTACACTCTTACAATTAATTCTGTCATGAATTTAGCATTCCATTTTTTGACCAAATGGCAGTTTTGAAGGACTACCCATTTCCCTTCTTCAACTGCATGACGTAATATTTGAGATGCGTATTTCATCTGGTTTTCGTCACCCATACTAACAAGCACTAGAGCAGACCCATGATGCTTTGAAAACGTTGTGATAGTTTCGACTGGATCTGAGGGGAGAAAAATAACGAAGAAAAAGAAAATTATACAAGCATTTCGTGTATGCATGCGCTATTTCTAACTCCATCCGTTTTGAAGGTTTCACGGCTGCATAACGCAAAGAATGTTAGACACTTAAAAACTGCAAACGCTCGTGTGTCACAGAATCCACTAGAACAAAACTGAACCTTGAACATCAAACTTGTCATCTGTCGGTCGTATCACAAGAGTTATCAAAGAACATTTGGTGAGTTTGTAACCATCGTCGAAATGAAAGGACGGAACTTTGATAAAATCAGGACCAAGACCACATAAAATCAAACTTCTGCATATATCAGGAAACTAGAATGAGATAAAATTTATCAAAAAAATAACCAAAATACAAACAAACACACATGTATTTTTTTACATACATCACCAGGATACTACTGCAGTCCAACTCACGGGGAGAACTAGAACTGTGTCAAACTTTTTGAAGGATTTAGTTTAAGTCATCGAAATCCGAAAGAAGCACATCCAGTTGTACTACTCAGCATAACTTATTAAAAGAGATTATAAACACTCACTTACCAATGTGCTGTCGTAAGCAAGCCATAACAATGCCTGATGGAACTTGTTCAGATGCTCACTATACTGATAAGGTGGTGGGATGAACATAGATCGAAGCTATGAAAGAAAAAAGATATAATAAAGAGTTGACAATATAGGAGAAAAGAGTATTTTTTTATTGATGTTTATCCAGGCCAGTCTCCTCAGTTCTGATCAATGAGGGTCCTGTGTAGAAGGTCTTAGAGCATATAAAGCCCCCATTTGGGCTACGGAAGCTGCATGTTTGCTTCAACCGCTTACGTAGACAACCCCCTTAAAGATCAATTAACCTCTCAAGCTGAGTGCTTAGCTGGTTGGATCGATTCGCATTAATGTATTTGAATCCTGACCTGACTGCAAGGCCACCAGTCGGTTATAAGAGATATTCATGGAAGACGGAAAGTTGTCTTTATGAAATAGCTACTCATCAAGTAAATATCTCATCGTCGAAGGAAAAAAACGTTTATTCAATTCCAAATGTTATACCTGGAAATATTCTTTCCATTGTGTCTCGTTTCGAAGAATGCATTGTAAGAGGTCAGCAAAACCACTGACCGCTTGAGACAATACGCTTAATCGCAACCAAACCTACAAAAAGATTGCATATATCGAAATCATAACATATTTATCACATCATTGTATGGGCCATAGTCATTAGAAAATTCCCTGGTCTGGAAGTCTATTTTCAAGTTCTCTTTTTAACCTATCTAACTAGAGTTTGTTCTGTACTCACTTTGATCACGTGATAGTAAAATAGTTACAGCATTGGTTGTAAGATGTCATGTGACCAAGGAAGGTGCACGAAAAAAATAGTCTATTAAAAAGATCGAAGAAATATGGACAATGAGTTTTTATAATAGGTTTTCAAACCAGGTAATTTTCCAATGACTTATGGAAGACTATATACGCGCAGCGATAAAAATAACTGCCACTAGATGATTTGACTAACCCTATGAAACACCAAGGAAGAAATGTAGATACAATACCTACATTTGTAAAAGATATTTAGGTATTGCAAAACATAATTGTACCTCTTCGTTGATCCAAATGGGTTTGCTTACATCAGGAATGGTGTTTTCAGTACATTGTCCATAATTGCTTACGAATAGCATCCATTCTGCATCAGTAAATTGCATTTGTTTTCTCATTTCATCCAATGTGATGCATATTGGAAATAACAAGACATGTTCTATAACGAGACATAAAGGTGAAGTTTACTACTAAATATAAACATCTCTTTTGGAAGTGAGCCTAACAAGATGAAACAAGATGAAATAAGATGAAATAAGATGAAACAAGATGAAACAAGATGAAACAAGATGAAACAAGATCCGATCATAAAAATTCTCTTATTCTCGTTCTTTCAAACGAGGCGACAATGTTCTCGTTCAGCAAAATTTTGACTGTCAACTATTGATGACTGCATCCCAGTGGGCAAATTCTTCAAAAAGTGTCTTTGGAGGAGTGTTTTTTAAGGAAACAGCAGGCGATATTGCTTTCCATTCCTTTAGAAAAAACTCCTCCTCATAGACTTTTTGAAGATTTTGCCCACTTGGATCTTGTTAGACAAACCTATAGCTAAATACTAACGATGCAAAATATAAGCAAAAACAAGACTAGTGTCCAGTGACCAGTGGATGTTGAAGGAACATCTACACATACAACGATAATATTCATCTACTTTTTACCTTCGAAAACAGAAATTGCCATTCTGTGAAATACATTTTTAATAAAGACTGCCTTGATTTCCTCTCCTCTGGCATGGACGTTCGTTGATAAAGATTTGGTACAGGCAGTGTCCTGAAACGTTGCGTCAATTACTTCCATAAAAGATTGCATTGAAAAGGAGTAGAGAGGATGTAACGAACAGAGTTTCTGAATGAGGAAGTAGATATGACAGAAATCTTTCGCCAATGCTTCATACTCTGTCCACTTTTTCATCACGCCTTTGTATGTATTCTAAGAAAACCCGATAAAAAAATTAAATAAGGTACGGGGAAAATGTATTGCACATGCGCATAATCGGTCCAATAACACAGCAGGTACAAAATTTGTTCACACGATAAAATGATGTTGCGTGCCTGTTGCCAAACCCAGTGAGCAAAATCTCTGTGGAGAAGTGTTATTTTATCGAACCAGCAGGCGATATTGCTTGCTATTCCCCTATAGAAAACACTCTTCCTCGCATACATTTTGAAGATTTTGCCCACTGGGAAATGGTAAAGTTTGATGTGAAGTTTCTGTAAGTAGTTCTATAGAAAAGAATTGGCAATTCACCATTGATAATTCACCACGTCTTACCGTACAGACAATGAATTTCTCATCGAGTAAAAGAAGATTTTCTTCCCAATAACCCATATAATCCAAAATATTTTTCCGTTCCAGCAATTTCATTGTTTTGGTTGCCACGTCATCAAGTATGGTAGACTAGCGAGAGAAAAGCAAAACAGGAAATGTAATTTTACATGACACATTGGAAGAAAATTTAGGATTTCAAAAACATTGACTTGAAGGAAACAAACATGCACTGACGTGAACGAGTTTCTTCTCATTTTGCAAAAACGTCATGTCGAGCTGGGTTCTCTGCAGTTGTGCATACAGACTCGGATTTTCTTTCAATACAATCAGATGATGCAGATCATGTTGTAAGGAGACAAAACAACTGCCCAAATTGATGGGAATGATGTGATTAAAGGAAACACTTGTATTCTTGTTTTTGAGAAAGTCAATGGACGAAGTAGAAAGATACAATCTAAGGAAAAAACAGAAACCATGCGGATCCACAGACAATTACCACATTAACCCAGACAAAAATTACTAAGTATTGACCGCAAACTAGTGATCGCACTTTGTTAGAAAAACCTATATCAAATCCAACGTCAGTAGTTTGCGTTAAAGGAGAAAAGTTAAAAGCCATGAAAATTCCGTTACCTAAAACCCGTATTGCATACAACCGTGTGAGAACCCATTCGAAGTTTGGAAGGATGTGTGTTTCTATTCGAATTGTAAGTGCGATCAACGATTGATTTTAATGTTGTATCTGCTCCTTTGAGTCTTTCGATATGCTTAACAAGAACAGCACAACTGGACTGAATTGATAACTTTAGAATTTCATCTAAACATAAAACACAGTAAAACAACTATGGGTGAAAATTGTAATTTAACGTAAGTAATGTAACAACAACAACAACAACAACAACAACAATCACTAACCCAGTTTCTCATGATCTGCATTGACCATAACAACTCTTCCATTGAGAACTATACGAAAATTCTAAACAAGAGAATGTTAGAGGGTGTTTGCATCTGAAATCTCGTCCCGGGATGAGCTCATCCCTGTCTCTTGTCAAACCTTTTGTAGTGTTTACACGTTGTAGACGGGATAAAATCTCATCCCATGATGAAAATACGTGTAAACACAAATTTTATTTTATCTCGGGATGAGAATTCTCAAGCTGTTTTTACATGATTTCATACATTTAAATAAGTATGTATTCCTTTTTTTCTTTTTCTCTTAACACAGCTTCTTTCTTCTGAAGCAGCAAAATAACGTGCTACTGCACTTTAGAGCTACTAATACGTAATCGATAAAAAGGTTGTCAAAAGAATAAAATTTTGCTTGCGACCTAACGCCATTTTCTATTTCATATACTGTCTGAAAAAGACATTATTATGGACAAAACGAGAAAAAAAAGAAACATCCCAATAAAGTGTCTAGACTCAACAGTTTGGAACAAAAATGGCAAATATAATATGATCGAAACATACTTGACTAATTTCGGAGATAACAGCATGGTTATCCATTGGTAAATCTATCAAGGTAAAACAATAGCAAGAAATAAGCTTATGGACAGGAATTTTAGTAAAACCAGTAAATTGAGAACGAAAACGCCAAGTACCTTCTGATAAACTATCTTCAACCATGCATACTAACTCTTCACTGATGTCACAAGGATCAATTAACAAAGGCCAACAGTGTTTGCCAAGGCCATTAATACAACGTATTCTCAACACATTGTTAATGAAAGAAACATGTTTGGAAAAACGTGTTTTCTTCCATTCATCTTGTTCACTTGGGCAACTCACACCATCAGAGAAGAGCCCGTTCACACTATGATCTATTAGTCCCAAGTCATTTTCTACCAGTATTTGGTTCCAATTCTCAAGGAGTTGCTCCTGTTCGGAGTAGGTTAAGATGCCTGAATACACAACCAATCCAGCCAGCAGAATGTTTTTGCAAAGCCCTTTTGATATGTCATATTTTGCAGAGGATATCTTCTGTGACCATTCATTGGTAAATACCTCCATAGTTTTGAGTAATGATTCTGCATGAGTTTTCTCGGTTGATAAGGACTAGAAATATTATAATATAAAGATGGGATCACCAAAACATATTTTGATGTGGAGTTGGAATAATTTTGATCCGACAGCAGTTTCTTGTATTTGTTTCTTTGATCAAGGAAAAAAGCAGACACATTGGTCCTAGTGATTAGAAAATTCCCTGGTCTGTAAGTCTATTGTGAAGCTCTACTGTCAGTATTTTTTAACTTGAACTATCTAACTGTAGTTTGTTTTTGCACACTTTCTGATCACATGATGGTACATAACTAGAGGATTGGTTGAAATTTGTCATGTGATCAAAAAGTGTGCAATACAAGGTTTGCCTATTGAAAAGATCAAAGAAATAATTGACCTTAATTGAATTATCATAAGTTGTTATAATAGACTTCCAGACCAGAGAATTTTCTGATGACTATCTACTGTGAGTGTTTCATAGTGACCACCTCGTTTCATTTTGCACAAAATTAAAAGAAGGCACTGAGATATCTCTAAGACAGCCTAACAGTTTTGCAAAAATTTTGCAGTTGCAACTCATCTTTTTGTTGGTTGGTTTTATTGTGGCATGGAAAAAAACCAGATTGCACTTCGATGAGGAAAAAGGCGTGTTTTTTATTTCTTATATTTCCATGAAAGAGGTCCATCATACACTGTTCATCTAACAAACAGAAAATGCTTGGTCATCTGTTATCTTGTGAGAATCATTTAAATTCAGACTCAATGAAACATGTACTACATAAATTCAAAATACAAACATCTCTGAAAATGGTTATTTGCCATTATAACAACTTTCCTGCCATATTTTCATTGATTATTTTTATTCTTAAAAGAAACGTAAAAGAAGGCACTTTTCCAAAAAGGAAAAAAAGGTTTGTTAAAAAATATTTTACTAAATCACTTACTTTTCGTTTCATATAAAGCTCCTTCAACAGGTTGACATTGTTATTATAAGTCCCCACTTTCTCATGATATTCTTCCTTCACATTGCTGAGTTGCATCTTTAATCTTTCAAACTCTTTCTCTGCCTAGATAAAATAGATAAGACAAACCAGAATTATTTGAACCCAATTAAGTCAGAAAAGTGAGTCAACAAATCCTAAAATAGTCAAAGCTAAATAAGAGCATCGTAATCCGGAGGCCTAAAAAAAGTGCACCTCAATAACAGTCTTTACAAAAAATACTCTAGTCAAAATGATCGTCACACCTTTTAGTTTAGAAACTAATGACAAAAGATAATGAGCAATTTTTTTTCTAAAGGTCTGACACTTCCAACTGATTGGCCATATCAACAGTTGTAAAAAGCAGTTTTGGCAGCTGGTCTGTTTTGGTGGTGTTTGGGCCACAGGAATCTTACCACAATTTGAGTGCTGTGAGTGATTTGTTATTATAGAGAGGAAGCTTTCTTATGTAGCTTTATTCTTATCTAGCAATTAGACATTCCCTCTATTTAATACAACATACAACAACTACCACAGTGCAATGCAAAAAGGACTATTAAAATGTCTCAATTGAATAATTAAAGGGTTTAGAGCACAGAGAAATCACAGTATTTTCCGTGGTGCTATTGGATAACAGTATTTTCCGTGGCGCTACAGTGAGAAAATGTTTGACAAAAAAAACAACGTGTCGTCGAATATTGCCTTGGATTGATGGAATAAATTTCAATATCTGCTCTTGTCTCGTTGAATATCCGTTTATTATTCTAACTAGTACTTAAGGACATGCTTAAACAAACCCAAACCAAATTGCATTGTGGTAGTTTATGTTGTGATTCAGAAAGAACTCAATAATGGATCAATGGCCAACAAAAACAACCACATACTAGATCAACATTGTGTTCAGCTTCAACTAATACATCCTTCTTGGGTTGAAGATCAGCTAGTATTTTACTATAACTGTGGACCGCATGCATCCACACTGACAATTGTTTTGCAGCCTGACTTATTTTTGCTAGCTCTTCAGGTTTCGATGACGGATTATCCACAAATGATGATAACTTAGCAAAAACACTCTTGCTTATATTTTCCTTGTCATAAAATTGCAAATTTTGAATGAACTTTTCTTTCATCAACAGAAGCTTAGCTTCACTCCATCTAAAGAAAAGGTTTTCAAATTTAATAATTTATTTAATTCTAATTAATAACATTATTTTTAACATTACTTTTTCTATTCAGTAGAAGGTTATTTTGATTACCAGGCTACCTAAAGGACATAAGTTTTTGCAACCATAAATTTTTTGGACATTTACCATTAGTTCAAAACATATTTGCAATCTGATAAGTTAATCAGTAGAGTATATCTCATTTATCAGAGCAAATAAAAAATAAATGCAGTGCAAATGAATGATTTGTATACATTTGACGCAATGCAAGGGTTTCCCCCTATACTAATACGCATACAGGTAAAAAAAAATTTGTCATATTTAAATCCTAAACAAAGTTTGCGTTAATTGTTTTTTTCGATTTTTTGTATTAATGATTGATCAGTTTTTCGCACAGTTCCTCGTGCAATATGGTGAATATTTTTCCAGTTTCTTATATTTTTGCTGTTATTTCACTCATCTAAAGGCTTGTGAAATAACAGCAAAAATATAAGAAACTCGAAAAATATTTGCCACATTGCACTCGGCACTGCGAATTTGGCATCAAATCACAAAAATAAATGTCACAATATTCGAAAATTTTCAAATTATTTTACGATGGTTGTTGTAAATGTTTAAAAAAGATGAAAAATAAGATTTTTTCAACGAGACACTTAATTAACTTTAAAGCGTAAGTTATTATTAAAAATATTGAAAAAATCATAACTTAATCTCTCTCATGACAAATAACACAGAATAAACACAATCAAAGGCACCGATTGCAAAAATAAATGTTACAAAATGTTTTTAGAAGGCTTTCATTAGCAAAAATAAATGTTGTTAATGCCATCAAGGGTCGACATAAAAAGGGCTTTTAAGGTGTCTTGTTTAAAGTCATCACTGACTTACTGAGGAGGAACATTGAACATTATACAAAGCATTTCAGCTACATATTTCACACCAACTGGAGGGGCATTATAACTACGTATTTCTTCAACAGCATGCTCATCGAGTGACTTTACCGAAAGCACTGCAGCATCATATAAAGGTTTACACTAGGAGAAATAATAATAATTGTAATGATCTTTTTGTTAAACTCACTTAGAAGTAAAATAAAAATCATTCCAAGAATGAAATATACCTTTAAAAACTCATTCTCTGTTTCCTTTGTTAATATTTGACATGGAATTCGCAGTTCTGTTATTTTCTTCTCTTGATTTTTATAAGCTTTTTTCAGTTCAGAGTATTCCGCCTGTGTACTCTTCATTTCCTTCTCAGATAATGATAGCACATTTTTGGACTGATCTATCACCGGAGCCAATGCACTTAATTCATATGAAAGATTGTTGATGGTTTCTTTGACCATGTTTGTTTTTTCAGCAGCTGCTTCAAATTGTTTTACAATGTTCTAAAATTGTAATTGCAGCACAGATTTGAAACAATGATTGGAACAAAAATGACATTAATGATGCAAAGCATGCTTAACTTATTTATTTAAGTTTGACTGATCTTCTAAAATGGTGAATACATAATTACAGAAAAACTCTCTATATTATCTGAAACAAGGATTAATAGTCTTCTTCATTTGTAGGGGGAACACACCCCTACGCAAGTCCCACTCGTTTGAAATGACACTCCAGAAATGACACTTTATTGACATTTTCTCCAATACATTCAGTACAAGTCGCTCATCACACGTTATGGATTTGATTTATGTACATGATTATGTGAAGGAAATTGAATCGAATATTTTCACATAGAGATAATTGGAACAACAAAACAAAGGGGACTGAAGGATAAACTCACCATTTTCTCATGCACAACCAAACTGAAAATTTCTTTGAAGATATATACAAATTCCAGATACTTCAAAGGAAGGTGTGTTTTCATTTCCTTGTAAATATTTAAGCTTTCAATGTAACTGCACACAGACTGATGAATCTTTGGTAGTATAGTGGAAATCTCTGTTATCCCTAAGATTTTCTTATAGCCATTATGGATAATGTCTAAATGCATATTGGCTAATGATTCTACAGCTATCTGCTGTAAAATCCTATCGTTCCAACTTTCGTAAATATCAATTAATGCCATTTTATGTAGAAACATAGGAAATTTGTTAATCAGATTTTGCAGATCTTCCATGCGAACACACAATACAACATGTAGGTTTTGTTTGATTCGTTGAAAAAAACGGTCTTCCATCCAAGTGTAGTTTTCAGTTTTTCGATGTTGAAGGTGACTTCCAGGCAGCAATTGACAGGACAGAAACATCAACTCACTGGATGTATATAAGGCAGGACAGCGGCCTGAAATTATCAGTTTAAATCACATTTAACAATACGCTTTAATCAACTAAAAACATATTTTTCTTCATCAGTAATGTTATAAAGCTCATACCGTCATTAACTAGAGCCGAAACCAGTGTAAGGATTTCTTCACTGACAAACTCGGGAACATACAGAAAAACAGGGTGCCCTTTAAGACCAGCAACATTGCATGTATCTTTCAATATGGCCCTCTGGTCATTTAAATTCATCGAGTTGGTTAATTCAAATATCTATGAGATCAAACATTGAATGTTTAAATTTTTGCTGTCTTTCCACAATTAACAAAAACAAATTATGTTTTACCAACCTTAGCGTGAGTTAACTGAGACACTAACTTTGTGACTTGGTTTCGACCATGACCATTTTTGGAAATAAGAAGGGCGTGACCACTTTGGACATTCTAAATTATAAAGTTTTCATGGGACTCTTGTAACTATGACTTCCATGAAATCATTTATAAAAAATTCAGTTACTTGAAATAATTGAGGAACAGGTAAATAAATTTACCAGCACTCTTGTCATGTTTGCACAATGGTATACCATCTCATCAAACAATACCAAATCAAGGTTATTGGCTTCTTGTAACATGCTTTTAAAGTGCTTAACATCAACCATTTCAAAGTTACGCATGGGACGTTCACAATGTAAAGGATTCTTTACAAACACACAACTTATGTCTGTTCCTTGTGACGAAAGTATATCGCTCATGAACTCAACCAAAACATCAATGTTACTCATGACATTGCTTTCTAAATTTAAAAAGAGCATCACATATCATAGTTATCATTAAAACAACAAATAATCATTGTTTATAGTAAACCTCCTTTGTAATCACAAAGTAAGCATATAAGTCATTTGTATAACTTTACCTTTATCGCTTATCGAAAGATGCTTAAATGTTGAAACGAATTCATTTTGAACCAAAAGTTTTAAGCGTGCACGATCTTTGTGATTCATACGATCACCATATACTTTGTGAATTTCAAGAATGAAGAAGTTGGTAAGAGTTTGAAGTGTTTGTATGACATTTTCTTTGGCTTGATCAGCTTTATTTGTCAACTGTATCAGTTCTGATACACTGGAAAAAATAGAAATCAACCTTATATTCAACACTTTTCTAAATAATGAGAGATCTTGAAGAAATAAATTTTAAGACACCCAATTTTCGGACATTAGACAAAGGCCTGGGCAAAAAAAAATTGAAGTTTGTTTAAAGGCAGCTGACATATAAAAAGGTGCTTTTAAAGAGTGTATCAAACTAACAATTTACAAGTAGTTGATTTTCATGGTCAACTATATAAATAAAGCTTGAAAGAACGATACATTTCTCAAAATTTGTCAAGTATGACAGGTAAGTCAAGTATGAAACAAAGTAATAGTACTAATTATTTCAGTTCTTCAACATACCTGTGCTCAACCACATTTGATTTAACATTTTCAAAGATAACACGAAAACCTGATACTGTAACATTACTAACGTTGAATGGGAAGAGGAACAAGGTTTTGAAAATCTGTGATAGGTCATGATACGAAAACAGGTACTGCGGACATTTTCCAGCAAACTGTGTGATTATTAAATAATGAAGACGGATAATTGATGCCACAATATTCTACGTGAGAACAGAAAAAAATAAAGAATAATCCTGAAAATAAAAAAATAAATAACATACTAGTTCCTACTTACTAGGTATTAGACCTTAAAATTAATTAAATAAAAAATTAATTAAAATAAAATACAATAAAATCATAGTGGATGTTGTGTAATAGACCGTAAATGGTACAGTTGGTATATTAACCAATTTAACAACACTTGGTATATTTAGCAGATAAAGTAACATGCTGACAAGAGCAAGGGAATTAAGCGAATTACCTCAGCGAAAAACTGTTTGCATGGAAACCACTCATAAGATGAAAGCCAATTTTGACAAAGACTTGTAAACACAGTGGCCATTTCATCCTGATCTTGTTTCGCTAATCTTACAAGACAGAAATGACGATAAAATCTTTGGGTTAATGGATCGTTGTAATCAGCACCAATTAAATCACTTCCAGGTGGTACGTACGAAGCAATGAAATTAGTTTGAGGTAAGTGACGAAAATATTTTCCCTCATACTCATAAATCCCACCTAGAGGGAACAAAAAACCCCAAGTAGTCATGAGTTTCAACAAGTCCAACTGCAGCTGATAGGACCCAGGAATTTTATTAATATATTGTAGATATATGTTATTATCTTTCTCAAGATAGAGTGCTCGATGCACTAATAAGTTAACATATTATATCGGTTAAAATCTTTGAAAAAGCATTCGTTTTTGCAATACTCAGAGCAATCTTCAATTGATACTGAAGTTCATTTCTAATTTTTGAATGGTCAGAAAGAACATGACGCCAGAAAGAACATCAAACGGAGAAGAAAATTTCAATCTTCTTCATCTTGTTATTGTTATTTTATCATCAAACAAATTCACAAGATACACTAAAAATCAATCTGAGATGTTATTAAGTACATGATGAATAAAAAGAAAGGAAAGTGCTTTACTTTCACAAATTATCTGTCGCATACACTCGTGAACAGGCTTGCTATCAGTTCTTCCAGTACCAGCTGCCTGATGAATATCATCAATAAAAAACATGAAATTTTCCCTGCAGCTATCTCTAAGTTGTGATACGTCAGTCTCCTGTGCAGCAGGCTGTCTTGTCTTGGCTAGTATTTGTCCCTTAAAATGCTGTACAGAGAGTGATGGTGAAACTTGGATTTTTGTGAGGTTGTATTTTGACCAGAGCAGATTCTGAAAGGTGTGAACAAAACATGAGATAAAAAAGGAAATAACAAAATGAATTTATTTAGGTGGTAAACGTAACAATAAAAAAAATTTGTTTGAACTATTATTATCATTGAGTAATATTTATACAGGATAAATGTACATATTTACATATAACATATAACACATCAACAAATATATTGCTGCTATCAAAGTGCCTCCTGTAACAATACTACTGCTCCAATTGATCTAAAATAATAAGTACCTTAACAAAAGAAGATTTGCCAGTTCCTGGAGCACCAATCAGCATTACATTGTTATTGTTTGCAAGCAAGTATTCTGTGAGATGAAAAGCTACTTGCAACTAAAAGTAAAAATCTCCATTTAGTTAAATTTCTGTCGATCAGTGACGTTAATGGATTCAAGTTCTCAAAACAAACTGTAGTTACCAACTTACTTATGTTTAAGGATAATGAAGAATGCTACACTGACAGATACTTGTTTCGATAAAAAGCATGCATAATCCATATATCATACATCATAGGTTAATTTAAATTCTGAAGATTTGTAAAACCATACAACGACAAAAGGTCTACACCAGAAATTCCTGATATGACCAGATCAACCACGATAATGAATTATTACTTACTTTTTTAGTTACCACATAATTTGATATTGGTGATAAACTTTTCTCAAATTTCTGTTTATTCCAAGGAACGACTTCACCAACAGCTCCATCAAAATAGCAATCCAATATGTTAGTAGGGAAAATAACTTCCAGAACTGGACAGGTTGAAAAAATCTGGCGAATAAAACTGTCTAACTTTGATAATGACCTAGAACGAAAACAAAATAAAAAAGAACACTTTTCAAACTGCTTATTCATAACGTTACTTTTGAAAGTAAGAGTAATCAGGGTACGAATTAAGGTAGACATTATACACTTACAAACAAACAGGATTCACTAGGTGGAAATGTGAAATTTTTAGTAGATATGTTGCTTATTAATGTGTCCAAATATTATTATCGTATACAGTTATCATTTTTTTGTGTATTGTAATTTTGCATTTTTGTTAGAATAAAGCCTCCCAGAAATTTAAAAATACTTCGCATTTTGCGAAATGCAGGCCTGTAATTTGTACCCTGGTAACAACTAAAAATTAATAGGACCTTTCATGCACTAAAGGTGACAGTGCGTGTGCCACTGAATACGCCATAGCATGACAAATGAATTTAACTCGATCTTCTGATTGTGTTTCTAGACTGCTCTGCAACCTGCCATCGCGTGATCTCCAAATCTGCAGTACCGACGAAAATATTTTTAAGATGTACTCGCATTCAATGCAGGAGGAGTGTTTGGTTGAATTCGCTCTCCTCTCACAGAAGACATCTGCAGTGAAGTGGTTATCGCATTCTGCGTGAATGAACTTTGCAATTTCATTGAGAACGTAGAGCAGAATCTGTTCAACAATTGCCAATCTAATTAACAGTTTGAGAACAAAAAAGGTTAGTTTATGCAGGTTAGTAAAGCAGAAAATAAACTAAACTTAATTCGTTTACAGGCAATAGGATTTCCCTACACTAGCTGCAAAAATGTGAAATTGCAAAAATAGAATGATGGTCATTTGAATTATATAAACCTTGCATAATCTTATCAAACACCAAACATCAATATAAAATGAAATATTTAGAAGGAAACAAAAAAACCTAACAGTCAGGCATAAACTTAATTCCTGTCCTTAAGACAACTTAAAGTTTCCACATACTCATCTGCATTCACAGAATATTTATTATGAGCCGTCATTTTCCATGTGTTGAAAGTCGAATGCCAGTCAACAACATCATCATCGGCAAAATACAGAATGGCGCTAGATGATACCACTGAAGGGGACACACAGCCAAGACTATCTGTTTCAAACAACAGCTTTATATTATCTAAAAGAAAAAACATACACAGTAAAGGAATGTACTATACATCAACATAATTTGAAAATTACTTATTAAAGGTTCACCTGAAAACTCAATATTTTTTGAATTCGCAAGCATAAACTTTCTAGAGTGATTTAACAATGTCTCGAATGGAACAACCCATGACTGTTGAAGGCTACCATCAATTACTAACCAAAGTTGTGAGCCTAAATTATCCTGCGATGTACTCAAGTTCATTGTGCTATGATGGCTTAATATTTTGGTAAATATACCATCTACCCAAGATTCATTATGAAAACTTCCAAACAACTAAAAAAAAATACCCAGAAAGAAATCATTTTGATCTGCCAAGAAAATGCTAACCAATAAATATCAAAGTTATTGAAGTATGTCAAAACCTCTGCCCTGAATTAAAAGGCCTTGCAAGTATATCATGTGTCATACATATGTTTGGTTTTCCCGTAGTCTATCTATTAGATCATTTGGTTAGAATTTTAGAGTGGCTATTAGTACAAGTCATCAGGCAAATAGTTTGACTTGAGCTATTAAGTCTGTGAAGTACCTGGTCGTAGTCGAAAACATTAGGGTAGACTACTTTCAAAGACATTCTAGGAAAATCTTTTGATGATAAATCTTTTCTTTGTGACCATGGAGAAGAGAACTGGCATAGAGCTCTTGATAGGGTTGTGTAGCATGTTGTTTTCCCTGTTGCAGGATTCCCTAATAAGATGACACTTTGATTGTGCAACAGTAACCTATGAAGCTCCAATACCTAGACAAAAATGTGTGAATATGTTAATAAAACTGATTGGAGTTACAATAGATTTGAATTAAGAAGGTTCTTACTTTAACAATGAATTCATCTTTAATTGCTAAATTGTCAGCATGCATTTGCTCTTCAAGGGAGTTAACTAGCAAAGCATCCTGAAGTGCATTGTTCGCTATGCGACACTTGAAACATGGAAATATCAACTCAATTCTTTGCATCAGCATTGTGAAGGTTTTATGTGGCACTGCCGGTTTTAAAAAGTTAACCAAAGTTTGTGATAGGTTTGCTTCTTCTGTCTTGGCAATGTCAACTTAAAAAAAAAAAAAAAGCCAATACCTTGTTTACAATCTTTCTTTTACATACTTTTATTTATTATGATTACTGCTCGTCGTACATCTGGCAGTCAAAAGCAGAAGATTTTGTTCTTTGAACCTGACACTTTGGACCGCTTTTCAGTAACAACATAAACATTTCTACTTGATTATTATATGTGATGATTCAAGGGAAAATCACTACCAGCGCAAATAGCAATAATCAATGACAGTATTGATAAATTTATCAGTAATATCAATAATCTTGAAGAATTTTGCGATAATTACCACAAAAAAATAATATTATCGCAAAGATTTATTGATAAATATGGTCATAAATTAATGAGATTTATTGATAATAGCGATAATTTCTTAATTATTCTACAAAGATCTGGAATAATTAATCAGCGCTTACTCGGTATATTAATGTTGTCAGTAATTTATGTGAAATTATCATGCAAAAATTAATTAATAACTTATTGCAATTAGTGCAAAGTTTGCAATGCAAATATTGACATCCAAGACTAAATCGAATGTATTAGCAATAAAATCTATTGTTCTTTTATCAATATTATCGCAAATATTTATCACTATTTCCGCTTGTAGTGATTTTCCCTCAAACCGTCACATATTGAGTTGCTATGAAACTAGAATCTAGAATTGCATTATTATTCAATAAGATGAATATGAATCATACTTGCTTTAAAACATTTGATTCAAATAAAGCACATTATTGTGTAATGATTATCTTAATAAGATTTTTTCATTTTCCAATTTATTTAATGTTGGTTTTACGTAGTTTACAAGATACATGATAAATATAAAATGAACTAATCAATACCAAGAAGATTCAAAAAAGAAAATCATTATACAGTTCTAGCTTACTGTTTTTGAGTTGCTTTGACCTAAACGTTTTTCCACTGAGCATTATCAAAGATTTGATTTTCTTCAGTGATAGCAGTGATGCATCAATCTAGAAAAGAACCACCAAATCCATTATGATGACACTCATTTCAGACAAATTTTCAGTTGCTTCTGCCGCCACAACTAAGAGATGATTTTGCTCTAGTATTCTATTGGCATGAAATATAACAATTAAAAATATGAGCAAGGATAATTCTAAAGCAAACATTTTTCCCTTCAAAACTTAAAGAAATTCCTGTCTAGGATAACTCGGTTAATAATCATGCTGGGTAAAATGTAAAGACTTTAATTACAATGGAAAACAGTAACACAGAATCAGATAACAACATCAACAAAATGGTTACAATGTAACAAAGGTATACTTAATGAAATTACTAATACAATCAAACTACTATCCAATTAGTGGATGTCATTAGGATCAAATAAAACTAGCTGCCTGGGTAAAACATTTTTATCTATTCATTTCTCGGTAAGTTGCAGTCTACCTGGGCATATTAGAAAAAGAAAAAGAACCCTCCTCTACACGCTACTACTCTATGCATATGTGTTTCTATCTATTATGTGTGTTCTATATATCATAAAGACAATCTTTAAGTATAAAACTAAAGCAAAAATATAATCATACCTCCTTGTCTATTTGTAAGATAAAGCACATTTTCACACTTATAAACTTAACAACTTTTAACTAATCTTACATTACTTTATATTTTTGACTATCTTTTCTCCTTTCTATCGCCAACAAACGGAAATGTAAACATTTGACACAATGCAATGGTTTCCCCTATACTAATACACACAGATACGGAAACGGTTGCCATATTTGTTTATTAAACAACTTTTTTGTTTTTTCATTTTATCACTTAGGACTTTCACACTTATAAACGTAACAACTTTTAACTAATCTTACATTACTTTATATTTTTGACTATCTTTTCTCCTTTCTATCGCCAACAAACGGAAATGTAAACATTTGACACAATGCAATGGTTTCCCCTATACTAATACACATACAGATATGGAAACGGTTGCCACATTTGTTTATTAAACAACTTTTTTGTTTTTTCATTTTATCACTTAGGACTTACGACCAGGGCTTAAAACTCTTATAGTATTAATATATAGATTACCGCTAAGAGCTTTGTACTACAAGCAGAAAAGACATTTGCAAAATTTCAAAGAATGACCACCAGAGAGGTTTCACTGCAGTAGCAGCCTTAACCTTTGGATGAAATGCAGCAAAACTTGAAAAGCAATTTTAAATAGAAAAAAATCAAACCTGATCATCACAACCATCAAGAAACACCTTTAGTTTTTTGGACAGATTTTGATAAGACGAGTAACCACTAATCAATAACCAGGCTTCGTATAGTTGAAGGGAGTGTGTGTATTGAAATGAAATAGGACGAAGGATTTTCTAAATGGAAAATTAAAATTTTTTAACAATTTTATCAGAACTCTATCAGGAAAAAAAAAATGAAAAAAAGTCAAGATAATTAAACAATTTTATTTCCCAATAATAATGATTTAAAATCTCGGCAATTCTCAGAGGAAGAAAAAACAGGAGGAGGAGGATGATAAAGAAAGGATCATTTTGAAAAGGAACGAGAGTTACTGAGAAAATAATTTAAATCATAGTTAGTATAGATATAAGGGAAGCGTATCCCACATATTTCTATGAGCATCGCCAACACTCTGTTTATACAATGCACCTTTAACAGTATTTATCCATGAAAGTAATTAAATATATCACCTTGAAATTTGAAGGAACATCTTTCCATTCAAAGAGTCTGCTCTTCATGATAACAACCGCACCATATAAAGGATTCACATTGATCACACAACCATTAAATAACATGTTACCAAGCGGTTCAGTTAAATATGGCACAATCTTCATGTTGCAGTTAAAAGCCTCCGCTGCTGAGTGACATCGTTGGAAATCCTGATGCTAGAAATAGAACAGTCTCAAATATACCACAACAGTACATTGATGTTTTGTAAGTGACCAATCAATTTAGTGACAGCTTTTAAAAAGCATTAAATTTTTACTTTAAAAAACACCAAAAAAACCCTTAATTTTAAGCGTTGTTTTCTTCATGTTTTGGATGTGTTTAGTAGTTACAATAATTTTCACACCTGTAATATAAAATCGATATAATCCAGGTTCCATTCAAACATTAAAATAATGAGAATAACCATACACACCTTATCATCAGTTTTCGTAAGACTCTGCAATGCCATTTTAATATCATGAAAGTATTGCCCAATGATTGATAGGTAATTGGTTGACAGCAACTGCATATTGTCGAAACAGATAATACTCCCCACAAGTAGCACCCCAACTAATGTGTTTCGAATTGATGCTAGTCGCAAGTGACTCGTGCAGTTCATACTGACAAAATGGCGTGCAAGTTTCTAAAATGAATTTTTACATAATTTTCATAATGGATAAAACAACTGTTGTTGGAGAAGACAATAATAATAACATTGTAAAATCCGAATCCAAAATGTATGTTATTTCTTTTGAAGTTTATTTCCAAGTAAAAAATTTGTCTGATTTTGACAAGGTTTGTTTAGTAAAAAATCAACCTGTGCAAGAAATGAAACAGTTTCTGTTTTGCCGTTTTGCCTGTCTCCAGATATACAACCAACTTGGAAATCTTTAAAAGCAAGAAGTAATGATAGCATACAACGATCTGTTAGCGGAATAATTAACATGCCGCTCATTGGTCCATAATACTCATAACCAAATTGGTAAGATGCATCAAAGCAGTCAAGTTCGATGTTGAAGGCTAAAGTAGAAAGCAATAATAGAAAAATGCAGATTGTATAAAATATTGTTTCATGGTATATAAATGTTTTTTTCAGATCATTTCAGTAACAAATTTGTATGTTTTGAGAGCATGTATTACAGACGATCATAGAGAAGATAGCATACAACATTGAGACATCATCCACTGTTGACTAATTATTCTTTAGTTTGATTTTTACTAGTTGTTTCTATATAACCTGCTATTTACATCTGAATTCAGGTCAATATAAGATTAAAGTTGTTAAAATTATCTTAATCAGTGTTTTGTTTTGTCTCATTTCTGCAACTTTAATCAAGAGGCATGCTCCATGTTTCCTTGAAGTAGAAATGTAAAAAAACCTGAATATAAAACAAAGTTTGATTTTGTCAGAAAGGAACACAATGTTGTATTTTATACACATGCAACAGGATCACCATACCAAAAATACATACCGTCTTTATTACAAAGATCAATCTTTTGGAAACCTAGCTTTAAATTTAACTTCATCATTTTCAGGTGGACAAAAGAAAAATCTTCTTTGACAACATCTATGAGATAAAAAACTGTAACAAGCAAAGCAATAACAACCAAAATGGGAAATTAAACATTTCGAAGAATTACTGGTCAGTCAAACTATTCATTTTCTAAGATGATGTCCAGCAATGTCTTTTGAAAGAAACTTTATCAGAAGTGCACAAACATTCAGATTTTCACAACTGAATGTAGGGGAACAACTATTTTTTGAAATAAACATTTATTTTAATCTATCTTGTCCCGTTTTGTAAATAGTTTTCAGGACCAATCGTCCAAAATCTACTTGTATAATCTAATTTATAATTCCTAATGTTTTGGGGAATGAAAAAGTGTCTATAAATAAAATTAGTTTCATTTTTGAGAATATCTTACATCTTCAGGTACTTGTTTTGATAGAAGCCTGAAAGTTTTTTTACTTGCATAAATTTCACTCATGTGGTAACTATTTAGATGAAATTACTAACCAGTAAGTTGGTCCTGATAATACATAATTTGCAGAAGCAACACTTGAGTCAACAGAAGAAACCTTTTATCCGAAAGGTTAGCAAAACTCCAAATTTTGGAATTCTTTAAAAAACTTGTCAAATTATCCATCACATTGCTGAAGATTTTCCTGAAATGAAACTTTAACTTTTAAAGGAAGTAAGGCAGAAATCATGTGATCTTATATCACAAGTCAACTTCTTGAGGCAAAGAATTCGATAACACAACTTAAAATATGTAAACAAACACAACAATCATGTGAATCATGTTGTAGCTAAAATAAAAATCTAAAATATTATCAATTAAGAGCCAGAATCAGTCAGAGGAATACAATTCTGCCACACGCTAAGTCAAGTAATATAGTATAAGTCAACCACATCAAAACAAGTAATTCTTTATAAAAAAAACAAGCTTACTTTCCATCATTGACAGTTGTTTTGTTCTGCAGAATATCAACAAAGAACTTATTCCATATCCAATCATGATACAAGAGAAGTGATTGAAAAGAATACTTTTGATGCACGTTGTTTTCTTTTAACCAGTCAATATCAATCATAACATGTGATTCTAAAAGAAGAAATACAGAACTTATATAGTATTATTCACAACGAAAATCCCAATCTCCATAAAGGAAACAAATCAAATGGGTATTGCATCTATTGACCTCTTACTAGCCAGGTTATTGTTTTATCAATCTGATGTCATCACCCTCGTTTACACACAAGGAGCTTCAACTCAATAATGAATCCTGAAAACTAGTGAAATGTAATCGAATTGAAACAAACAAAGCTCTAAAATTTTAATATTCTATTCTATTCCATTGGATTGGCCAGTACAAGATGAAAACAGGCATCATATAAGGATGGACCCCAAATATATCATAAAACATTTCACAAAGTAATGGTTGCTGAGAAGGAAGACGTTTTAAATTTTGATGCCCTTCTCTTCCGTGCCTAATAAGTGTCTTCCCTTTTTTGAATTTTAGGTTCACAATGAGGACACAGGGATTTTGAAAATTATTTAAGTAAATTCTCTAAAAAAATTCATTTTCACTATTCTCCACTCCATATTTTTATCCTTGATTTAAGTACTTTTAACCACATTTAACCATATTTGGTTTGTAAGTCCAACATAAGAGAAATATAAATCGCTTAATAAGTAACATAAAAAGTAATCAATAAAATAGAAAAGATAAAAAAACTCATTTCAAATTGGATTCATTAAAAAAATTCTTAACACAACTTTTCTGTTTTCATGTCACAGGCTCTTAATGAAACGGTTTAATCAAAACATGAGATTTAAATACTTTCTGCAATGATGATGTAGTGTGAGTGTGACTACTGAGGCCTGTGTTCGAGTCTCAGTCATGTTGTATCTCGATAATTCACTCTGATGTGTTTTAAAAGCAGTGTATCAGCTCATTCAGAGCCATCAACTAACTGCACACTGGCCTTCAGACAAGTTAGAGCAATGTTATATTACATATATATATATCTTTGGTGATAAGTCAACTTCCCTGTTGCAAGTTGGCAGGCAGAAGAATCAACCAATAGGAATGGAAACCCAAGGACTTACTTTCTTTTATTTCTCCCATGAAGCCCCCTCATTGTGAAAATAAAAAATATTGACTAACCAACATACTGTTTCTCCAGCTCTTGTACACAATGATACATATCCATCCATACTGACTTTTTTAAATTCATATCAAAAGCATTCAACCATTTCTCTACAGACACATCAAATGGCAATTTAACTGGTAAGGAAAGCTCTTCATCAAGATTACCAGTTATAGACACTGCTTCTAATAGATGAGCTAAAAAAAACAAAAAATTTATTTTCATTGGTGGCTATAGAAAATCTTATACAGACAGTTAAGATACATTTAGATATCAATCTGTAAGAAATTAGATGTTTAAAATTGGATTTTTCCAGAACTTATAAAACTATTTCTCAGTTGTTGCAAAAAAACACTATAAAACAACTGTTTGTTTAAAACTTCTAAGTTATCACATCTCTAAAATGATGAATTAAAATTAGGAGGAAATAATAAGCAAACACGATGAGAAGAAAACAAGGTGGAAGAAATGCCAACATTGATTTTGAACTTGACCATGTTGTTTTATATCGGATATTATTTTTTATGTCATAAAATGTCAGGTTTAACTAAGTGAAACAAGGACATTTTTTAAAGAAATGATAGTATAAAGAACAAAAACGGTATTACATACCGTTTAATGTTATATCTAAAGCAGAGTAAAATTTCGTTGCATCAGTTTCTGGCATTTCAAATTTGATATTATGAACACCATGAAAACACTTCCTCACAAAAGGAATCAACGATGGTGGATTACGAGTGATGGCCAGCAAATCAAGCATTTCGTTGTTACTAAGGAAATACAAACGGGGAAATACTTCCCGAATTTTGACAAGATATGCTTCCAACTGTTTGATGATGTGTAACTATAAAAGCAACATTACTATTTTGATATTATGAAGAACTCAAGAAACTAAAATTGATTTAAGAAATCCTCTAATCAACACCTAGGTTATTTATTTAATTTTCGAGATTATAAGGGGGAGTTTATTAGAGGCATTAAAAAGAGGGACGCATCTATTTAAAAACACAGCATTTGTTCACCTAAATGATCTCATGTTGTTTTTATCAAGCAAGGGAAGGGGCATTTATTAGAGAGGTGGCATTAATTAGAAGACTTACGGTACTACAATTATGAGATTGAAAGATATAACCCCTTATCCCTGGAAAATCTGAAATCACATATCACTTTTACCTGTTTTAGAATAAGTTGATGTAGAAATTTTCTTAAATTGTTTCCATACAGTTTCGTACTATTTTCTTCTTCATTTTCTCTTTGCAGAACACTCAACACTTTCGAATCTGACATCAAACTCTCCATAAGTTCCTGTAAACAGAAGGATGGCCAAAATGAAATTTGGTTGGTATAAACACTAAACAAAACTTGAAATATATAAAAATTAGTAATAAATTGTGTTATACTGTACTACCTTGAAGGATTTATTTATTTCGCTGAACGTTTGATATTCTGCTCTATGTATCTTTTGCATGTTCTGTGAGATAAACCTATTTCCAAGATACTGCCACTAAATTAATGAAAATTTGTTAGAATTGGGCATACTTATACCTTAATTTTCATTAAAACATTGAGTGGGCTAAATTTAGTGAAACATTTAACAGCTGTGTGAAATGGGGTCTTGGATGAAACCCCAGAAGGTGACTAGTTTATAGCCTCAAATTACCACTAAATTTGGTCTTTTGAAAATTACCTCTACAGAAATTATTGCATACTGACATACTGACAAGTTCATGAAAGACCCCAAAATATGCAATTCTCATAATACGATAATGGATGGAAAATTCATCACCTGTTGCCGTACAGTTATGAATAAGTCAATTATTTCTTTTAATTCTTTTAATTTCATACTCCAGTCGCTAACTTGCTCCTTCACACCAGCCACGTGTGGTGAAACCATCATAGACTGTAGAGTTACGAGGCTATCCTAAAAATCCACTGCCAACAATATATTTCTGTATAAGGTAACAAACACAAGAAATTGCATACTAGGACTACTTTTGACTACATTTTGCAGATAAATGTGGTTCCTGAGAGATTTTTATTCAGGATAGGTCTTTCGTCCATACAAGACCCGACCTTTTAGATATCTGGATATCTGATGTGATTCTGCTTTGAATTACCTGCATCATGAAATTTGTTACTACTTTTGAGCGAAACCTCTCAAAATACTCTTGATTGCAAG
Source organism: Turritopsis rubra (assembly GCA_039566895.2). Taxonomy (NCBI): domain Eukaryota; kingdom Metazoa; phylum Cnidaria; class Hydrozoa; order Anthoathecata; family Oceaniidae; genus Turritopsis; species Turritopsis rubra. The sequence continues at coordinate 12,566,171 of CM077620.1, forward strand.
ACGTTTATTCAATTAGGTGAGAAAATTGTACCTAAATAAACCATCTGTATGAGTAAACTTATATAAGTGTGTCAACATTCTATTTCAGAAGGATTCTTTCTGCTTTCTATCTGCAACATCTTATTACTAATATGCGTTGTGCATAACATTTTTAGTTAAAAGGACTGGGAACTATTTGTTTGTATGGAAAATAAAATGGTGAAATTTTAGGTCGTGCCTAACTGAGTGGTGATTTAAATGGCGATTAGTATTATAAAAGGAGTTTGACGTCAGATGGCACATTGCATTGCACCCTAAATAGAACGTGATTTTCAAGGTCAAATATCTTGATAACCAATGGGAATAACTGACATCACCTGGGATTCGCAATATTGACGATGGGGTGATGAAAAAATTTGGGTCTAAAAGACGGTTGTGGCGTAATTAGAATATTTGATTGACAATATCTCCGTAACGGTATGTTGTGCACAGAGGATCCCATACATTTTCTTGATCAGCTTTTTGAGCTCTGCAACTTAGAGTGAAACTTATCATTTTGAATTGTGTGGTTTTATTTTTTGTTGGCACAATATTAAAGGAAGAGGACAGGTGGAGATTGGGTGGCAACTCATTTGAGGAAAATGAACCTGTAAAATGTTTTTACACAGGATATTAGTGTGTATATAATAGTCCAGCACACTTTTATTATTGTGCTTGAATTGGCAATCATTTGAATTCCTGTCATGAATTTCAAGTGTTCCCATTACGATAGCTGATATTATCTAAAGCAAATGCATGATAGAATACCTTTAAATGAATTAGTTTTCGTGAAGCTTAATTATTCCAAATTTTGTAAGTTTTGGACATTTTCGAAAAGTCCATTAATAATCTTGTCGTTTTTGACAACAGGCAAAAGGAAATTTATGCCAAGATTTAGAAAAATGTATTTATTTATATTTAAATTTTCCTAAAATCTTAATGACAAACTATTGGTCATTAGTATGACTTTTTCTCAGCTCCAATTAAATTTCTCATTTTCCTATTAACAATTGCACGAACAGAAACAGAAAAATTTATCCCTTTAAGGTATACAAATGGTTATTCAATATATAAGATCAAGTTTTACATACTTCAGCTTCCTGTGACAACTCACTAATAGCAGTAAGTGTGTAAGGTACGTTTACCAATTTTGATTTACGAATCTAAATGCATCAATTTACATTATAAACAAAGAAATCAATATAATGACGACAAGATTGAAAGAATTTATTATTTCAATTTATGCAAACATCAAAAATGAATGGTTCGAACTGGAATCTCAGGTCATAGTGGGTTTAATTTTAATGATTACTTCTAACCTGTTTTCTTGCAGCAGATATATTGAGGTTCTTGGCAAATCTGAAATCTTTTTTCTGCCATTCTCGTCTAATATTCCCAAGACAATCCTCTAATGCAGATTCTGAGATTGCTGCAACACATATCTGGTGGATCTTATCATAATTATCTAGTATCGGCATTGAGATAATATGTGCTACCGAATACAATTGTGACTGATTGTAAGAATTTCCAAGCATTATGAATATTTTATGCCAATGACGTTCCTACAAATATTTACATAAATTTACGTTAATTTTGAGTATTTTGTTCAGAATAGCACAAAGAATGAAAGAAATACCTGTTGAAACCAAAACAAAATACAATACAGCATGAATGAAACTTAACGTGTCCTTGTAAGATATTAACTTTCACAAAGAGACAGTGTTCTTAGAAGTTAACCGTTCTTTATTTATTTAACATGCATTTTCATATTCAGTTCAATCGCGTGTCGAAATAAATTCTGTTGAACACATGGATGACTTAATGGATAAAACTGGACAGGGAATCTTTTCAAGTAAAAATTCATTCCTTTGCAAATGCATAAAGTTTCTTTTGGGTTTTATGGTACTATTATAAACATGAATGTCTTTGTTGAATTTGAAATTTATCTTTGAATGAGAAGGGGAAATATCCATCTGTTGGGTGAAAGAGATACATTTGAGATTTTATTATAATTCCGATTTTTATCTCAACAATTAAAAACTAACCAGAAACATCTAGAAAAAAAACATTTAATTCTATTATTTTGAAAATTCACATGAACATTGATTAATTTAGCTATGGTATTAGATAATACGTCTACGTCTGTTGGACGGAACCGATGAACGGAAAAAAATCAATAAAAAAATACGCCATCCAACTAATAAACTTCCTTCTGTAATGGGTAGCTTATAAGCATAAAAAATGGATACCCCTTCACTCAATCCTCAAAATCTCTTTGTAAAGGAATGTGTTAGGTGCTGTCTTAAAGCGAAAAAACATTACGAGATTATGAAGTGATTCAAAAAAAAATTATGTCAGATGAGTGCATAAATGCCTGATTGACATCAAGTACCTTCAATGCAGGATGAACCAGCTCCTGTAATATGCTGAGATTCCTTTCAAACTCATCAATTCTCAAAGTCCATTTCATGAGTACTTTGTCATCATTACCAATCACATCAGCTAGTGCTTCACTGGCTCTTTTCCATTCCATTAGTTTATCATATACTTTTTTAATATTCATTCGTAACTTAAAAACAAAAGACAATCCATTCTCAATAAACCTCTTACCATCTTGAAAAACATATGTCCTCCTTCACAGTGATTAAAGATAAAAAGCATGTTTTATAAGGGTTTTCACTGTAGAAATGGTCTTTTTCGAAAGTATAAAATCAAAGGAAAAGTATAAAAAATCATCTTTATATTCACGAATTCACGTACCTTCATAAGTGGATACTGTTTCCAATGATTCACAGTGTGTGAGATGAGCTCATAATATTTCCAAATTTCATAACGAGTATTAATCATTTTCAGGCTACAATCAAGTTCATCGAAATTCATTTCCACATTAGTTATCAATTTTAGACATTCAGCATACAATCGAATCTTGTTATAAAGGAGTTTGAATTCCTCATGTAACTAAAGTAAAAACATGAATTTTGAAATGGGCAGAAAACATTAAATTATCTTATCTTGTCACCTTATCGTCAATCTGATCTCTGATTTCTATTCATAACTGTTCGCCATGATGGTTTTTAAGGCAATTGACAAACAAAAATCCTACAATATGCATTTCCACTGTATAAGCAATTTTAACGAAACCTAACAGTAAATTGTTCGTTCCTAGAATTAGTATACAATACATACTTTCATTACATCAACCAAAATTTCTTTAGCGTCTTGTCCCACATTGAGGTATTTTCCACTAGCAACTTCCTCAGATATTTCAAAAACTGCTTTAGTCATTTTCTGATAAACAAGATTGTTAAAAGTTAAGAGTGGTTCCCACCAGACATTTATCGCTAACCATTATGTTAACCAGCCAATAGGAACATAAATAGTTGGTGAAAGTAAGGAATATCATTCAGGAATGGTTTAGGAACATAAAAACAACAAAAAAGTATCAAAGCAATTTAAATGTTAAACATTTGTAAAAAAATATGTTGATAAATGATAATACCCGCCCAGAAGGAGCCAATCTTTATTTTTATAGTAGTAAATGAGGAGGAAAATAATAATAAAATAGAATTGAATATTTTTAAATGTATTTTGAAAAAACTGACCTGTATGTCAACTTTGAGCGTTTGGATTAAAGCTGGCGAGTGTACACTTATAAAGTCTTTACCATTTTGTAAGCTACACACGTACTTCTCCCATGACGAGCAAAGCTACAAAATGGACAGTTTAAGTAAAATAAAAAGAACCTTCCAAAAGATCATTAAATGAAAACAAGTGCTGTAAAAACTCAAGGAACTGTTTTTGAAATAGTGAAAATATAACAAAGTAAATAATTTAGGATAATAAGTAAAGAAACTTAAGTAAAAAGAATACCTGTTTTTACACTAAAGTGAATAAAAGTGAAACAGGTTGATAAAAAAATCACATAAAGAGACATTTATGCACCAGTTAATGTTTGAAAAATAAAATAATAGGTCAACGCTTTGAACATTTGAACAATGGTTTTACATTTGAATTATTTCGGTGTAAATTGTAGGTGGATAAAAAAGTACTGAAAGTGATTTATTCAGGTAATTTATTCGGCTCGTGTTAATATGACTAACTAAAGAATTGATGAAACAATGGCTTTTTACCTCTTCATCAACTTCCTCCTGATCCTGCGGTAAAGGATGATACGCATGTTTGACAACATCATAAACTGATTTTATTTGTTCCACAATATCCTGTAGTGTTGGTACATCTGATAGAAGTTTGTTTAAAAATACATGATACTTCGCAAAGTCTTCAATTTCTAGGCTTGGTTTTGAAAGTTTCTAAGGAGAATACAGAGAAGAAGTAACAGGGCATATCAATAGCATTTTAGTGACTTGAAATAGGAAAAACTGAAAGGTCACTGAGAGAAAAAGATCCTTTTCACTATTCTAATACTCAATGAATATTCTTGTTTTGTTTTTTTAAATTACAGCAACTAACCTCTATATAACCTTGTAGTTTGTTTGCAGTTGCACGTGCGTTGTCTTCGTTATGTTTTAAAAGGGCATTGACCTGCTCTGAAAGAAACATATTGAGTTTCGGCAACAGCTCCTTTTGTATAAACGTGCAGTTGATAGATAGTAAACAATTTGTAGAGACATGGTATGAAGCCATGTTTTCCATCTGCTCGCATTTTGATTTCACAGATATAATGCATTTCTAGAAAATTGAAAATGTTCTGTTATGATGAATAATTTTGAAGAGATTTTTACTTGAGACTGACGAAATGAAGTCTCGCTGAAAACTTAACTTGTAGGTGATTTAAAGCCTATGTGAACAGTTTTATGTAATCCAATGACACGTTACAGTACATTCCAAAAGAAGCTTTACGGCTCGTGAAGGAATGAATTTTTATATGAAAACACATATTTTCAAATAAAGTTGTATCGGGTACATGAATCATTATGATTTCGATGTGATTTTTATGAAATCTTGGGTTACATAAACAAAAGACTGTTAACTTTTAAAGATAATGACTTTTCGTAAAAGCTAATTATCTTACACAGACACTTAAAGCTTCCTTCGGGTTGTACTGCACTGTGTTTTTGGTATAATGATGTACCTCTATTTCAACAGGTGATTTTAATTTCCAACTGAAAATTTCCTCTTCCTCTTCAACAATTGAAGAAACATCATCCAGCCATTCTAATGTTTTCACATATGCGACTTCTTCCTCAAAAGCATTTTCAAGACCTTCTTTCAATAGCTTCAGTGCATTCAAAACTGAACCACTTAAATGAAACAGTCAATAAAATTAGCTAAAGTAAAGGTGTTATTAAATTTCGGAAGTTATCTTAACTGTTTTATGAAAGAACAGATTGCTTAATACAAGTAAAAATAAGTCGACTTTTCCAGGAAAACATTCAACAAGTTTTGAACAACCAAATTAAATTAAAGAATATCAGTTACTGAAAATCATAGGACAACAACAATGCCAATTTAAAATAAAATGGTGTTTTATTAAGATTCTTGAAAAACCTTACTTTGATGTTATCAATTGTTTCATATCCTTATATGTAGATACTGTCAATCTTTGCTCGTTGCTAATGCCATTTACTACATCTTGTGATTCTGTTATGCCATGATCAAAACTCTCTATCACCTGTTGTAGATGGCTGACATTATGAACTTTAGACTCGTGACTCTGTTTAGCACTTACAAAAGATTCACCAGAAAATATGCTGGTAGTTAGGAGATAATTAATGAGTAAATGCAGTTCCGACAACGAATCACTTAGAATATCACTGATAGTTTCAAAAATTATCTTCACTGATGGATCCAAACATATCCCTTGTTTGGTTGATAAAACTGGAATTAAAAAAGCTGATTTTGAATTCTTCAAGATTTCTGTAACTACAAAATTCTCAAATTGTTTGGTGACAATGGAGACTATCTCAGAGAAAATTAAAAGGTTTGCTAATTTTACGAATGCATCAAAATGCTCCACATTAGTTAAGGCTGTTTTCTGATTTTTCTGTTGTATCTCCCTGCGTCTCCGGGTGACTGTCATGGATTCTTTTGTGTTGGTATCAGAACTGTCCAGCTGAACATAGCAATAGCGTTCATATTGAATACAATTGGAGTAACATGCATTGATGATATTGGAACAATATAAAAACAACTTCTTTATGTACTTCTTACATGACTGTGTTTGCTCTTTCATGAGAGATTTGAATGTTTTCATCTGAACATAACCACTGCTTAGAACTGGGAAAAACTGCACTTGTTGCATTTGCAAAAGAACTGACCTGATTTTAGAAATACTATCAGGGACTGCTGGCACATTGTAGAGTGAATGCAAACTAACTTTGGCTTTCAATTTGCAAAATTTTCGCCAACAAACAAACTGTTTCCATTTCCATAAAGATTTACATTCTAAGTAATTTCTGAAAAAGCTCTTCTTCCGTAAAGCATCAAAACACAGTGCTTCTGTGTACCATTGGCCAAGGGAATATAACTCTGAATTCCCATCAGCTTTCACATACAAAACTCCAAAGATCGAGATAACAACATGGTCTTTTTTTATTGCACTTTTTGAAATGACAATCAAATTGTAAGGATTATGAAATTTTGAATAGCTAGATTGAAGGTACCATATTTCTACTTGATTCTTACTGGCAGATGTCACCAAATGTTCAACAACTTCCAGCCCTGTTTTCGGTTGATTGTCAACAGCTTTGATGTGACTGCTGCGTTTATGTATAACTGATTCATCAGAATTGGCTTCAAGACTCCATTCACTGTCTACATGAATAATACCAGGCAAACTGGTGTTTAAAGTGGTTAGTGTTAATCCTAGTGAATTACTCCAAGTACATTCCAATCGTGCAATATCAGATACGACATGTGGCAAGTAATCCTGCAATTCAGTTAACTTTAATGAAGGAGGTTCATAAATCCTCTCTTGCATATCATTTTCAGTAATGGAAAATAATGTTTTAACATTATCACCCAGAAATAGATGTTTATTCACATAAATTCCAGAACTGTTGGTAATCGACTCTGTAGAAGAGACTAGCTTGGTTGGTTCCCTTGAATTTAAAGCAATAATTGCCTGCGAAGACTGACTCAAGTCAACATGAACAAAAGTCTCCTCCAATCTCTGTACAATGTTGAGTTTATTTATTTCAATATTGTTATTACAGTACTGATAAATTCTATGAATATAATGAAGAACTTCACTTGATGCTATTAATAGGTTAGCACATGGTTTAGTTATTTCAATTACTTCCAACAAATGTATCCAGGGTCCATATGTATCACTTTGTAATGCTTGGATGCAGGATGTTATCAAAACATCTTTCACATACTTCAAATCCACTTGTGGTTTATTTGACATGCTTTACTATCTTAACAGATAACATTTGATAACTCTAAAAAAATAAATTACCTTAGTGTTATGATGATTAAGACACTTAATGTGCCTTTGTGTTACTGTTTTGTTAAGTAGCATCTATGTTGAACTTCATGCTTTATGTTGCAAAATCTTGCCTTATTTCTGATTGATGTCCAAAACACAAGGATATAATAAAAATTTATTTTATAGATTAACTTAAGGGAAGAAATTAGTGCAAGAAGAATTTTCTACAAATATATTTTCATGAATCAAGGTTCTGAAAATTGTGAATTTTGCAGAAATTATTTTTGCGATTCAAGGTTCGATGACCAAAACAATGTCTTCATAAACAAAAAAATTCACAATGGTCAGAGCAAGTAGAAGACAGATTGTATTATCATCAAGCCCTGTGTGTAAGTATAAGCAGTGAAAAAAAGAACATTACATGATAAAAGCGATTTTATACATAGTAAATGTTTATTTAGTTATTTTTCTTACAGCTTTAAATTTATGTAAGGAAACAGTATTTTTTAACTCATTTGTCAGAAAGAGGCTCTATAACTTTAGTCCCTTATAATTTATTGAGAAGTCAATCGTTCGTAGCTTATACTGAGGTAATCTGTATTTATTATTATTATTAGAAGTATTAACATGTGTCATATCTCATTGAAAATCTGTTTGAAAAAACCATTGGAGCCATCTCATCTTTCATCTTAAACATGAAAAGTAAGCTTTGATAAATATTGAGTTAATAGACATCTAACACTCCCAGTTGTTTTAAAATTGGTCTAGCACTTTCTAGTAGTGGCATTATTACTTGTCCATTATATTGCAGTAGTTGATATAAGATGTATTCTGATAAAAATTATTTTTAGAAAGTTAAACTAGAAAATTGCAGTGATTCCTAAAACAATTCATTGTTTTAGTTCTTTTAATAACACAATCATTTATGGTTAAGTAAGGGAGTTGTAAAGGCAAGCAGTCAGCTTTAAAAGGCTTCATAAAAAGGAGTTTTATCATTACTCAAACAGAGCTTATTTTCTTTGAACCATTCATTGATTTTGGTTAGTTCTTTGTTCATGATGCTGAAGATTGTTTTGATAATTATGATGAGATGAAAAAAGGTTAATGTCTTCTGTAAATAGTACGAAGTTAAGAATACTAGAAGCATTATTTAGGTCATTGATGTATATAAGATATAAAAGTGGCCCTAGAATTGAGCCCTATTTGAAAGATTTTAAACCATTCAAAATTTTTGTTTCTGATTCCATAATGATCTAACTTTCGTAAAAGAATATGATGGTTAACAATGTCAAAAGCTTTGTATGTGTCAATGAAAACTCCTAAAGGTAAAAAGGTTATTGTCAAAGCCATTTAAAATATCATTAACCAAGTCAATCACACCATGTTCTGTTGAGTGTCCTTTCTGGAATCCAAATTGTTTTTTATATAAAATGGAAGAATTAACAAGATAATGAAAAGTCCTGTTGTACATGATTCTTTCTAGTATTTTGGAGAAACATAGAAAAACAGAAAAATCATGGAGGAATCATTTCCTGTCCTAAAAATAGATGTAAAATAGATGTAACATTTTTAATTGAGATGGGAAAATGCATTGGTTTATAGGTAAGTTAAAAACATAATTGGAGCCTCAATTAAGTTATACACAGATTTTATATAATATCTGCAGAAGTCCAGTGCCTTTATTTACAGCCAATTGAAGTTCTTCTTTTGAGAGACCGTATTCATCCATAAGTAAACAAAGACTTTAAGTAAGATTTAAAATTTCTTTTACTTAGCGGGATTTGAGAAACTAGATTGTTACTGATGGTAACAGTACAGTTTACCACAGTCTGTTCAAACACAGATGAAGCATGTTAAGTTTATATAAACAAAACGAACACCAGAGCCACAGACTTTACCACCAACTAGAGCTCTTCTTTAATTGCAAAATCAGCAATACATGCACATTCTACATAAACGAAAGAAAAAACTGGAAGAAAGTTAAGATCAAGCACGTAAAAAAAAAGTCTGACAAAAAATGATGGGTTTGTTTTGTATTTAAAACTGAACGTTATTGACTTCATTGTTTATAGACAAATAATTGGATTCTGCTAAATGATGTGCCTACCCAGACAACGTGCCTTACATCATTTTCACTGATGTTTCACCTTTGACTAGTAGGTTGGATAAGTAAGAGAAATCTCAGACTACTAAATGCCTAACTTGATAAAAAATAGTTTAATTGTCATTGTCAACTGAAGAAAGTCCTTGACAATCTGACTCTTCTATCTTGATGAGTTGAGTTTTCCTTAAATTTTATAGATTTTAATAAGTGGCCGGGAAGGGGACTCTTTTTTGACTTAATTATTTCTACAAACTCAATCACTGGGGTTCTTTTTGCTTCTTGATGTTGAAGGACAGCGAAGAGCACTACAATTATGCGTGATCATCACACTGATAATAATAACATCTTGCTATCATTATTTGTTTGTTCGTTTGTTTGTTTTACAAGAGAAAAGAAACCATTAGAAAAAATAGGGTTTCTTAAGAAAATTCTCTGCTTGTTTACAGATCTTTCTGCATGCATATAAGTGCTGTACCTCATCGGGGAAATAAAATCCAGGGATTAAGTAAGCCAGTGGAATATGGCTAGTTCCAAGTTTTGGTCTCGGTCAACCTCCTAAGAAGAAATTTTGGTCAGTGAAAATTTATATGCATGCTTTATAGGTATGCTGGATTGCAGTGTTTTAGTTTTAGTTGCGAGCAGTGCCATGATGAACTCGACAAATCTCTGGCATCTAAGTGGTACTACAGCATTTTGAGCCATATAACTTCATTCATAGGTGCAAATTTATTTATTAACATTGGGGTTCTCTACTATGAAATGTTGATTAAGTAATACTGCAGACACCTTAAAAGAGTTCATGAAGTGTTTGTGTTCACTCGTGTTCCACTTCCTTTCAGCTGTGTTTGGTCGTGTGTTATTTTAGCATAGATCTTAAGGTGGGAGGCAATTTTGGTTCAGATTTGGTTGTCGCTCAAACATGTATTTTAATTGTATTAAAACATGTATTATGTGTAAAACTCCCAATTAAATAAACATGTATTTTAACTATATTTTATATGGATTATATGCGTGACAAAAAGTGAAAGAGCTTGTATTTAATCTTTGCTTTAAATGAAAATTTGGCAAACAGACATTGAAAGATCGCAGGCTTCGTTGTTTTCTTGTATGATCAGTTTTGCTAACAGTTTAAAATATAACCATTTGCAAGTAACATCCCTTGGGAATAAAAATAAATCCCACACCTGGTTCACTTTTAAATCAAAATAACAGATACAATAGTTACTGCAATTGCTTCATATTTTTGACTCAAAATAGAAACTATGTACTGATTCATTCTGTTTTATGATGCATCACTGCAGGCGGAACAGATGCTAGGGCAAATATCCTGGCTGTATCCACGTTAATGAGAAACTTATGACATGTAGTTTAAAACATTTCATCTTTACAGTTGAAACTAGAGTATATTAGTCCCACTTTACTGCTCTGCTATTGATCCTAGTGTAAGCTGTAATTGTCTTGCACCGTTATGGATCACAATAGAGGATATTTTCCTAAGGGTGCCAATTCCACAGAAACGGCAATGTCTTAACTAAAGTTTCATTAATAAATAACAATGTACGAGTGTACGTCTGATGGTAGATATGTATACAAAAACAAAGAATATAGGAAAAACAAGATTTTCAGATCTACAATCTGGAAACTTAAAGGATATCATGAAGTTATAAATAAAATTTGTACGCAATTAATCACGTATGTCATGAATTTTACGTACATGATAGCTTGCAGGAATATGATCCTGTAGGTCTTAATGGTGTTTATTAATTTTGTTGATTAGATTATTGATCTCTCAATGCAATTAGCTCTTTTATATATACAGAATATTTCCTGTCTCGTCATTTTTACACACAAAGACCTTATTTCTTTAAAAGTTTTTAAAATCTTTATTTCGTTAAAAAATTATAAGGGTTAATGTTGATCTGTTTAAGATTAAATTGGCTTCTAAGGTAGTTTCAATAATGGCAGACTTGAAGTTAAAACTGATAGATTAAATTGGCTTCTAAAGTAGTTTCAATAATGACAGACTTGGAAGTTAAAACTGAGAGATGAAACTTGGAAGTTAAAACTTTACACTTTAAGTTTCTTTACATTTCCAGTCAACATTGTACTTTAAAACTAGGTCAGGAGTCAGTGAATTAGCTAGGATGTGCAAGTTAGCTTTGAACAGACATACTTGGGTCAATCACATGGCAGGGTAATGGCAAGTGTTTTTTGATGGCACACCATTGGCAAAATAAGTGATAAGAAGTGATCATTTTGGGGTTTTTTATTCAGTTCGAATGAACAATACTTTTGCAAAATTATTTGCAGCTCACCTGATTTCAATATGGCATTTTTTACGATTTTCCTACAACTTCATCTTTTTTAACTTGTCAGGCATCGTGACCAGTAGAAAAGATTTATATCAGACATGTCTTATATCGTGCCGGACATTGACAGATTGACTGGTTATTGGTTAACAAGTTGTCAATTAAACTATTTTGTGTTATTTGTTACTGTTGTAGGTTTGTCTATGGTCGGTATGATGTTTAATTGATGAAATTAATTATATGATCATTATATTCATGTTGAAGAAGATTAATGTTAAGGTCACCTGCTATGTATGGTCTTATTATGTAGTTGTAGGAAAATAACATGTTAATGATCCCTCAAATAATGTTCAAAATGATTTATGTTTCCAGAAGTTGAATCGCAATATTATGTCAATCCCATTATTATTATTTAATTAGCATCTAGGGATTTCAGAAAGTGCTTTTGAATTCATTTATTACAGGAACCATCACTGCTACATGTGCATTTTTCTATAACTCACCTGTTAGAAATGGAAGATAAAAATGAAAATAAGGGACACCGTCTGATTTGAACAGTTACAAAGAACGAAAAACTTTGAACAATACATGCGCATTATACATAAACAAAAGAAAAAACTGGAAAGAAAGTTTACCATTTGCAAGTAACATCCCTTGGGAATTAAAATAAATCTCACACCTGGTTCACATTCATATCAAAATAATAGATATAACAGTTACTGCAATTGCTTCATATTTTGACTTGAAATAGAAAACACCTATTCATTCTATTTTAAAATATCTGATGGATTAATCGCTCCTGTAACATCTATTGAGCATTAAAATAAAACGGACCAGGCTCATCGAAAGAGGGGGATGAAAACATTTTTACATCAACTCAACGGGTAACATAACTTTTCTTTTGAATTACTCACCTTCAATTTGTAACAAAACAATCATTACCTTAACTTTTTGAAGGATCCCAGATATCAGTTGGGATAAATCAAAGTATAAAACACTGTAAAAGTCGTTTTTTTTCTTCGAGGTAACCAGATGTCCGAATTTAAAAAAAGATATCAGTTGGGATAAATCAAAGTATAAAACAGTATAAAAGTCGTTTTTTTTCTGCGAGGTAACCAGATGACCAAATTTAAAAAAAGTAAGAGTAAGTTCTCTGGCAAATTGATTTGAACTTGATTCCTTTCATTCATACATTTTCTTTAACTTACAAGGCATTTATATAGTGGGGGGAGGAGAGTGCCTGATTTTTTTTGAAAGAAAATGAACGACCAGCTGGTTTGTGGCTCTGAATAAAAAACAATCAACATTTATTTGCATATGAACATAGCACACACTAATTTTGTTAATTAGATTATTGATCACTCAATCGCTCATTTTATGTATATACAGAATATTTCCTGTCTCAACACCACAGTCTCTTTGTGAGTCTTTCTGAGAACAAACAGCCTTTGTGAGAATTCTTATTTCGTGATAAAAAATTATAAATAATAAATGTTTATCAGTTTGAAATTAAACTGGCTTTAACCACGCACATAATGTCAAATAAAAGATATAATTTGCTCTAAGTTTAGCAGTTTTTTGATCTCATCGTCATCATCGATTAAATCAAATCAAATATCTGTGAAAAATTCATTATCCTGTATATATGGGAAAGTTTGCTTGCACTAAAAAAAAGATGCATCTTTTGGATCACAAAAAAAACTTGCAATTTTTAATAATGACATTTGGAGGAAACATCCCTTGCGTATTAAATGGCTCTGAATACCTGGTTCGCACCCAAATGAAAATAAAATACGAAAGTTGTTATGAATAAGAAAATATAAAACTACCTTTTAGACTGTGTGTGGACATAATTTTCATGTGCTTGTGCGCCATATTTGTTGTTCTTTGATTTGTTATGGAACTATGTTAATAGTGCACGAAAAGACAAATGAACATGCTTCCGCGCATGTGTTTTTGTGTCCGCAGTTTTATACTTTACGTTCATTATGCCATAGATTATGCTGATCGCTCACTTTCGGAGTTCTTGACTTTAATTAGCTATTCCCTCCCATCATTGTACATTTTTCTGTCTGTGTTGTCAGCAGTCCCCTTTTTTCTTTCATAAAACAGCTTCCATTGGTAAAATCTTCTATATAATTTGAACATTTTACCAGGTTTTATCATGAAAAAGAAGCGAGAATACAACAGAACAACAGACTCAGTCGTGTCCAGAGAAGTTTTAGTATGAGACTGTCGTCACCAGAAGTGTCCTGTTTTTACAAACATGTCAATCTCTCATTATTGACCCTCTTTTAAACCCATAAGGGTCATTCTCAAGAAATTTGCCCAAAGGAGCCAAAAAAGTTTTGAAAAAATTTGATTATTGGAGCCCCATTTTGGTCATAAATATAAGCTACTATCTGTGTTGCTTTAATTGACAAGTTTTCACAAAATTTACAAGATCTGCATCAGTAATGATGATGTCAGCATGAGGTGGTACCTGCAGTGGTATTTATTTTATGCCACTTATATTCAGATAATTATTTCAAGTTGATATTCTTTGCATTAACTATATATATATATAATGCCTCAAATATACTGGTCAAAAAAAATAATGTTTTTTGTGCTTTTTTTGCTTTTTGTTAGGTATGGGTAATTTTTACCATCAGCGTAATATTTATAATATTTATAATAATAATATAATGATTACAAACTGAAAAATAAGTAAACAGATCAAATATTTGTGAAAAATTCTTTATTCAGTATATAGGAAAGTTTGCTTGCACTAGAAATTTTTTTTCATTTAACATACATATATATCAAACCAAAAATTGTCGCAGACGTAACGTTTTCTTTATTTTTTTTATTTTTTTTATTTTGGGTCATTCTCAAGAAATTTGCCCAAATGTGAAAAAAGTGTCCCCCACTTCCACAAATTGCAGATCAACTTTATTCCTAGTTATATATAAATCATTTTTTGATTTGCTATTGGTTAGTACTAATTAGACAAGCACACTTCCTTTGACTGCCATTTCCAATTTTTTACTTTTTCAAGGAAAAGAGCCCGAATATGTCCCACACGTAATGTGTCCTCTTCTCACATATCAGTGGAAAGAAAGCTTTTATATGTCATAGGTTAGTGTTATTTGCAGTTTACAAAAACATTGGTGTCCCAAACATAACAGAATGTCCCATACATAATGATAATTTCAATCACTTAATAGATTAGCTGGTTCTTTAATGCTGCTGTTGCATAAGCATCAAATTAACTATTTAGGAACTTCAGACTTATTTCCAGATAAGGAAATTCTTTTATATATTTGTGGAAAATATTGCCGTTTAAGAAGAATGTGCCCTACTCTTTGTACAATCTGGAAATCGGGAACTTATTATGGTAACATTAACAGTTGAATTTTTTATATGAAATAAGGTAAAATATCAAAATGGCGAAAATGTCTCCCAACACAAAAAGTTTCTTGCAGTCATTTTTTAATGTCACAAAGACAACATTCCACTGGGGCTTTATACCCTTCGTTGTTTACCTCGGTAAGTCTACCTTCAATATAAACCTTAAATAAGTGAAGTATTAACTGGCTTACTTCTTTCATATACAAACTAAAGGCATCCATTGTTAGCTATTTTATATAATAAATACAGTCTTTTTTTCTTCTTGTGGGACTTTTTCAGGTAAAATTATAATGTTTTAACAACTTTTATCTATTAGTTTTCTTAAGTGACCAGGTTTAAAATGCTTGAATCTTTCAGTTGTTTTGATATGTTCATGCCATTATTTTAGAGTCTATGTTATAGGTTCACTTTTAATTTCTTTTGTAGGATTACGAAGAGGTGCTGATCCTGGAATGCCGGAACCAACATTACTTAGGTGAGATATTTAGTTGCATTTAAAAGATCTATAAGAGATGAATCATGTAATCTTATTTCAAAGTGAGATGCAGTACCAATCAATATGCTCAGGGAGTCAGTTAAACTAAAAGGAAACTGTTACTGAGGCAGAATTGGAGGTCCTGTCTTGAGTCTATGACAGGCCAGGTGTTTCAGATGTCCAGTTGGAAATTTCGAATCTAGTCTTGATGAAACACCCAGCCAGTTGTTTGTGAAAATTTGGTCCTGGAAATTGCCAGAATTCTGGCAGGACGTTTCTTAATTTCTGTCAGGTTAATGAAGAAGTGGGACAGCTGGACATCTTGAACTCTATGTACATAAACATCCAGCCAGATGTTTTGATGATCGCACCGGAAGTTTCAAACATCTTGCGGGATAAGACTAGATTTTTATAAACACTCAGCTGGCAGTCTATTATGTAAAGCATATAAATTTTTTACTTACCGGACCTGGAATGGACCTAAACTCCCCTGTCTGTAGAACCCATGAAAACAGAGAGCCATTAGAAAATGGGAGCCCTTTACACTGCTAGTCTAGTGCGTGATAAAACCAACACCAAGCAGTAACATAGGCCTGGTTTTCACCTGAGTTAATAAAGATAGGTGAGCATTTCCAAGGAATGTTTCTGTAGTAAATCAATGTACTGAGGGAGTTAGCTTACTCCGAAGATCGAAAAAAGAAAATCAAGTTATGCCTAGGTTTAATCTGTAGTTTTACATTGTGAACAAACCATTAACTGAAAATTATGCACCAATTAATTGATGATGTGCAGCAATAAAATCTTGTTTGTTTATTAGTAAATCGTGTTTTTGCCAAGATCATCATTTGCTTTAACAACACCCATTATACTTATCATGGGAACGATAACATTATTGTGTGGACTCCTGAAAACAAACATGCATGATGGATATAAACCAAGGTGTAAGCTAGTACATTATAGTGTCCGTTTGACAAACTCTTCCCAATTGAAGCAAGCAAAGAATTTTCCCAATTGTCTTTCTTAGGATAGTTTGATTTTATAGAAACTTTGGTTACTTTCTTTGAAGCAACTCAAGGGACCCCAAAGGAAATCTGTGTTGGGGGAATCAAAGTTTTGTGTTTGACATTCTTTATTATCTATGTATCTATGATAACATGCATGCCAGTATAGCAACTCAGATGTATATAATCGCTGTGAAGGTCAAATTTTAAGCCAAAACAATAGCCCTGTATGCTTGAAGGTCAGCACATATTGTAGGCTCTTCATGAAATTTAATCAATTTGAGAAACAGCCATTTGCGAAAATTTATCCACATATGATGCTGTTTGACAAATTTGACTGTTGTTGCATACATACATCTTGTAACACGAAGCCTTTACCTAAAAACATATAGAGCAATACATTATACTTAACTATCTGCAGAAACAATCGTTTGTGTTTCCCTGATGAAACGACCCTTCAATAATATTATTTGGAATTGCCTGTTGGGAGGTTAGTTTCAATATCAATGGACCTGAAAATGATATTTCCAAAACAAAGAATAGAAATGTGCAGTGCTGGTTTTATCAAACGCAGCACACCATTACTAGGCAACCGAGAACCAATGACTGTATTTCCAGCCAGATATTGATCGCAGTCTCAGGTGAGCTGTGCCGATCCGTACAAATTTCCAATAGACATTCAGGTTGGAATGTGTATGAAAGAATAAAGTTAAAAGTTGAGGGTTCTTATACACGGTGGCCACTCAACCTGGAATTTCAGGGATATCAGGGTAAACTCAAGGAATTTTGGCCCAACTCGAGCAAGGAATTATTTTTTACATCTCAGGGAAAACAGAAGTTCCTGGTATAATTTTGTTCTCTTCTCCGAGATTGTTGAAAAGTCTTTGCATAATCTGCCATTTCTTTCAAAGTCTTTTTGTTCTTTTTTTTCATTTTTTTCTTCTTTATATCAGACTTTTTCTAAAATCTTTTCTTTTGTTGGACCTTCTGTTGTTTTTTATCCAGAGTACGAGACTTGGGGGTACTGCGATAATCAGCTTAGTTATATCTTCCTTAAAGAAATAACCACAAATTTTATCAGAACTATTGCAGCACCATTAGACCAGGCAGAAACCATTGATAAATTTAAAACAAAAGAATAGGATAAAATGGTAGATTTTTTTACAGATAATTGAATCCATGCTATATCACAAATAAAGAAATTTAGCAGCATCTGAATAAAATATCTGTTCCACAACAAGAAACACACTATGCTTAAGAAATTTCCAAATTTGAGCCTGAATATGCTTATATATATCATACTTATATAAAAGAAAAAAAATGTACATCAATGAGGACTGACAGTGGACTATGTTCGCAAACTACCTTTAAATTTTCACAAGCATGTAGACCAGGCGCACACAGGGGCGAATGATAAACTTTTTAGGGAAAATTGCTCATTAGTTTTTTCGAGTGCTCTTAGTTTTAGGGAACCAGATTCTGGTTGTTATACGGGATAAATCCATCGGAATAGGTCAGTGTAAGACTTTTAAGTAAGGGTAATAGAAAAATACGATTTTTCTTATTACGGCAGAAAAAAGGTGTAGTTGTTACTTTAAACTTCAATATCTCCAAGAATATTTAAGTTTTTGACTTGAAACTGTCATCAGATATAGGCGTGGACATATGGTATCGATAAAAGGAATAAAAATCAAATAATCATGATATAATTTACGCGCCTAGACCAGGTACTTTTCATGAACGGTATCCAGAACATAGTACTAAATATATAGAATTGAATAGATGTTTTGATAAACTAGTGTAGCGATATTAGGTTGTGCCTTCAGAATTATATCATGATGTACCTTAAATTAGTTTGTAAGTTAAAATGTATTTAATATAAAATTATATTGTCAGAATCTTTATCATCATCTGTATCATAATATTCTGATTCGCTTTCAGAAAGGGTTGTTTCATTGCAAGATTATGTTGACATTGTTACGTTTTTCTCTTACTTCGTTTATCATTACCTCACTGTCGTCTTCGGGAAATAACTATTCACCATCAGAATTCCACCCATGGTCTTTTGGTTCATCAAAAGTCATGAGTAGTCTACTCGCTCTTTCAAACAAACCTGCAACATAATTTGATCTTTTAATATGAAGTTTCAGGTTTAGCTCACATGGTGGCAAGCTACTATAATTTTTCCACTTCGTTGAAATCTTTGAACAAACATAGCACTTGGAACTTCATTGACTGAATCTAGTTTTTTGTAGCCATACAAAATGCATATAAATTCTTCGAGGCTTTTTTCGACTTGAGCTGGAATACCATTGAATACACCTTAAACAGCAAATGCTTCTACATTAAGTTAAGTGGATGTTGAAATATCTAAGATTCTCCTTGTTTTTCTGCTGCCATTGTCTACTAGAATTCTTTCGCTACAATGCAAGATTGCCACTACCAATATATCAATATCCCCAGAAGGGGACCTTATCATTGCCATATGGTTTAGCGTAACACCACTCTCTTTGACAAGGGCCACCAGTTTCGTGTCAGCTTCTTCATGATTAGATTGAAGATCATTGACAATGAATGCTTCTGCTGAAGTTATCTGTTGACAGTGATTCGCATTGGAGAAAAAGACTTTTCTCTGTAGTAGTAATTCTTTATCTTCTATAAGTGTACTCTCCATAAGATTAAGAAAAACTTCTTTGTTTTAACTATTCTGCGTAAACCAATTAAAGTCAGCTGGCAATTGCATATCAGAAGAGTTTAAAACGTATTCTTTTCCAGATCCCCTCGAATTTCGTTCCCTGCTTTTGATGCTACCATCCTTGTAAGTGTCACATATAATAGTGTTGTAGTGTACTGTTTTGGAATTGTATTTAGAATTTTCCATGTGAATGAACGGATTGTGTCACTGAACTTAGGCGTAATTTTTATAGCTGCTATTTTGTCTAAGAAATATATATACAGTATGTCGCTACCAGGAAGGTTTTTGACACCAACAATGGTTATGTCTGACATTGCTGCATCAAACAACTTGATTTCGTTATTTTTCTTATCGAACCATCATAAAGACTTAATGGAGCTGAAACTGGTAACAAAGGATATGTTAAAACCTTCTCCAGATCATGCCTGACTTTTCTTTGTACAATAGAGATACTAGTTTTCCAAGAATATCACGCTGACTAGTAATTTCTTTTTTCTGTTTGTCTTTCTTTAGAACAATTTTCCATTCCCAAAAATCAAAACCGATTGTTTTCACCTTCTTTATTGGCGAAAAGAATTCCTCTATCGACTCATTTGTGATTCGCTCCTCAAATTCCCCTTTTAAATTCCAAGCTCGCTGTGTAATTGACATCAGACTTTCAGAAATCGACGGATCAAAATCATCACCAAACGAATTTAGAAATTGGCTGCTAATAGTGCTAGTGACACTTTCTTTTTTTTATTTGATTTTCATATTTCGTATGGTCTAAGCATCTTGGTGGAGTTTGTTATGTCGTGGTAATATCTGCCATGTCTGTTCACCAGCTAGATCAACAGCCTGTCCAATCGCTTTGTTGTTTTTGCGTACCGAAATTCCTAAACTTTCGATTTCTTCTCTTGCTTCTGTATGTGTCTGACCAATGCGTTGTAGTTGGTTAACATAATATAACGTGCGTAATGGATTTTGTTGTAGACAAAATAGAGTGGTATCATCTTGTTCCATATCTCTAGCCTCAGCTTGTAATCGTTTCTTTTAACAGCATAATGGAACAAACGCATCATATCCATCAATTCCAGATATGTTAACCAATAGGTTGTTGTTTTGCCAAGTCTACCGTCTTTAGCATCATTGAATAGTTTACAAAGAGATGTTGCGTTGCTGCTTATAATCGAGTTGCTAGAATTGTTTGCTGGAATTTCAGAACATTAGCAGTGCTGGTCAATAAATAGCCTTTCTAGTGCTTCCGCAAAGGTATCATGTACTAGCACACATCTATTGTAATGTTTTACTTTGAGTAGTGTTTGAATATACCCAGAACTGCACAACCCAGCTTGAAAGGTTATTTTCTCAAATCCACTTCCCTTCACATACTGCCCAATAACAGAAAAGAAAGCCATCATGGCATGAAAATCACCAGGATGTATAAGGATATCATGCCGTATGACTGGATTGTTCCAAATGACTTGAGGCTTTCATAGCGGCTCCAACAACCATGGTGATATGAACGTACTCCATGTTACATTGCTGAGCAAGTTTTCTTGATCTATAAAATATTTCAACTATTGTGCTATAATCAGTTATGGGCGTCTGAATTGGTGGTAAATACGTTAAAGTCGTCGCCACCGATGAGTCTTTTTGAAACAATTGAGTGGTCCAGCCTGCGAATCGTGGATAAGATTGATTTTCACGAGACGCATATCGAACAACTTCCCATTAAAAAAATAGGTGTTTATCTATTGCTATTGTACGTCGTTTTGTATTTTGCATGTTCATTTGATTGTCATAATACGATGGAAACGTTTGCTCTTGAAAAACGATACCATGTATTGTGTATAGACCCACCGCCAGCTTCCATTTCAATGTTTCTATCGAACGTATCCCACCAGAATATAGTCGGGACGTGAAATGGATCAAAACAAATTTGATTTTTGATTTTAGTGTTGTAGCTGCATTTTTAATACACGTTTTATCACTATTAGTAGGCATATATACTGTTGAAGACTGTATGCATCTTCTACTCAAGATTATTTCAGGACTGCGGTATCCAGGTCGTATAAACAATAATTCGTCGCCATATTTTGCTATAAGTCGGTTTTTTAACAAATGTCTGTATTGCTTCATGCCAACACCAATACCATGTGTAATAAGAAATGTTTCCATTGAAATACATCTAAGCTCACCAATAAATTTGCTCGTTTACCACTGAACACACACTTTCGAATTTACCTTTGTCGTAAACGGGTACTTGCTGCTCGTTTTTTTTTTCGTCTTCTACATATATTATTCGAACGTATTCTTTGTAACAAGTGTCGTGCTTTTTAAATTCTTTTGCAATGACATCCACACATTATATTAGTCCTAGCACGTTGTAGTCATTTCTTTTGATAGCCGAACGTTCAAGGTTTATTGTGGTATCTTTTGTTGTTAATGTACGCAATATTTGCTCTTTCTTCTTCTCTGTTTTTTTCTTCTTCTTGCAGAACATACAGTAATCTGGAATATCGACTTATCTTCTTGGAACTTACGTTTACAATCAACACCTAATCTTGGTGATTTTGTATTTAAATTGTCGTTATTTTTTTAGCATATGTGAACTTTTGGTAACTCTTTCTGTGATAAAAACTAGTATCCCGGGTAAAAACATTTTACCGGTTCACTTTCCCCGTGAGTAAGTTACCCCACCTCCCGTGATTACCCTCTCTCAATTATGCATGAGTGACGAAAAATAAAATCATAGAATTACAAAGAATAAGTATCACTAAGTTGTAGAGCTCGAAAAGATGATCAAAAAAATGTATAGGATCGTCTGTGTACGACGTCCCGTTAGTGAGATATCGTCGATCAAAGATTCTGATGACGTCACACCCGTCCCCAAAAAAGTTTTAGACCCATTTTTTTTTGGGGCACCCATCGCCAATATCGCAGACTCCCAAAAACGTCAGTTATTCCTATTGGTTCTCGAGATATTTGCTCCTAAACGTCGCGTTCCATTGGGGGTGCAATGCAATGTCCCCCGTGCCAAAAAATGCTCTTTAAAAACTCTTTAAAACCTTCTAGTTGGAGCACCTTTTTTTCCTTTTTTTTTAAAGTACTCTTAATTCCCAGAGCAACAGTTCAAGATTGATCACATAAGGAATAATCGTTATAAACCCAGCCCCTTAGATCAGCCCCTAAATCTACAGAACGATATACTTCAAGTCATGACCAAGGATAAAGATCGTTGTTTTTACAGACTTTTCTAAAACCTTTGATACAATTGACTTTAAATCACTAATTCATGGTGACAATCTAGAGCAAACACAGTCAACAAAATTATTAGGTGTCACATTCGTTTTTGCTAAGCCGTGTTTATTTGTTCACTTTTGAAAAGTATTATTAAATGTTCTTAAAGTTCAGCGTCTATTTTAAGGTCGCTTATTTTTGCCAAAACATCCATTGATCTGACCGGACCACAGTCAAGTGGTAAATGTTTTTAAATTATCAGCGATTTCAGGCAAGTAGTAGTATATATATTTGGCAGTCAAAAATATTTTTCAATGCTTTCATCTATTTACAATAAAATACAGGCAGGAGCAAGTAGAAGACATAAATTATCTTATCATCAAGCCCCTTCGTTGAACTGCAAATCTCAGGGAAATTGAATTTGATGAGTGGGTGGCCACCCTGTTATTAAAAATGTGTTCTTATAGTAAAAACATGATGGACTATTTAGAGTTAATAGTAAAACTCAAACTGAAATGCAACGGTACTTTGTTCTCATTAGGGTTTTGTTGATTTTTTTGTGTTTCGTTTAGTTTGCTGTGGGCTTGAGAAATTCATCACACGTCTTTCGTTTCCATGATTCTAACTTACTTCTGGAGATGTATGAACCTTGAAAGATTTAATCCATTATAATGAAAACAGATTTTTTTTGTGTCTTTTCCCCCTTTCGTCAATCAAGCACAAAGGTTTGGCTATTTATAGCAATGTTGATTTCTACGACAATATTAATAGTGTAAACAAGGACAAATCTATCAAATCTTCTGTTTTGCACTATGTTCGATTTGTGTTAAGCACGTTTCCCACTAGGCGTTTCTTCGGGTTTATTGACGTTTATTTGTTTATATCAAAATTGGACTTCCCTCGGCTTGTAGAAAATCAAAAACCAAGAAGAAATACGGTAGCGAAAATGTATTAATATAACAATAAGAATAAATGGTGGGAGAGGGAGGCGCTTATTCAAAGGGGGTGGGGTTATTTCAAAATTGAAATACAGCATATTTCGTCCATTTAATTCAAGTGTTGGGTGTAAAAAATCCTTTTGTTTTTATCTTTTCAAGCTTTCGAGGCTCGAATTAACGCCCCATATCCTGATTCTTCTCCCGTTATGTAGAATGAGTCCACTTAAAAATATTTATGAAAACGAAAGAATTTCATCTTCGTCGTCCACTTATGTTGGTTGCTTTTTATTAACTGCGGTAAATTGTTATTCAAGTTGTTCTAGATATTGCTACATATATGCACTATTTAGAATATTGATGTAGAACATTTTTAGCGTCCATTCGAGCCTTTACAGCAACCAGTTTTATTTATCATGTAAAGAAATTTGAACTTTCCTCCGACATTTATAATTCACAAAGGTTTATGTCATTAAGCTACGTTCTTAATGAGTGCTGTGTAATATGGTATGTATATGTGTGCCGTGCGATGATCTGTGTCATATTTCATACAATTTCATAATCACAAAAAAAGTTTAATAAAGGGTATTCTTCTAAGAAGCGTCGTCATTGTGCCTTGAATGTAATTGATATGTTGATACTCAAAATTCATATACGTGCAAATATAATCGTTCCACAACAATCCGCCACATTGACTTGCACAAATTATCGTAAGACTTCAAAACAATTCCAATCATTCTCTGATGCAAGAGTATTCGAAGGTGATGAAGATTTTGAAGACAAAAGCTGGCAATCTTTTGTTGCTGCGTTGTAGTTGATTGCCAAGCATTCACTTTCTTTATCACAGAATTTTAGCATACAGATAGAGTGGTTGAATATATTACTGATCGTGCGAATAACATCTGCTTTGAGCTTTTTATTACCATGGCGGATGTATGTTCGTCCAATTCCTCTCACTACAACGTACAATTTTAGAAGGTATTTTATTTAGAAATGAAATCATACAAAGAAATACTCGTACAAAAACCAATATAGTTGCACCTTGTTGGTCATCTCTAACTCAGACACAACGTTCCTAACTTATATCCGAAACTTACCTTAAGGAAAGCAATCCTCATGTGGATTTATTTTCGCGAATTTGTTTTCTGAGAATATATGTCATTTTATTTTTCAAAGACGCAGAAATCTTAATGCTCGAAAAGACGCTACAATTTTCTAAAAATAATATTCAACTAAAATTGATCCTAAATTGTTGTGTGTACTTTGTAAAAAAAAAATCATAAATCAATACCGTAAAAACACAATTCCATAATCAAAATGGATTTGAATAAAATCAAACTACTGTAATGTCAGAAATTTTAGCGAATTTCGCGAATGGATATCTGATCGTGAAATTAAATTCTCGGGAAAAAAAGTTTTGTTTAATAATTCGCGAAAAAGTTAAATACCCACTGGATAAAACTTTGATGAATTCCCGAAATTAAATGCCCGCGAAATACTCCATTTTGACCGATTCGTGAAAATTAATTCCAGCAAAATGTAAAAAATTTCGCGAGTGGAGCGATTTTCGAAAATTTCTGGACCCGAAAATTTCTGACATTGAAGTAATTATCTCTATTACTAAAACTCCCAGGAGGATGATTAGATGCAATTTTGATATCCAAAACGAGACCGGATGTACTTATTAAACAAACTTATTAGACAAAAACACGGCGTTTAAACAGAAATTCGGAAAAGGTTTATTCTTGAAAAAAAATTGAATTTTGCTCATTTGCGAAAATTAATTCTGCGAATTCTGCTAAATTTCTCGAATCAACGAATTCCCGAAAATTTCTTCCCGCGAAAATTTCTGACATTAAAGTAGTTTGATTTTATTCGATTAATTTTTATTGTATTCAGGATGAAACAATTTTATTTCAAAGAAGACACTGCATGAAACTCTACGCAGTTTGTTTTGTTCTAGAGACACTATTTTTGTGACCATGTTTCATTTTTTTCATGTCCTTATAATTCTTAAGCATCATTTATGTTGTTTCCTTTTATTAACTGAAAAAAATTCTTATTTTAGTTGTTCTAAATTTTGCTAAATGTATGGACTCAAAATTTTTAAAGTAATTTAATACCTGCAAAATACTGAAAAAGGCTATTCTCCGGTGTATTTGTAAAACTATATCATTATTTCAAAAATATTTGCAATCTGATTGGTTAATCAGTACAGTATATCTCTTTTATCAGTGCAAATAAAAAATAAATACAGTGCCAATAAATGATTTGTATACATTTGACGCAATGCAAGGGTTTTCCCCTATACTAATACGCATACAGATAAAAAACCTTGTCCCGTTTGAATCCTAAACAAAGTTTATGTTTTTTCGTTTTTTCCATTTTTTATACTAAAGATAAATCAGTTAGCGCACAGTTCCTCGTGCAATATGGCATATTTTTCTCGTTTCTTATTTTTGCTGTTATTTCACAAGCCTTTAGCCATATTGAAATTTATACCAAAAATATAAGAAACGAGAAAAATATTCGCCATATTGCACGAGGAAATGTGCGATAACTAATGCATATTCCGATTAATATTATTTTTAGAAAATTGAACTATTGTCGTCATCCAAAATAACCAAGATATTTCCTTCAGCAAAAGCGTTGTCACAGGGATCTTCTTTCATGGGTATCTGATTTCATTTTCAATTTCGATCCATAAAATTGTTAATGATAATTGCCCACGCCTTGAGAATATGCAGAATATTACTCTCTGCGTTTAAATGTTATAATTTTTTGACGCACTTTCTGAGGGTTCCAGAAATAACGATCTACAGAATCACAATCTAGAGAACACAACCAACAGTAAGTTTTGAGTGTCAAGATTGTGTTAAATGGTTAAATTGAGGTTAAATTCTAAAGTGATTTATAGCGATTACCACCTTGTATGTTTTTTATACTAAATTACCGTATATGTTTCGATCCAATCAAGCTTAGCACTCAGCTTGAGAGAAGGATGAACGTCTAATGGGTTGTCCACTATCGAATTTTTACCTTCTAAAATCTCACGTGCTAATATAATACTGTTCTTATACTGTTCAATTCGAAAGTTCAAACCCGAAATGATGGATCTACAGTGAACTCCCGGTAACTCGAACACCGGATAACTCGAACTATCGTTATCTCGAACTATTTTCTCTGGTCCCTTGGAATTTCCTTAATACTTTCTCATAAAAAAATCCGGTTAATTCGAACCTCGGATAAGTCGAACATTCGTTATCTCGAACCCTTTTTTTGTCCCCCTGAGGCAAATTTCTTCGGATAACTCGAACTTTCAGAAAAAGAGTAAACAGAAAAGACTCCATTTATAAAAATTTATTTAGATTTCATGTCAATCAAATCATCTCACTCATAGAATGTGATCTCACAGAAAAACTAAAACAAACTGACATACGAAACTTCTTTCAGTAGTGTTTAATATGTATATGCTACAATATGTACTGTAGTTTGATAGGATGACATAAGAAAAAATCGCGATAACTCGAACTATTATCTTATTTTTGTCTGATTTCGACTTAACGGGAGCTCCGCTTAACTCGAACATTCGTTATCTCGAACTATTTTCTTGGGTCCAGTGGGAGTTCGAGTTACCGGGAGTTAACTGTATATAGATTTTATATAAGCAAAAGTTTACCAGTTCCCACTTTGGGCGGAGTCGTACTTTTTTGTGGAGCATCTAAACAAAGATATGTATTATATTTACTCAATCATGCCCATTCAATGTCTTTAAGTAAATTTTATAATTATAAGTTTATCATTTACTCCTTCATTCATCACATGAGAAAGGGACTTTTAAAATAACTTTAATACAGACACAGTTTAAAACATGCGTTTACCTCTTGTCACTGTGGCTGGGTTTGTACTTTGTTGTGGTGGGATGTCTAAATAAAAATGAATCTTATTTGTAAAATGGCATTCATCCATTAGAAAAGAACAATCTGCTTCATGTTTATATATTAAGTGACATTAAAGATAATTTTATAATGATATGTTTATCATTTTCTCGTTCTTTCACATGAGAAAAAGACTTTCAAAATAACTTTGGTTACACTTGCACTTTTTAATTTCTATTTTTAAATGCCCATTGTCAATGTCACCCATCATAAATTTTACACTTGGTAGATAGTATCGTTCGTTCAAATTTACAATAGCTGGCTTTTTTAACATTAATACGGACCCAATTTAAAACATACGCTTACCACTTGTCACTGTGGCTGGGTTTGCACTTTGTTGTGGTGGGATGTCTAAATAAAAATGATTGTTATAGGTAAAATGGCATTCATCCATTAGACCAGAACAATTTGCTTCATGTTCATATATTAAATGACTTTAAAGATAAGTTCGTTAATAAAATCGTTCTTTCACATGAGAAAAAGACTTTCGAAATAACTTTGGTTACACTTGCACTTTTTAATTTTATATTTTAAATGCCCATTGTCAATGTCACCCATCATAAATTTTACACTTGGTAGATAGTATCGTTCGTTCAAATTTACAATAGCTGGCTTTTTTTACATTAATACGGACCCAATTTAAAACATGCGCTTACCACTTGTCACTATGGCTGGGTTTGCACTTTGTTGTGGTGGGATGTCTAAATAAAAATGAATCTTATATGTAAAATGGCATTCATCCATTAGACAAGAACAATCTGCTTCATGTTCATATATTAAATGAATTTAAAGATAATTTTATATTGATATGTTTACCATTTTCTCGTTCTTTCATATCAGAAAAAGACTTTCGAAATAACTTTGGTTACACTTGCACTTTTTAATTTCTATTTTTAAATGCCCATTGTCAATATCACCCATTATAAATTTTACTCTTTGTATATATTATCGTTCGTTCAAATTTACTATAGCTGGATTTTTTTACATTAATACGGACACAACTTAAAACACGTGCTTACCACTTGTGACAGTGGCTGGGTTTGCACTTTGTTGTGGTGGGATGTCTAAATAAAAATGAATCTTATATGTAAAATGGCATTCATCCATTAGACAAGAACAATCTGCTTCATGTTCATATATTAAATGAATTTAAAGATAATTTTATATTGATATGTTTATCATTTTCTCGTTCTTTCATATCAGAAAAAGACTTTCGAAATAACTTTGGTTACACTTGCACTTTTTAATTTCTATTTTTAAATGCCCATTGTCAATATCACCCATTATAAATTTTACTCTTTGTATATATTATCGTTCGTTCAAATTTACTATAGCTGGATTTTTTTACATTAATACGGACACAACTTAAAACACGTGCTTACCACTTGTGACAGTGGCTGGGTTTGCACTTTGTTGTGGTGGGATGTCTAAATAAAAATGAATCTTATATGTAAAATGGCATTCATCCATTAGACAAGAACAATCTGCTTCATGTTCATATATTAAATGAATTTAAAGATAATTTTATATTGATATGTTTATCATTTTCTCGTTCTTTCATATCAGAAAAAGACTTTCGAAATAACTTTGGTTACACTTGCACTTTTTAATTTCTATTTTTAAATGCCCATTGTCAATATCACCCATTATAAATTTTACTCTTTGTATATATTATCGTTCGTTCAAATTTACTATAGCTGGATTTTTTTACATTAATACGGACACAACTTAAAACACGTGCTTACCACTTGTGAGAGTGGCTGGGTTTGCACTTTGTTGTGGTGGGGTGTCTAAATAACAATATATGTTATATTAATTTAATCATTGTCCATTAACAATAACTGACCCTATGATGTAAAGCAAATATAAATGTTAACTTGACAATATCAAAGTCAAATCAAATTTACTCTTATGCAAATATGGTCAAGATAAATGCTAAAAAACGCTGAAGTTATAAAGAAATATTCGGAATGGAATCCCGACGTCAATACGGAGCTAGAGGATGTTAATGCTACTAATGAAATCGAACTATCTGTATCGCATGTCAATGAAACTTTTTTACAGCAAAAGGATTAACACTACACTAAAGTTCTTGTGCATCTCTAGACAGTGCGCTTCTTCCCATATAGCATCTCCTCGAGAATCCATATCATAGTATAAATGGGGTGAATACAATAAGAATGTCTTCGACAAACCTGAATACAACTTACGACAGGATTGTTTCCTGGCGGATAAACTTCTTTATCATACACATTCTGCGCAGAAAAATTGCAGTTTTCTCTCTGGCGCTATGGGATGGGATGCTATTATCCGACAACCAAAAAGCAATTATCCGATAATTAGTGAATACCGGGTTTCTTTTAATCCGCTCTAGACATTCGTCAGATATTGCCTTGGCTCGACGGTATTAAATTGCAATATCTCCTGCGTTTCGTCGTATATTTCTTTATTATGGTGTGAACTGGTAAAGCTGGCAAGGAGTTTATATCAGAAATTGGTGGATATATGAATTTATGAGATTAAGATTCCGCTTTGAATAAGATTCTATTAAAATTAATCTTGGTAATGCCATTGCTATTACTACAAAAGCCTCGTAAAAATTCCAAATACAAAGATCATGTTGTTGTTCTAGAGACGATTAAGTGTATGAGAAGAGGGTAAAGTCTTTTGTCTTCTAATGAAGTCACAATCAATTGAAGATAGCTTACCAGATCATATCAACACAATATCCATCTGAGAATTCTCTCATCGATTTTCAGAATTGATACAAAAAAGTAATCTCAATGGGACTATAAAATACTGACAAGCAATATGTGAAATGGCATTCACCCATTAGACAAGACCAATCTGCTTCATATTCAAAATCTACAACCAAAGCCAGCTCATAATTAAGTTTTCTTTCCAGACGAAAACTTTATAGTGAGGCAGTAAGAGGAGTTGCACTAAAGAAAAATGGTGGTTTTGAGCTTTCAGCAATCGGCACTAACGGTTGGAGAAACGGCGCTAAAAGTTATTTGCTAGGAATTCATATGGTTACATATCACTAGGCTTGTAGGATACATTAACGAAGCTGCGTACCACGCCTAACCCACATGAATTTTTAAACTTTCCTTGCCTGCCTTTTAATTCCATTACGTGAAGAACCCTTCATATCGAAAATTGGGCGAGGTTAGTATTGGAATAGTGCTCAGAAGAATTGCTGGGAAATCATTTGTTTTATTAATTCTGGAAGACGTGATCAACAATTCTGTTTCATACCTCGAAGTCTACATAGGGCATGAAAGAAGCTGCGAAGCTGCTGTTCATGCGATGCAGAGAATATTCAATGATGAAAATATTGAAGCCGATTTGCTAATCAATGTCTTTAATTCTGTTAATAGTATGGCCTTCCTCAATAATGTTGCTGTGGTTTGTGTATTGATCTCGACAAACGTACGAAATTATAAAATAAAGTTTTTCCTTTATAGACAAGTTGGAAAGGTAAGGATTTTCCATCGTGTGATTCGCAAAATGTCAATGTTATAGATCTCTTGTCATTGGAACCAGCTCGGGAAATGTGTTTTCCTCCTTTCGCAGCCATTGTGACAGTGTCAGTCGCGACAAATTTTGAGGACGTTTGATGAGGATTGATTATCAATTTGTCCAATAATGTCATGAAGAAATTTCGGAAATATCATGAAGAAACTGGGACTTCAATCCACAAGGAATGCGTGATTACTTTAAAGTAGTTAAAAAGCATCCACAATATGCGTACATGCGATGTGCGTCCACAATCTGCGTACATGCGATGTGTGTACACAAACTCTTAAATTTCATTTTAAAAACATTGGAATTTTAGAATATACGACCACTATTGTTGGAATCAATATGCATGGATGATACATTTGAATTTTATACTGGGCTAAGAAGATATCATGTTTACTCCAATACGGCGAATTGGAAAACTTATACTGGAGAAAGAATCTCTTTCAAGCACGATCACAATTACGTTTACGATAAATTTTCTGTCGCCGGTAAAACATTTACGAGGACGAATCGGACCAATTACTGTTTGACATATTCCAAGAGAACATTCCTGATCGGTATGCCTTGCAAAAAGGAGCAAACCTTGAAGCTGCGGTGTCCGATACAAAAGCTTAGTCGTCACCTTTAATACAGGGTGGACTTGAAATCCCAATTAAAGTCAAAGTTGTATGGCAAAAAGAAAAGAATCTGACAATATTGAAAACAATAGTAGAAGAAGTGAACTACCCAATAACTGGACAATATACCGATGACTCGAAACAAATTTTAAATGAAATTGGAGTAAACGAAAATAAAGATGACGACGATGACGCGGACTAGGGTGATGAAAGTGATGTTAACGATGATGAGGTTGAAGAACTTTATGAGCTAGAAAAATAACACGTAAAACACGTAAATATTAATTGTTTTTCTGAAATTACAACTAATTCCTAGGAAATCCCGTAAAAACCATTTCTTTACTGTAGAAAAGTTTTTTAAAAATGTTTGAAAAATGTATTAAAAAGCACTAGTGCAGGGCCCTGTGTTTCATAATTAGCTTTCGTGCGATTTGACTTGTTAATAGCAAACCTTTCGACTTTTTAGGATCTTTGTAGTCCAAGGATTAAAATCTACATAGGTGTCAACTTTTTTTGCCACCTGGTGACACGTGACTTGACATTATTGGTTACCATAGTAACAAAATCTTTTCTTCACTTTTTGAAAAAAATTTTGCACCATTCGAAAAGGCATTTAAAACTATTCAAAATAAGTATTTACACTATATCCTGAAAATCAATCAGTAAAAAGTTATACTTGATTAAACATTTTAACATAACCAGGGGTTGTTTAATTTATAAATGGAAGAAATTGCTTTAGAAACACTCACCACATACATTTTTATGAGTTATAACGACAATGTAATGAATTATTTGAGTAAAATCAATGACGGAAATATTATTTTATGGTATTTTACTGTATTGAAAGCTTTTTGAAGGGAAGTTAATTTTAAACTTATTCCCCCGTTTTTTATCAATTTGAGTGTTGATAATTCGTCTGGACGTTTTTCAGACTTCCTACGGTCAGGTTCGATTTCACAATCGTTCTCATATTAATTCTGTCTGCTAAACGTGGATTGTTTCTTTTTGTTGATAGTAATATAAGAACTGATAAATGGTTTAATAACAATAATTGATTTAAAAAAAGAAGAATGGATGAAGAACAGCCGACACGGAAAAGATGTGTAAATTTGGATTATGAAAAATGTTTGATATGCCAGCAAGTTGATCGTAAAAGAAAGGTCAGTAGCAAACTAAGCTCAAAGTTGTTTTTGTTATTTATGTAAACTACAAGTTTGATGCCTCTGCCTTTTAAGAATTTTTAGATCATCCAAACAAAATCACGGGAATCATTCGAAAAACTCATCAATGCTATCCGACTTCGATACGAATATAGCGATGAAGATGCATATGAATGTTTTGATCGCATCAATGGACTCGACATCTCTTTCGTTTTGGAAAATTGCATTTATCACACAGAATGCTATAAAAATATTACGCATGCAAAGAATTTGGAAAGGCTGGTCAAGAGACGAAAGATTAATCCTAGAACCTTCAAAGAAGTGGACTTGAGCGGCAATTCTTCTGAAAATGACGATACTGCTGTAGATGAGCCTAAATTATTGCGATCCAAATATCAGCCTTATAATAAAGAACTCTGTATCATTTGTCAAGAACGTGGTGGAAAGCTTCACAAAGTAGAAACTATTCACATTGGTCGAAGAATGTTGAATGTTGCAAAAGAACTATCGGACCAGTCGGTTTTTTTACGAATGAATAGCATTCCTAATTGCGCGGATGCAGTGGCTAACGATGTACAATATCATTTAAAATGTTGGGTATCAGCGGAGCGGTTAAGTAAGGTTAATCCAGGTGAAATACAAGTATTTGATGAAACCGAGCGGGTAATAGCTGATATCGAAATTATTGACATTGTTCGGAAAAATTGCAGAGACCAGAAATTTATGAACATGAACGAACTTAACAAACTATATAACAATTTACTTGGAAACATTGAATCGACGAAAGAAGTGAATTATAAGAAGTATCTGAAATCATTGCTCCAAGACAACGTTCCTGGGATTACTTTTTCAAGGTCATCAAACCGGCGTCAATCTGAACAAATATGCTCAACGGAGCTGCAAGCAAAAGCAATCGATGATGCAGTTGGCAATCCTTCTGATGATTTCTTATCCATTTATCAGACAGCAAAAATAATAAGAAATCAACTTTTGCTGCACAGAGATTGGAAATTTGATGGAGACTTTTCCGGTTTCGAAATACCGGTAAAATTGAGTGTCTTTCTAAAGTGGCTTCTTGTTGGCCCTCAGGAAGAAATTGAATTAGAAGCAAAGCAACAAAGTATAAATGCCCACACCAATAACATTGGACAAATCATCATGCAAGCAACCAAGAGTAAACGCCAAGTTAATTATAAAAGGTCAAGTGACACTGACTTTAGAGATGTTGTTGAGACACCTTTGAATGTACCTACATAGGGTTGCATGTTCACAAAGAAACAAGAAACAAAGAACTTATTGAATTTTTATCCAATCTTGGTCTTTCAGTTTCTTACAAAAGAGTCCTAAAAATAGAAAATGGTCTTGCCAATGCTGTTGTTGAAGAAATGGCCCAAAATGACGGAGTTTTTGTACCTTGCAACATTAAAGTTGGTAAGAAATCACACTTTGCAATCGACAATCTTGACTTTGATAACGATACTCCTGACGGAAAATCTGAATTTCATGGAACAACGATTGTCGTATTTCAGTCTCAAGAAAGCCAAGAAAAAGAGCTTCTCAAGCTAGCACCTTGTACCTCGTTCAATCAAAGACCTCCGGCATCATCAGATATGTTTTCGAAACCTACACCTCCCAATGAATCATTTCCGAAATTTGGTCCCAAAGAATGCTCAATGGTGGATTTATTCAAATATCGCAACTTGGATAAAATCTGGAGCTTCTGCAAAGTCATCAAAGATAACAATTTTTGTCAGCTGCCAACATGGGGTGCATTCAATTCCCTAATCACTGCTGCTCCGAGCATCACCCTTTGCCAAAGTTTACCTTATTTTGCTGGTACCCCAACCAACTTTTCAAACCTGTACCATTCGCTCAAAGTTGCTCAGGGAATAAATGTTGCCGTTTCAGGAGAAGGAAAAACGATAATTTCACTTGATCTGCAACTTTATTCAAAATGCATGCAGATGCGAGAAAACAAGGAAATAAAAGAAAACTTCATCTTCAGACTTGGTGAGCTGCACATCGTCTTTGCGTTCCTGAAAGTTATCGGTAAATACATACAAGGTAGCGGTATTGACCAAGTTCTCATTGAAGCTGGAATATATGGTCCAACAACTCTTGGTCAGATTCTTGAAGGTAAACACATGAAACGAGCAATGGAGGCACATATGGTCATTTATCTTTCTCTGAGCAAGCTTTATTTGGAATATTTCTTCGAAAAGAATCCTGAAGCTGGCCGACGTCTTTCAGAAATATCATCTGAACTTATAAAAACGAAGCACGAAGATTTGACGATGGAACGGGTTCAAGAATTGATAATGATCCTGAATAATGAAGATGTATTTCAAGCTTTAAGTCTCTTAGATCAAAATCTTCAACAAGAAGCTTGTTTTTTGCGCAATTTCATGAATATGTATGAATTATTGCTGAATTTTGTACGAGCCAACCGTGAAGGAAACTGGAATCTACATCTCACCTCTCTAAACGAGATGATTCCTTATTTTTTCGCGCACGATCAAACAAATTATGCTCGTTTGTCTCCACTATATCTTGCAACAATGAAAGATTTGGAGAATAATGACGTTGAAAATTGGAATTATTTGAAAGAAAATTTCTCAATTAACAAATCGGGAATTCCATTTTGTTCCATTGGCTCTGACCACGCGCTTGAACAAGAAAACAGATCGCTTAAAGTCACAGGTGGAGTTAAAGGTCTTACTCAAGAGCCATCAGCTCTCTATCGATACTGCCTTATCGCACCTTCACTAAATAACATTTCCGAAGTTTTTTTGAAAGAAGGTAATATCAGCCAAACCACAAGAACATCTCACTATCAGCTCACTGGTTCAACCAACACACGAATAGCAAAAAATGTCAACAAATTTCATGAATCTTTGACAACATTTGGCGCCAGCTTCAACGAGCAATCTAACGTTTTCAATATTGTGACAAAAGCTGTTTTGCCTGAAAGTCACGCCAATGAGATGCTGAACCATCGAGAAATCGGTGAAGAAATATATAAAAACCTCTCGAAAGAGAGAATAGAAGGAAAAGTATCTTTATGGTCAACAATTAAACGACGAAATTTGAAGACCTTTCGAAATTTGGCCAAGTCATTGAAGACGAAAGAAGGTGAAAAGTTTGTTCAATTGAAGGAAGAACGGACGTTGCTATCTCGTTTTCTCATTGCAGCAAGAAAACGCCCTGAAATAGATTTAGAAGAAATGATTGGTAACTATGAGTTCTCAGTGGTACCTAAGTCAATGTTTGGACACGATGGAGAGCCTCTTTTGAGCTCTGACAAATCTCAGGTCCTTCATGCGATTGAAAAGAAAGCTAAAGAAAATGTTGGAATCGCTCCCTCCATTCTGGCACCACCAATCATTATCCTGGATGGTATGGCGTTGGTTAACAAAGTTCATAAAGATATTGACGTCAAAACTTGGAAGGTATTTCTTATTTATTTGCATCATTGTTTGAGTCTTGTAAAACTCTTAATATTCATCTCGTGTCCTTCAGCCATGTTGACTACTGGTGATGTCCACAAGTTCCGCCAAACCTTTCTATCTCTTGATACTAAAGAAACATATTACAGTAGTTTGTAGTGAAGCATTAACATATATTTTTAATTTAAATCTTGATTATTGAATATTTTCTTTTTTAGCATTTTGCAGATCGATTTGTTAATCTTGTCAAAAACTTGACGAAGAACTGTAAAGAGATAAGGCTGGTATTTGACAGGTAAAACTCTCGTCATATGCAATTTAATTACCCTTTAATTTTTTTGGCGAGAATTAATCTTAAGAAATACATATTCTGCTTGACAGATACGTTGCTCAATCGCTGAAGTCGAGGACAAGGAAGAAGAGAACATCTGGAAACGAAATCAAGTACAAAATTACTAGTGAATCTGATATCAGCAAAAAATCATTGAAGCAACTCTTAGCTCACATCGAGACAAAACAAGCCCTCACAGAATATCTTTCAGAATATACGATGAATGCTTTTAGTGACTCAGCCCAAATTGCAATTACTTTCTCGAAACAAACCATCTCAAATATCCCTGGTTTTTCCACAAGTCTCCTTAATCATGACCACGAAGAAGCTGATACGTTGATGATTTTACATGCTGTTGACGCTGCTAGAAGGAATCCCTTTGATGAATGTGTCGTTGTTTCTCCTGATACAGATGTATTTTTGCTCTTGATACACTATTATGAAGTCATCCCTCATGCCACTTTTTTCCGTAATGGAAAAGGAAAAGCCGAACGTGACATCTCTATTCAAATTTGTTATGAATCTCTCGGCTGTAAGAGAGCTCGAGCCATTCTAGGGTTTCATGTTTTTACAGGTTGTGATCAAATTGGAAGATTCTCTGGCAAAGCTAAGCCAACTTGGTGGAAGGAGTTCGTGAAGAGTGATGAAGACACTTTGACAGCTTTGACTCAACTTGGTGTCGGAGAGCAGCTGCCAAGTTTGACCACCGTCAATGATATTGCTCGTTTCGTTGTAAATACATATGCACGGCAACAAAACTCAGATTTGGTAACTCTACCACAACTTCGATGGTATCTATTTTCTAAATACCAAAGTGATGCTGCTTCGCTGCCACCAACAATGAATGCTTTGAAGTTTAAGATATTTCGCAGTCATTATGTTTGTATTGTTCTGAAACGGGCACATTTGTCATATCAAAAGCTACCCATTCCGGAAAGTTATGGCTGGGAATTGAATGGTGATTCTTTAGATCCTATTATGACAGATAATCTTCCAGCACCACTTGCTTTGATAGAATTGAGTATGTGCCGTTGTAAAAGTGGATGCGATACGCGAAGATGTAAATGTTTGAAGAATGACTTGATATGTACAGACATGTGTGAATGTAAACAGTGTAGTAATGATGGCTTCCATACCTCCGAGGAATACGAAGCAGATTTGTTTGGTTTTGAGAATCTTTAAGCTTTACATTTTTCTCTTTTAATTTTTTGTTATAATGTTTTGCATGTTTGATAGCTTACTTTACCAAAATCCTTATTCATTTAAACTCTTAACACTAAAAACTGAGAATTTTAAGAAAATCCGGGGGGAAGCGTTTTGTCGTTTAGCCTCTTTCAACTCGTATTGGTTGTCTAATGTTTCTTTTTGGATGTATACTATCGTTTAAGTTTTAATAGAACTATCAATCTCATTTTTGAATTCTGTTTGTCAAGACTTGAAAACCCATAAGAAACCTTTCATATCCTAATAGTTTTTGAATAACCCCCGGTTATGTTAAAATGTTCAATCAAGTATAGCTTTTTACTGATTGATTTTCAGAATATAGTGTAAATACTTATTCTAAACAGTTTTAAATGCCCTTTCGAATAGTGCAAAAAAATTTTCAAAAAAATGTAGAAAATATTTTGTTACTATGGTAACCAATGATGTCACATCACGTGTCACCAGGTGGCAAAAGAAGTTGACACCTATTCAGATTTTAATCTTTGGACTACAAAGACCTTAAAAAGCCTAAAGGTTTACTATTAACAAGTCAAATCGCACGAAAGTACACAACGCCCTGGACTACACGGTATTTAATAAAAAACCACAGAAACTAACGGAGGTTAAAATGAATGCGATACAAAAAATAAAGGGTTTTTTATTAACGGTTGATTTTCTAAAAATTAGTTTGCATAATTTCACAACGTCCATGGTTTAATTTGGCTTCCTGCATTACTAATAGCAATGCCATTGGTTCCATAAGTATACACATGTACATGTACATTGTTGCAACTACAAGTCTGTAATATCAACAAAATCAATTCAGGTGCTTACCAGTCGTTACTGTAGCTGGAGTTGGTGGGCTGTACCCTATGAAATAGTTCATACAGATTTTAAATCATCTCAACAAACCTGCAATACAAACCGTTTAACCAATTGATAGATGGCCGATATTTTATCACACCTTCGTGTAGAAGTGGCGGTAGAGTAGTTATTTAAGACAGGCGCGGAAAGAGGGTTAGCCAAGTTAGTCGCAATGACTAACATCCTTTTTGCAGAAAAATAAATATAATCAACATTCAGTCCATTCTCACTTTCTCTTTTATCTTCCATGTTTAATCTGTATCTTAATAATTTATTCCGAGAGCGTTTACGGCCACATTTCTTAGTCAACTGAAAACTAAGTTGTCTTTTTCAATTTCATAAATCCGTTCGGAAGACCTCGACTAACTTCAAGGAAACGTCTCATTCGGGGGTACTTTTGATTAATGTTAACCAATACTGTAGACTGTAAAATCATTAAATTCACCCCCGTCTATACAAATTGAATCACTCTTCCGGCTAACTTAACCTCGTTTTACGTCAGCTGATGGAAAAAACATTTACAATTGCACCTCGATAGTTATCCATAGCTTAGACAAGTCGGTCACTTGAAATTTCTCCAAGTTAGGCGCAAGTTAGGCGCAAATTTTCTAATGATCAGAACAACTCAATGGTTGGATATACCTAATGACTTGAGTAATCTTGATACAAAAAATGATGTAAAATATTAAAATAGGGTAACTTTTTTAGGAAAGCACGGATAGAACCGTCGTTTTGGATTTAAAAAATAAGCCCCGCGAAGGTTTGGCCTGCTGAGCTGGCTTCACTCAGGGGATACTCTTTGCAGTTTCTTTTCCCCCTTTTCAACATGGCGATCGTGTACTTTCCACAGCAAAAGAAAACCTTGTTGACGAAGGGCATGGAAGAACATTTAAAAGCGATTTACGATGGCTTGTTGAAAACAGTTATAAAAAAGCCTATGCTAGGACAAGCGAGCCTTTACAACTTGTTGGTCAGCGCGGAAAGCAGCCGATCCTTCATTAGTATTCGTCCGTACGTCCGTACGTAATTTCAAGATTTTTTGTCCGCAGTTGTAGGCTGATTCCGCAAAACATTGGAATAGAGGCTGTCCACAAACCGTGGTTAATGTATGAATGACACACTAAAAATTATTTAAAGTAATTAAATTATTGTGAGTGTGTCCTAAAATACAGAAAAACGTTCAATCCTAATTTGTGTTCCCCAGCAGAACGACACAGTAAAAGCATTCCGCTTAAGTTTTCAACCTTATACTGCACTATTATTTCAGAATACTGAAATATTACCAGTTGCTTAATCTCCAGCACTCAAGGTAAGAAAATTCTTACTGATTTTTATAATGACATTGATCCCACTTTCGATTTATTCCCTCCTCTTTTCTGTCCCTCCGCCTTTTACCTTTGTGCCTGTTAGTGTACCACTTAAAATTTCACAAATTCTCTGTTGATGAAAATACGAATACACAAAATATTTCCTGTGGGTTCTAAAAACAGGTAGCTATATAGCTATAGTTTTACGACTTGTCGTTATCCTTATAAATAAATTCACTTCACACACACAAGAAGAGTAGACAGTCCCCCTGCCCCAGCAGCACTTAAATATTGTTTGGTGTCTTGGTGTCCGGCAGTTTCTTGTGTAACTTAAGGCTTATTTTAAAGAACAACGAAAACATTTGGATGGTAAAAAAAACTTTGTTTTGTGTGGTCAATTCATTGTTGGAATTAAGAGTGACAATATGACAGGAGGAATATGTTTGAAATGCAAAAAGAAAAAAGAAAGAAAATAAATCCAGTTTTTCTTTTGTTACCACCATCCCACTTTTTACTACTACCACAAATGCTGTTTTAGTAGTTGTCGAAAGTTTGTTGTTGATAATGGTCAAAATATGACACTGCGATTGAACTTCGTCATAGCCAATTATCATTATACTGAATTCATTTGAAGGAATATATACTTCTTTCCTCAGTCTTTCAACGTTAGCAAAATATGAAAACTAATTATTTGCGAAATTCACGAAATTAATTTGCACGAAAACTGAAACTTTCGGCATCGAACTTTTAGGAAAATAACTTTCATGAATAAATTTATAGAACTTAACAACCTTGTACCCAACACTTTCTTTAGTTTTAAGACATCACATATCAAAACAGACAACGAGACCTCAAAAATTAAGATGTTAATCCAAAGTTTCTTTGTGAATATAAACTTTCCCAAGTTTCGCAAAGGTTTTTCAGAAAATCAGCTTATGGTATGCACTTTCTGATCCTAAAATAGCGGTTAGAGACTTTTTGGCTTAGTTGCCGTTCACTGCTGGAACTATTGACCTGTTTCATCAGCCTGTAATGGTTCCAAATAATGATTCATTATGACTCATATTTGAAGGGCAAGATTATCGTCCCAGGAGTGAACTGCAACTAATCCGAATATTTCTACGACGGTTCCGTTTGACCTGAAATTTGTGAATTTTTTGCCCATTTACTATTCGGAGATTAAAGATCAAATATTGCATCTTTTTTTAGTCAAATTGAAAAAAAAATGCCCGCCTTATCTGAACTGGGCCAGATTTTATTATTCAGATATTTCCAAAAAAATATTTCCATTACTCAATTTTGCATAGCTATTTTCGTCACGTGAGAAGTATCATATATAATCTTCAGTTTTTACTTTTACACAGTATTGTTACATTCTACTATTATTAACACTTTAACAATAGATTAAATTCAGAATACACATTAATAAATTGTATACAATACTTCAAGACCTATGACCTCAACCCATCGAGACATAACAAACGTACGCAAATATTTTTCTGAAGAGTGTGTCTAACGTACTTACGCTACATTTTAACTTTTCGTCTCTTGTCTTTGGGTTGTTTTCATTTAAAAGGCAGACGTAACAAGCGAAAATTAACATTAAGCGTGGGAACTATACAAATGCTGAATGTGAAATCTGTCTATTTCTCTCTCTCTCGGAACCACGGTGATTTTCAATTAGAAATTTTTGAGAGAGAAATCTCTTTCCCTCAAATCATATCAGCTAATAAAAATAGGTAAGGGAAAGAGTTAGAGTCAGGTTTCCTAGCTATTGATGAATAAGATACCGAGTATAATGAGACATATGAATGAAGCCGAGGTTGTATGTCCCGTGACACTTGAAACAACACCGCCGTTGACGATCAGATTCACTGCGAAGAAAAATTTCAAACAGCTATTTATTGACGTCTTCACAAAAATTCAACTTTTTTCCTGACAGTGATTGCTGTTTTCACAACGCGTATTTGCGGATCATTAAAGCATATAGTTCGTTAACCTCAAACTGGAAACCGCTGCTTTTGAAATGGAAACGACAGTTTTAAGGATACTCAAATTTTCTTTCTAAAATGTACTTCTTGCCGCTGCAGGAGAAAGGCTGCAGGAGATAGGGCCCTTTGTAATGTGTACCACTTTTCACGTATGCCCAACCGTGCTGACCTTCAGGCCCCAGGGCCTCTTGTTGACTGTAGAAGAAGACATTATATCAAGTATATGTGTTGAAAATGATGTGCCCGATGGGATTAAAAGTTTTGTAGCTTTGAGGTAAGTCCCACAGGAGTTACAAATAAATCTGTTAATAAATCCATAGCTAGTCATAATAACTTTAATTATATTATTTGTAGTTTTTCGCAAATTTGATTTGGTTTTTAATTGACATGAAATCTATGAATTTTTTTGTTTTTCATGAAAATAATGAACTAATTTGTGGTTACATAAGTTTAGAAAATTTTAAAAAGCCTGGTTAACTAAGACTAAATATCTATGTAAATATGGCGCGTTAAAGTTGTTGTGGATTTTTGTTTAGGACGGAATCAACTGGAAATTGTTTATTCAGTGCTTTCTATATATATCAGAAATATATATAGAAAAGATTTAATTAAAAATGTTTTTAACCCTGACAGGGATTATTGTTTCCCCAAGACATTAGGAAGGTCTTTCAAATGAGATGGTAAGAACAATTTCCATGGCTCTGTTATTCACCTAGTGAAGATGGAGCTTGTTGCATTTCCTGTGTGTTTTTTGGATACAAATTTCCAGCAAAAGCCAGTAGGGTAAAAAAAATATTCACAACCAATGAAACATTGGCCTGATGCAGTATCTGCGTTTAATCGTCATTGTACTGGTAAGAAAATGCTTCCCAGTCATCAAAATTTTCATTCTCTTCACAATGACACATCCAATTGTCACTACAGTTTTGTCATTTATGAAGTGTGATGGCAGGGTGGTTGATGTTTTGGTTGATAAAAAATATATAAAAGGATGTAAGTGAAAATCGAGAAAAGCTAAGACCACTTGTTGACTCAATAATTTTTTTAGGTCGACTGAATTGACCTTTTAGAGGTCATCGGGATGATTCCCAGTTTCATCCTGAGGTTGGGCTTTATTCCCAAGGAGGTGTGGGTAATTTTATAGAGCTCCTGAATTGAGTGAGAAGTGGAGACACTGTATTTGAGAACCATTTTAAGAAATGTAAGAAGAATGCTTCTTACATTTCTAAAATCACACGAAATGAATTAATAAATTGTTGTGGTGTCTCCCCGTCAGTCATTTTGGGGATCAGCTGCAGGTGTTCCTTATGTTTTCACAGTATGTTGGTTATTCCAACTGTGCCTTGCTTTCAAGTTGTACGTAATTTTTAATACGCAAGCCTAGTTTAACTTGTTTATTGGTACTTCAAGCTGTACTTTTCCGTCATTCACGCTGGCTTACATAAGGAACATTTGGCTCATTTATATTTTGTGTTTTGTTTCTCACTGGGAACCCAACAATTAAAACTTTAAGATGTAGTTGTTCAACTGACTTAAAGGATAATAGTTAATTACAAACTTATACGCTGTTCTTTGCTTGTCCATAAAATAGCTTTCGATTTCGTACTATTTACATGTAGAGTCACTGGCACGGCATTCACTTGTTCATAAACTTGCCTTCGTTTTCGTGCCGTGTACGTGCGTAATATGCCTGTCCATGTCCGGCCATCTTTCTAATAAGTGGATGAGCCTATGCATGCTGATGAGCCTTGATATTAGGCGAAACAAACAAAAATTTGATGTCTGTTTACAACTAATTGTGTTGTAAAAGCTTTGTTCTTTTGTTGCGTATTGCCAAAACAAAACCAAGAGACTTTTTAACCAAAACGTTGTTTATAATCGCATATTGCTAAAAGGGACAAACTCTGTTATGAAGTTAAGATTTTAGTGGATTTTAGTGTATAAATTACCCAAATTGTAAATATTTTTCAAGGCCCCCAGCTGTTTGGCCAAAATGCATTGAGTCACCGTGCTCCGTAAAGCATTTTTGGCGATTCGTGACTAATCTCTTTTAAACCCTGTATCCGCGCCTGTAAAGCCTCACTTACTCTGACTTATATGTTTATTTGATGTATTTTCTAACAAATTGCCTCTATATATTGCATATTTAATACGAAGGGAACAAATTTTCGGGCTTTCATAGCTTTTAAAAAGTACGTAGCAATATAGGGTTGATTATGTTAACGTTATAAAA
The DNA here is from genome assembly GCA_039566895.2 of Turritopsis rubra. Lineage (NCBI taxonomy): Eukaryota > Metazoa > Cnidaria > Hydrozoa > Anthoathecata > Oceaniidae > Turritopsis > Turritopsis rubra. Next base: position 12,610,325 of record CM077620.1, read on the forward strand.
ATACCTAACACGCAGGTGAATTTACGCATTTGTTCGCACTCGTCGCGCTTCCATTGACCAGATTCTGGGTCATCCAGTTCCATAACAAAACATTTCCCAGAACCAGAAAGATGTGTATCTGCCAATCTTGAGAAAGTTAGAGCTGAAATAAAACAATTAATTAGATCTTAATTTGTCATTTGAATCAATCTATTGGAGGGAGTGGTTGTTTTTTCTCAAAAGTTAGAAAGATACATTTCAATAATACATGTTTATATGTTCTTATAAGGAAAGAGAGAATATTGTTTTGTTGAGTCCTGATCTAGCATTTGATGATATCACACCCAAAAGTGCATGTTTGTTGGTTAAATTCTTTTTACACAGCCCCAACTTCAAAAATTGATCTTGTACCTAATCAAAACTTTATTAAACTTCTTGATTAAATATCTATGACGCATTTAATTGCACTCTGTCTGAAATGATTTCTTTACTGGATTGGTAACCGAAGAAAATACTGATGAAATACCAAAGTAAATGAACTTTTAATACTTCTGATTTAGAATAGATTACGTTCCTCTTTTTTGTCAAGTTTTATTTAAAAAATTAAGTTTTACCGGAAAATTTCAAAAACTAGACATTTTGATTTATACGTGTGAGACTCAAATGCTGTGCTTAAAACTATGAGGATTGTACCTTGAACACTGGTAAAACGATAAAAAAAGGTGTTGCCCCTACTTGGACGTCGCCTGGACTTTTCTTTTGAGACATTAGAAAATGGTTTCCATCATTAATGGCTTATTAGTTACAAACAAACTTTAGTTGAAATCGGATGTTTATAGCATGGTGTGGAGATCCTTTTGTACGTGTCCGGTGAAACTTTTCTTCCAAACTAATGCATATCTATTGGAGGCATCCTCTTTTCCGTTTAAAACTTGTTATAGAAAATCTGTGTGTAGTTTCTATCCATTTTTCGACATAATATCCATTTGATAATGAGGAATTTATGTTTTTTTATAAGTATTTTTAAAATACGTCGCCCAGATTTGGACATGAAGTTTCGACCGTATTGGGACAACGTCAGAAAATGTTAAACCGCCTTTATAGCTTTGTTTTCTATCAGCAATATAACAGTTTATTAGTACAGCGTGGAAAATTTTTACAGAGTCATTATACCCATGAGCTACCGCCCCACCCCTAACGGTGCTTAATTGCGAAAGATAAGTAGTTTTTGTTTTTATTTGTATTTTTTTATTCAACGCTTTAAGTTCAGTAATAAGAATAACAACATTGATAGGTATCAGTAGCTATTTTATCCAACGAGATAGTCGATGTACAATCGTGTGCAAAATATATTGGGACAAAACAATCCCCCCTCCCCCCACAAACAATGTTGAGTTGCTGATGTGCGTTCCAAATGGCCAGGAACCATCCGAATTATCTTTCCGTGTGTTCTCAACATTGTTTCAGGGAGCAATTCATGTAAGAAAGAGTTTTGTCTCAATATTTTTGCACACGATTGTAGACCTGTTATGTGTTCGTGTTATCAGTTCATCATTTTCTAAAGATGTCTATTTTTTTAATGTGTTTGAACGTAGATTGTTCGTATCAGTTAGTTTTGACTACTATGCCGAAATGTGTAGTTAGCAGTTTATTTGGTTTTTCAAAATTGAATGGTTTAGATGAATGTTATGCAAGAAGAGAGTGAAAATCATGGTTATATACTTAGTTACATGGTTTTTATATCACGTTGCACAAATGGAGTTTTGGGTTCTGAACTTTTCCACAATTCATAGCAGAATAAAAATCAGTTTGAAAGATAGAAACGTCAGAAGGTATGATTTTGTTTTTGTTTGCTTTAGTTAAATAGGGAAATTTGATAGTATTATCTCATACTTCAGAAGTTTAATTGTGTTGGTAGGAGAATACATTGTCCACGATCTTTTTTCTAAACCTCTTTTAGTAGCCAGATGGTAAAAACTGTTCTGTCTTCTGAAATCTCTAAATAGGCCAAATAGCACTGCAAAATGGTTTTCTTTAAAGGGGCTAAGACACGATTCGCGTGACGAGGCTAGAGATGCGATAATATTATTGCTGACCGGAAAAAAAGTAAACAAACACAACAATCACAGGATTAATGTCGTAGCCCCTTTAAATGATCAATCCAAAATATTTATAGAACAATTTTGTGTTGAATATAATATCATTCCAACATGGAGAAACACAACATTTTTGTATATAAACAGACTTATCATGGCAGTATAGAGCGTGTAAAATCATTTTTTGGAGCAAAACTGTAAAATGTTTTTACACGCAACACTAGTCTCTTATATATAATACGCGTTGTGCATAACACTTTTAGTTTGGTCAGTATGAATAAAGGACTCGGAACGAAATGTTTGTATGGATTAAAAGATGGTGAAAGTTTTGATTGCGCGTAACTGGGTTGCGAGTATAATTGCGATTAGTATTATAGAAGTCGCGCAACGTCAGTGGACACATTACATTGCACCCTAAATAGAACGCGATATTTAAGGCCAACAATCTGGAGGTCAAATAGGAATAACTGACGTCACTTTGGGTCTAAAATATTTGGGGACGGCTGTGACGTCATTAGAATTTTTGATCGACGATATCTCTGTAACGGTACGTCGTACACAGACGATCCCATATATTTTCTTGATCAGCTTTTTGAGCACTATAACTAAGTGATACTTATCTTTTCGGATTGTGTGGTTTTATTTTTGGTGTTATTTATTTATGAGTTAAAGCACAGGTGATGGGGGCGGCATCTCATGGGGAAAATGAACCTGTAAAAACTTTTTGCACGCTTTACTAGTTATATTATACTAATACGCAATCTTGCTTTTTTCTTACCTAACCCTTGAAAGAAAGAACGTTGTGGAAATTTTCTTGGGAAGTTCGTCAATGGATATTTGTTTATGTTTTTTCGGTATTATTATAAGGCACTCCGGCTTAGTGCGTATAATTGTTTATGATATAAAATACGTTACGGAAGACATGATATAGCATCTCAGGCGGAGACTGATTACAACAGAACGCAGCAACTATTGACACCGATGAAAAATAGTCGTTTAAAGAAAAAAGAAGCGTTTGTTTACATTTTTAGTAATAATAAGAAACATGCATAAAAAAGACAAGTTTTTATTACGAAGAATAGTTTTTCACATATTTACCACTTGTAATGTTGTAATCTTGAAGTTTTAAGAAGTATCAAACGGCATTTTATCCAGTTTCGGTTTGTTTATTTAGATTTCCAAAGAAAAGAAAGAAAATTTAGTAAAAACTATGATAAGCATGGTATTTTTTAGTATAATAATAGAAAGATGAAAGTCAAGAAGGAATAAAAGATTAGAGATTCGATTAATCTGTTGGTTTTGGCCGTGAATGAAATTAGTTAATACCGATGGCGTTTTTCTAATTGGCGATCTCTCTGTTCCTTGAGTTTATAGAGAAAAACAAATCAGCTTTGAGGAAAGAAACATTATTCAGAGGTATGATTCTTTTTAAGATTTAGTTTATACCTTAGATATATATCTTATATACCGTAAATGCTCGATTTACCGCCCACTCTCGAATAAGCGCCCCTCTCGAATAAGCGCCCACCCTTTTTTGTGAATTTTTTAATAAGCGCCCCTCTCAAATAAGCGCCCATGGGCGGTTATTAGAATACAATTTAAGAGCCAAAGTGGGCGCTTATTCGAATATTTAGGAATATAGAAAAAACGTTTTACACGCTTTTTTTTTATAAGAATACGCTTTATAAGAATGTTCAAGATGAAATTGGCCAAAAAGTTAAGAATGTCTTAAGAATATTGCCATCTTAAGATTTTGTGAGCTCAAAATTTATTTTGTCAGAATTTCTCTTGTTTTATATGTAGGTGCTATTTTAGGAAAAACGGCCTTAAGAATGTCTTAAGAATACATTAGGATGATTTTGACTAAAAAGTTAAGAATATTCATCATGAAACGAAAAAACAACATTCTTATAAAAAAAAAGCGTGTACTCAAAAACAGCTTTCTTTTTAAAATTATTTACAGTGTTAAATGTCATTTCAAAGTGTTGATATCTGTTTTTACGCTTCCACAGTTCGTCATTTAGAATACTTATCAATTCTTTATGTGTTGTCATAGCACTGTACTTCGCCGGGATGACAAGCCCAACTTCTCTTTTTCTCTTTCCAATCACGGTTGCTGTCAGGACGTTATTTTTGTCTGCATTGAGAAACTGTTTTATGAGTTTTGATAACTCCAATGGAAGGTGATCAACAAGCCCATCTAATGTTCCTTCTTTGTCCCATAAATAAACGCCGATTGCATTTTCATCGTATTCTGTAGCTTCACTTCTTGTATCAATTGTACATTTGAGTTTTAGGTTCAGTTCAGACGTCCACTTTGACTGGTAAACATGATGACCACGGATAACAGTTTCAAAATCCAAAGTATAATAAACATTGGAGAGAGGGTTTGTTCTTGCCATAACTGTATTTTGCGTATATGATATAGATGCTTTTGAATACTTGTTATGAATATTAGTCAAATGATAAATTGAAGTTGATAATAAGAGAAATATTTGTTATTATCAATTTTATTTACGCATGATCACGCACAAACAGTAAAATGAAGCAAGTATAAAAAACACCATCTGCAGCAATTATTAAGTTCACGCCTTTGGCTTTTCACCTCAGTCTGTCACCCGTAGTTTTATTCACTTAAGCGTCAATGCAAACACTCCATCTTAAGGGTTTTACACAATGTTAGATAGTTGAAAGGAACTTTTGAAAAATAATTTCTTCTGTGATGAAGAACATTTAAAATAGATCCGTGAAATGAAATAAAAATCTCCATAAAGAAACGTTTCAAAGTTGTCAACGTGACGTAAATATGGCGGATGAAAATGAGGTTAACAAAGTCGCTATGTCTCACAAAGGTAAGAAGATATCTAGCTATACCATAAAGTTTAAGCTTGAAGCAGTAGCTTACGCCGAACTGAACAGCATAACTTCGGCAAGCAAAAAATTCAACGTTGAAAGAAAGAGAACAAGAGAATGGTTAAAGTGTAAAGAAGGTTTGCAATCTTTAAGAAAGAAAGATCAAGTTTCAAAAAGAAAACGGTTAGACGGTGCTGGATGTAAACCTCTCGATCAGCAAATGGAAGAAGTTCTTGTTGAATGGATATACGACAGACGGGATAAAGGACTTCGAGTTTCTAGAAAATTAATCATGAAAAAAGCTCTTTTTGTGTATAACGAGAAAGCAAAAGAAAATGATTCAGAAAGTAGTAAAACATTTGTAGCAAGTACAGGGTGGTTGCAGAAGTTTATGCACCGAAATGGGCTATCTTTGAGACGAAAAACCTCTGTCGCTCAAAAAGATCCTTCAAAATGGCTCGATAAGCTTGTGTCTTACATACTCCACGATCGACGTTACGCTTCTAAGTACGATTATTCACCGTCAAATATCATAGCAATGGATGAAACGCCTGTTTGGTCAGATATGGTATCTGATACAACAGTACAAAAAAGAGGTGACAAGACTGTTACCATGAAAACTACTGGCCATGAAAAATCGCGAGTATCAGTCTGTTTAACAGCAAAAGCGGATGGAACGAGATTGAAACCATCGTGTTTATCGTGTTTAAAGGCGCAAAACGTGAGTCAAAAACACTTAACGACGAATTCAAAACACGTTGTGTGGTAGCTTCGTCATCTAATGGCTGGATGAATACTGAATTGACTCTTGACTACACTAAAAAGGTTTTGGGAAGTTTTTCTTTTGGTAAGAGATTTTTAGCGTGGGACTCCTACGCTTGTCATATGGAAAGTAGTGTTGCAGCCGCCTTAAAGTCTTCAAACATTGACCAGGTTATTATTCCCGGAGGATGCACTAAGTATATTCAAGCACCAGATGTGTCATGGAATAAACCCTTTAAGGCGATGTGCACAGAAAGATACGATCAATGGCTTGCAGAAGAGGGAATACACAACGAAACTGCTGAAGGCAACCTTAAGGCACCACCTCGTAGACGTATCGTTGAATGGATTCTAGAATCATGGTCATCCTTATCAGCTGATACCATTAAACGATCATTTAAGTCATGCGCACTAAATATAAAAGTTGATGGTTCTGAAGATGACGATATTCACTGTTTTAAAGAATCACAGCCTTGTGCAGCGGGTAAAGAAATGCTGAAAACACAAATGCAGGTGTTACGAGATGTGGAGGATGAAACTAATCCTTTTTCATCGCATAATGTAACTGATTCAGACGTCGAAGAGGCGATAAACGAAGTTTTTATGTTGGACGATGATGATATCGAGGACGGTTTTATTGATGTAGAGAATATTTAATCGAAGCAACATTTACGCTCAAAAACATTTTTTACAGGCACATTAATTTCTTCTGTTTTGTTATTTCACAACCATCGTAGTTCCTAAAAAGAAACTTTTTACTTGACACAAAATGAGTTTTTTTTAATAAGCGCCCCTCTCGAATAAGCGCCCACCCAAAAAGTCAAAATTTTAAATAAGCGCCCGGGGCGGTAAATCGAGCATTTACGGTATGTAAATCTGTATGTACTACAAAAATTAATTTTGTGATGGGTAGTGTAGTGTGTGAGTGTCAGGAGATATTTCACAATTTGTGAATATTTTTATCTGAGATTTAGTATTGCAAATTATAAATCTGTTCACACAAAGTCTGAAAGTATTTTTGGCTGAGTTAGAAAGTGGAAAGAATTAAGAATTAGTTAGGATTGAGAAGTCGAAAAATACAGGTTTATATTTTTATTTGATTTCAGCTAATTAGAGAGATTACATGTATACTAGTGTAGCATGTAAAAACATTTTACAGTTTTTCTCCATTAATTGTTTTTTACACGCAATACTGCCATGATAAGTCTGTGTATATACAAAAATTGTTGTGTTTCTCCATGTTGGAATTATATCATATTTAACACAAATATTTTGGATCGATCATTCAAAGAATGCTACTATCCCTATTTTTCAGTGCTATTTGACCTATTTAGAGATTTCTAAAGTTGTACAGTTAAACTAAAAAAAATTCCAATGTTCAGAGATTTAGAAAAGAGACAATACAACGTATACTCCTACCTAACCAATGTATACTCCTACCTAACCACGATAAAACTTCTGAAATATAAGAAAATACTTTGAAATTTCCCTATTAACTAAAGCTAACGAAAGCAATACCTTCTCAGACGTTTTTATCTTTCAATTTTTTATTCTGCTATGAATTGTGGAAATGTCAAAACACAAAACTCCACTTGTGCAACATGATACAGAAACCATGTAAATATATATGTAATCACTCTCTTCTTGCATTACAATCATTTATACTATTCAATTTTATAATCTAAAAAAAGAGATATCATTCAAATACTATCAAAACAATATAATAATGATCTTGCTACCTTCGTTTACCATAATAATAAATATCCACACACTACAATGAAATACCAAATAAACTGCTAGCTACACATTTCGGCATAGTAGTCAAAACTAACTGATACGAAAAAGCTACGTTCAAACACATCAAAAAAATAGACATCGGTAGAAAATGATGAACTGATAACACGAACACATAACAGGTCTACATCGACTATCTCGTCGGATAGAATAGTTACTGATACCGATCAATATTGTTATTCTTTATTACTGAACTTAAAGCGTAAAAATATTAAATAAAAAATTAAAACAACAACAAAAAATTTAACACGCAGGGTCTTCATTTCTCTTTAAAGAAATGAACATTGAGAAAATTTGATGAACTTTCGAACGCAAAAAAACATTGCATTGCCTTCTCCTCCGGGCGGCTTTATGATGTCTTCCTTAAGGAACAACACTCCACGAAGTAATAAAAACCCGTAAGATGGAGCTAGAGATTCTCCTAATGGGAGATTCTCCCTGTACTAATACGGAAAAACATACATCCATTGACGAACTTCCCGAGAAATTTTACCTAACATTCTTTCTTTCAAAGTTAGGTAAGAAAAAAGCAAGATTGCGTATTAGTATATAAGACTAGTATCCCGGGTAAAAACATTTTACCGCTTCACTTTCCCCATGAGTTTACACCACCCGTACTCTACCTCTTTCAAAATGTAAGGGTGACGAAAAGTAAGATCATAGAATTGCAAAGAATAAGTACCACTAAGTTGTAGAGCTCGAAAAGCTGGTAAAAAAAATGTATGGGATCGTCTGCGTACGATGTGCCGTTACAAAGATATCATAGATCAAACATTTTGATGACGTCACACCTGTCCCTAAAAAGTTTTAGACCCAATTTGTTTTCGTCACCCTTCCGCCAAATTATCGCAGACCCCAAAAACGTCAGTTATCCCCATTGGTTCTCGAGATATTTGCCCTTAAACGTCGCGTTCCATTGGGGGTGCAACTCACTAAAATAAAAGATCGTGCGTAACTGAGTTGCGATTATACTATTTTAATAATTAACGATGAATGTGTAATTAAAGACCACAATTTTTAAAACACCCTAATATTATTGAAATGTTTTCTTTCAAGCCTTAAACTAAATATAAAGCGAAACACCAACTAAAGAAGGAGTGCTCAATCAATTTGTCCTGTCGTACCATGTATACATATTTGGCTTCAATAACACATTTTCACAAATTCTGCTATAGTTTTTTTTGTGTTAACCAATACATACCCTCTCCATTAGCCCATTTCAAGGTGGTTGAATCATCGATCAAGCTGATCCAGTTATAGTTGCCATTGGAGCCCGCATTCCCAACGTCACGGACGGCGTTATTCACTTCAATGCTGTGTATTACTGGCAGCATACCACCTTCCTGTATACAATGAGCTTGAGCTTCTTCATATGTTAATTTCAAATTATCAAATTTGTAACATACCCCTGCGAATTCATATTGCACTTTCTCTATATATGGACAGGAAAAACCTAAGAGAAAAAGAAGTATTTGGACGAAATAAAAAAGCATTAAATTATTTAACAAGAATGGTGCCATTAAAGTTATTTTACAAATATTATGCTCAAATGTGTTGTAGGTTTCATACACTTTCCTAAAACAAAAAAGTTGCCGCATTTAAAATAGACTTGAAAAATTAGCCGTACAAGAAAATCTGTGTTTCGACGGGTTTTACACTGAAATTATTGTGGAGGAAGAAAACACTGCAGTAATACATAAACAGAAAATGTCCTTGTTACTTAAATTCGCAGAGCAATTTAGTAGCACTCACGAACATTTTCCAAATTTTAAATGAGCTTTTCTTCCCCACCCAGGTGTTTTACGTGTTGAAACCCTCCCGAAAATAAAGTACTAATACTGCGTTTTATTTTTTTCAAAGAATTGGGATTTTTTTATCTTTGCCGGTTCCTTACGGCGAGGTTCGGAATTCCAGTATTTTGTGCATTATTCCAAAATGAATATGAAATTTCGACACTGGTCACAGATAATATAGATACGCGTATTGTTAACCAATAGCACAGGAACGAATGCTCAGCCAAAATTTAGAAAGCAAAAGTCAGACTCGAAGCAAAAGTTAAATTATAGCAATTCTAAATTACGAAATCTCAAAAGAAGCGAGACAATGTTTAATGCAATCTGTAGATAAAGCTACACCAACGTTGCTGTACATCATAGATTTTATACTCTAACAACTTTTTGCACGTTTTCTTTTCGGAAAATTGAGAAACTAAATTTTATTCCACGAAATTTGAGGGTCCAACTAAATTTGAGCATGATTTTCAGGAAAGATTTCTTTGTAGCTTTCGCCCTTTATATATTATCTTTTACAGAGAAAAATAAAAAATAAAAGAGAAGAAATAGTAACTGTATGTTGATTAAGTGTTTCTTTGGAGAATCGCAAAATAAATTCCCGCGAACTTCCTTATTTTCCATCATTCCCAAAATTTTATTTCGCAAAATGGCCAAAATTTATCAGTTTTTTTGTAGCCGCGGGATTTTCTTCCCGCGAAAGTTTCTAAAGTATACAGGATAGTCGTTCAGTATTAAGACAAAAAAATTCTAAAAATACTGCATTCCTAACGGATCTCATGAAAGCTTCTTTGGATAAGAACAAGCAACAACAAAAGTAAACTAAGAAAGAACGTCAAACAAATTAAAAGTATACACTGTTAGAGAGAGAGTAGTTGTGGAATGTACATTAAAGTAGGTATTGTACTGTGTGAATATTGAGATTCGAGTGAACCTATTTTATCAATGAATATCTTTTCAACGACAAATACCTTTTTCTAAGTAATTTCTAATTCTAAATAATCCTTTTTGATCTCGTCGCTTGAAAAAAACTTTTTTGAGTGAATCAAACTTCAGGATAACGGAATTTCATTAAATGCAGAGGTATCTTTAATAAAGATTCCATTGCATTGTTATTCTTGATGAACTTTATTAAAGGGACAAGTAACAATGAAGTAATAACGTGAATTTGTAAAGTGTTATTTGTGAAATTTCTCTACAATTTGTGACATCCACTTTTTGAACAACATTATTTTGAGTGTACTAGTAAAACTAGTTATATGTCTTTTAAATTTCTGAATTTGGAAATGAAACTCTGCTGAAACATAGAAAATATCTCAAGACTCAAAGTATAAAAGTGTTGTATGTATTGTATATTAACTTTTATGGGCGTTTTTTTGGGACCACCCAGTACTTCCATCAAAATACAGAAATGTTTTCAAAGTGAGTCATAATTACTTCATACAAATATTTAATCTTCAATGACCGTACACATCAGTAAACGTGACCTTGAAAATAACGATCATGTCCGCAAGCAAGAAATTTGTGACGCCTCATTGCTTCTTTCTCAAAGTTGGGTGGGTGGTTCGATTAGCCAGACTTTTTAATGGCAAGAGGTATATTTGAAATATTGTTTTTAAGACGGCTAATGCCTCTTTAGAATCTTCATTCTTTTGGGAATGGTTGAGATGACTGTGTAAACCGTAATGTGAACAAAAGCATCAACAATTAATTTCCAAACTATTCAGATTTTCTACGAAGTTTGAAAAGATTAAGAAGCAAACAGAAAATAAAAGAAGATTTTAGTAAAAACGGTGATCTCATGCTGTATCTGAGAAATAGTCACTTCGTTTACAAAAATGAAATTGAAGCAAAAATAAGTGATTTCAAGAATATTTACAAAATGAAAGTGAAAGTGAAATCAGAAACCAAGACCAAAGAGTCAATACAGTTAATTAAAGCATTACAAAAAGTAAGCTATTTTGCTATTTTGCTAGCTATTCTGCTAGCTATTTTGTTGAGTGAAGTATAAGATCTCTCTGCATATCCGTTAGCTTGTGGGTATTTTGGTTTTATATGTCAGTGTTGTATTGCCTCCTTTACCATATACTGTTTTACCTCCCTTGATAGGTATAGTGGTCCATTATCTGAAACCACCCGTTTTGGTAAAGCATTTGTGTTTATAATTCGGCAAAGGATGGGTTCTAAGTGCTGATGTAGAATTAGTAAACTCTATTTCTGAAAATCGCCATTTCTGGTATATAGCAACGAATATTTAGTGTCCATTGGGGAACGATCCTGGGCAATCAATTTTGACTTTCTCACAAACAGCATCTTGTCTCCATAAATTTCGTCAATGCTGTAGCTGGTTTCTCTCGTGAAACGGCTTGACAGGCGCTGCATTTATATATTTATTTCTCTCCCATTGCGACGAATCCAAAGAAGAATATTGCCTTGGTTTTGTGCTGGCAAATGGTACTGTTATTACGATTTTATTTTGTTTCAAGATCAATCAATCCGTGAATGTGAAGTCTTCTTTGCAAATATTGTAATGTTACAGTGTCCAACCTTTTCGTTCTGGATACTTCTGTTAGTTCTCTAATTTGTTCTAATGGTTGTTTTTGTTAAAGTTGCCTCTTCTATATCTTCTAAACCTATCGACTTCTGGTGTGGCAAATTTTGCTATATTTTGACTACAGAAATCTGATATATTTCCATCGCTTTTCGTATGTTTCAGTCCAAAGTTTTACTCTTGAAGTCTCTTAAGTATTTTCTCTAATCGTAAAGGTAGAGTTTTGTTCGGATTGTTCGATAAGTAGAATAATGCTTTATGATCTTCTTCTTGTGAGGACTAAGCTGAGACGTTCTCTTTATCTCCGAATATTTCTGTTCTGTTTCTGTTAAAGAACGGGACGAATATGATATAACTTTGTTTCCTGGCTATGGTTTTTGTAACCATATTCTGGGAATTCCGTAAGAACTTGAGTCGGTATAAAGGATGATTTCGAGGTTACTGTCAAAATATGCAATGCACTTGTCGCTTGTTAATTTGTTTTTTAACTCGTTAAAGCTCTCTTCACATTCAGCTTTCTATTCAAATGTAGTGCTTTCTTTTGAAGTTGTCTTAAATGGTATCTTTTAGTGCTGTGATCATTTATAAAACGTTTTAAATATTTAAGCGGTGCATTTCTGGCTACTTTTATCTTACTTTCACTAGAATGAATGCATGGATTTGGTGAAAACGTAACCATAAAATTGGTTGACATTTCCCATTTTAATGGAGTTGAGTTGATACTGTTGTAAGCAATATGGTTAGAATATTCTCGTGTTTGACTATTATAATTACATTCTTGACATGACATCAATGTAAAAATGCTTTCTTAAGAGCAAACGTTCCCAAGCCTTGAATGTTCTTAGAATGTTCTTAACTTTTAGACCTTCAAAGTCTTATTGTTTTAAAATTCTTTAAATAACAACCGTCTTATTAAAAAGAGGGTATCGGTTTCAGCCATGGTGTAGGTTCAAACGGCTACGTCCTCCAATATACCTTCCTTCACCAGTAGATTTAATTCCTGATTGGCTGTTTTTCTGAGAGCAAAGGGGATTCTCCGCTCTTTTTGTGCGATGGGTGGGAAATCTTTGTCGATATGAGATTTTATCGAATAATCTCTTAAATATCCAATTTTATTTTCAAATACAGTGTTTTCAAATTTGTTTATCACTGGATTAATTCTAGCGGCATGTTCTCCTTGTTATCCGCTGGTTTTGGTGTTACATTGTTTACGAAATTCAATTCGTTCAAATTCTCAGGTGGAGGGCTAAAGTTTTATTTGGATGAGTTTTAAATTTATGGTGATGTTTATATGAGAGGAAGGACGCGACGATTGGACAAAGTTAAATAGAACAGGACAAAGTATGAGATCCCGCTCCCTTTAACATTTCTACTTAAAATTATTTCCGTGTTTATATGAACTGCCCCAGAATGATTTCGTGAACCCGCTTCAGCTGGGACATCTTTTGCAATATACACACTCTTTCCCGGGACAATTTCTAAAAAAGGGTTTGAAACAGCTTCAAACTATTGAATTTAAAACAAGAAAAAAATTATAAACAATTAAATGTTGTTTCATGTAAAGAAGAGATATTATCATCTAGTTTTTTATCCTGTATTGAAAACATCCTGTCCCGTCTTCCATATAAACAGCCCCTTACACACGCTTTTCCGCTCAATAAATTTTCATGTTTGGTATCGACGACGTCAAATGTTTCGGTTGTTACAATTTCACTCGATTCGACTAAAAGTTGTAGGCACCCTTTAACTGTTAAATCGGTGTTTCGGACCCAAATGTGAAAACATTTACGTTAGATTTTCTTCAGTGTGACTTGCAATTTAATCGTTTTAATCGTTGGGCTAAATGTTTTCATATTAAAAGTATTAATGCTTGCTCCCCACTGCCCATTAAAACCTGCACTTTCTGTCTTTCTACTCTAAGTAGGTATGGAATTTCGTTTTCTTTTTAACTGTCCGTTTATGAAATTTATATATATAGCTTGACTCAAACACAGTAGAGATAGCAAACTATATATTGTAAATTTCATCAGATTCAGTATAGGACTGTTTGATCTATGGATGGAATAAATTTCGATTTGACTAAAAGTTCACTCAAAGTTTTCGTCGGATTTCGGAACGAGTATATACGCAATTTGTTGTTCGTAGTGTTCAGTTGATGGAATTTAGTTCAATTTGATGTTTGATTTCTTTCGTAGGGTCAGTGAAATTAGATCTACTTTGCATTTTCTTTCATGAATTTAGAATTGTTGAATAGTTTCATCGGACATCTGTTTCATTTGGCGGAACTGGAATATATTTCATACTTGCGGCTCTCAAATATTTCAATAACTTATTAATAAGTTTTTCTCCCTCTGATATAACGTTTTTGCACTTATCAAAACCATCATCGCCAATATAGATTAGTAGTATACAAGATTTTTGGATTTCTGCATAAGCATAGAAATCCATTACAACCGTTCGTGTTTTTCTTCTTTTTCTTCGTTTTTTCTCTGTCTAGCATGAAACGCGGAACCATCAATTACGCATTTTAAGTCAAGTTGGCACCTCAATATTACAATCTTTGCCGTAAAAGAAAATGGCAGACATGGCAAAACGTATATTTATGAAGTTTTTATTTTGGTTTGTTAATTAGCTGCTCTTTCTGTTCTTGTTACATGATCAGTAAATGTTGCAGAAATCCTTTTGCCTGTAAGGGCATCTATTTTAATTAATATTTATGGCTGCCGTACAATTTTAAGATATAATGTTATGGTTTCGTGAAATTCTTGCAGTAAGAACCTTCCTTGAGTTCTTTGAATTCAGAGAGAAGCCTTGTGTAGATATCCAAAACTTACATAAAGATTGCATAAAAATCTGTAATGGAAATTATGTTAACAAACAGCAGTACACTCAGCCTATAAGTGTAGTTTTGGTCTATACACTTTATTTTTTTCCATTTGATCGTGCCGACCAACAAACAAGTTGGTAGCTACAAACGTTCGACCAAATGTGCCAGCAGATCCTGTAACAAGCCCAAAATGAAAAAAATCGACCATAGTGTATAGATCATAATAAGTCAGCGGCGTTTTATATTTATAGCACAGGCTTTAGCACATACGCTGCGTTCGTTATACTAACACGGGCACCACAAGTGACGTCATAATGATACGGCAACGACCGAAACAATCTTTCCAACGGCAGCGACCGTGAGTCCCCTTTTACGTAAATTTTGGGCAAAATATAATTACTTTGAAGAAACAAGCTTTACCAATGACTTTTTTTATAACTCAAATAAGAAAAATTCATTCTCCTTTAAACAATTTTAAATTTAGATAACTTTAATCTGATCTTTTCTTACTTACGATTTTTTAGAATAATATGACTTTACAAACCTGAGATAGTATTGTCATCACATTCACAGATTCCTCATCACAATTGGTTATGGCAACAGAAGTGGTATCTTATTATGAAATTTGTTGAAATAGATAATTACATAATATATATCGAATAAGGGATCAGAAATGACTGCAGTCACCTTTTCTGAAGTCAGGAGTTCGAGAGAATATGCGCATAATTTTTATAAGGTATATAAAAAAGAACAAAGAAAACAAAACCACAGGAATGTAAGAAAACTTCATAACATTGTCTAACTAACTTTTTTTCATTGTAAACAAAATGAGCATCTAGTTTTTGTTACTATGGGAGAGATTGAAGTATTACTTTGGACAATGCAAAGTATGGAGAGATGAAAGATGATGGATAGTTTTTATTTGATATGATAAGGCAGATTCCCAACCATGAGTAATCGGTGTAATTGAAGAGGGAGTTAAGACAAACTGACTGCCGATTTTGCCTGCCAATTTTCGATGCTTGACGCACACTTAGCCCATTACACGATCATTAATTTTTATGATGTCATTACAGATAATGTTAATACAATAGCAATACAATAGCATTTATAATGTCGCAAAGTAGAGGGAATATCAAGCTCAAAATTATAATTCAGATAGTGCCTAAAAGCATGTAAACATTTGAAAATCATTTATATTAGTGCAGACTTCAGGAAATTTGTTTGCACTTCCATTTTTTTTTATATATCCTGTACAGTTGTGTTTGAGATCTTGATAACCTTCTTTGTATAAATTTAAAGCATTTATAGCTCTCTAATTGTAGAAACATTAGTTAGACTTCTTGATAGTCAACATTTCATAGATTGTGTCACAAGAATTTCGAAATTTCTACAATACAAAAACAGTTCTTTTAAATCCGTAGGAATAGAAAGATCGCTACTCCTTGCAATGATTAAAGCCGGTTGTTTTCCACTAGACGGAATTTTCAGTTCGGAGCTGCTATTGTTTTCTTCACGTGATCATTAATTGAGCCAATTGATTGGTTTGCGGAATATTCCACGGCGGAAAAGTTGAACTTGATCCTACTTTTCCGCGGACGCTTTTGGCAGAATTTATAAAAAAAAAATGCCGCTGGAATGCAAGCAAAATATTCCACCTAGTGGAAAACCGGCTTCGGTTTTATTGTTTATTTTTTAAATTTCGTCATTATCGCTGCCTGGAACACTTTACTAAAAGGAACAGTTTAATAAAATTCTGTGGTTGCAGTTATTTTGGTGTAAGGCCTATCAAAGGGGTCTTAAATATTTTGCTACCGTGTTATTGCCCCTTGTTGATAATTGCTTGATACGGCGCGTTAAGGTCCTCGCCGTATTGATGTCAGCCATTTGGTTGGATGGTGCCGAGTTTGCATATGAATTTATCTTCGGTTAGCTCACGTTAGTGGGCACTTTTAATACGGTTTTGCATGATGCTGATATCAATATCTTCTTAAAAGTTATAATCAGTAACAATTAAGTTTCGCGAATGAGCTCTCTTTAGATTTTTCAAGGGATCATACTTTCGGGAATGTTGCGAAAACTCGCAAAAGTTTCTTCCCCAAATGTTTCTTCGTAAGTAACCTTACGTCAGAAAGATATTTTACATTCTATGACTGACATTTGGCTTTTTAATTGTCGAAAGTTGTACGTTGTAAAAAGCGCATCACAGATAACATAGATGAGAAAATAAAATGAATGGAAAAATCATCTCCTGCATAATAGAAAATTTAAATGTTCTGTCTACTTTTGTTTAATACTTCCATGCTGAAAATTAACAGCACCACTAGGAAACATAGCCAGGAGCAACCGTTGAAGTAACCGATAGTTCCGCAAAAAGAAGCACTCCACAACTTCTTTTAGCACAAATTCCGTGACATTAAAAAAATCTTGGGTATGCATGTTGGAATCGTTTTTCCTGGCTTTAAATAACATACGAAATTTAAATTCAGAAAATATTTTTAAAAGTTCTTACCAGTCGTTACTGTAGCCGGAGTTGGCAAGCTGATCCCTATGAAATAGTTCATACAGATTTTAATACATCTCAACAAACCTGTAATACAAACATTATATATAAATGGAACCCAAATAAATGATTAATAATAATAATAATAATAATAATAATAATAATAATAATAATAATAATAATAATATATTGCTTATATATTTTATATTATCACAAAGTAAGGCCCAGGAGCGAGCTTTAAAATCATACCTAGCATGCAGGAAAATTGGAATTTGCTTGTACATTCCCTATTTAGCCATTTCACAAATGTAAAGAACAATCTTTGGATAGTGTAACATCCAGCCCCCTTGTTGAACCCATCGAACAAGGAGTAAGTTACATCTGAAATAAAAATTTCGTTAAATTTCAAAGTTTCTACTGCTCCTTCTTAATTATTTGACGTGGGCAGAAAAGTATCTACTCCGTTGTGGAATAATTTGTAACATATCTGTAACGTTCAGTGGCCCACAAGTGCAAAAAATCTTTGAAAAAATACTAAAAATCTTGAAGAAAAGTACTAAAAATCTTGAAAAAAATTCCGGAATTTATGTTTCGGTTGAGGAAAACTTATTATGCGTGTGCATAACACAAGGTCTCTCCTTTAAACACGCGAGAATGTCAAAAAGACAAGGGCGCGAAGCAAAGATGTTTTGCTGTTTCCTGCCTGGACAGAATGTAACCAGGTCTTAGACCTGAACTATTATAAGGTTTAAACGATATTGAAAGTGGCAGCATAATGCAGAATGATAGTGATGTGACGGAACAACGTTTCTTTGAGTATTTCCATTATCTTGTTTCTTGGTCTAATCAATCAATGCCGGTTACTTGGAATGAGGCATGGTCATTGTACAATTGGTTATGTCCCATTTCTGAATTATTGTTTGTATTTGCTGTATCATATTAAATAGGAACATAAGGAGTATTGTACTGTAATCCTTTTAGTTTTTCCTCACAGCCACAATTTTTACCTATTTCCATTAAAACAAAGGGTATGTCTTAACAAATCTGTAGGTATACGAAGCTTTTAGACATTCTAATTGGAAAGAAACGTATTTCCCGTGGATACAATATTGAAACAAGAAGACTTCCGTCTTGAATGTTTAGGCTTAATTTGCGTCAGAGTCTTGTACCACGAAACACATTTGCGGAACAGAAGTTGTAATGTTTTGAGAAGCTGCGGGCCCGCCATTGATATCGAGAAACATCACAGCTAAACCAAACCTCGTGAATATCATGTTTCTGGTGAACTTTGGGACTAATATTTTTCAGGGAAATGAAAAAACATTTATTAATTTCACCAGAACAATACCGTAAGCTAAAACTCGTTTTTCACTAGACGAATACCTCACCTTTTAAAATGTAGAAAAATTTGGGTTTTTTTAGTTTTCGCCGGGAAATATTTCCGCGAATCCCTTGAACTCAAACTTTTTGCGTAGTCATATTTTCGCGAAAATGGCCAAAACCCGCGAAAATTTAGATTCGGGAAATATAAATTATCTTTCAATATGGAAACGTAGCAATGTTACAACCGACAATTTCCGATTTATACAAGATTTTTTGTATTTTCTTCAACATTTTTAGTACTTTTTTTAACATTTTTAGTACTTTTTATCAATGATTTTTTGCACCGTAGTAACGTATCAACTTGAGTATCAGCTCTTCCCTAGGGATTCCTGCCTTTTCAATATACTTCGCCGCCGTGCACTATATCGAAAAGGCAAAAAGCCGCAAGGATGTGGTCGGTAAAATATCTTAAATTTTTTATAGAATTTTTAAGCAAGTTAAATTTTGTTTTGTTTCGCCAGAAATAAATTTTTTTATTTATTACGAACATTTTGCAGAATTACCGAGGAAATACAATAATTAAGGCAGCGTTTTAATGGAGTGTATTTCTGCATGCATTTCCGGGATGAAATTAAACTTGATTAATGCCGCTACGAGATTTGTTTCATTTTGAAACATCTCATTTCGAGCCTGGTCTTAGCGACAGAAAAGGATCTGATTTCAACCATACAGCACCCGTTATGATTTGATTTCCATTTGCGTAATAAACGTCGTTTCGGGAGAAATGAGATTTAAAGTGTTTATAGAGAGACGCGGACATGAGTTTTCAGTTCCGTCATTTTGAATGATATGAAATTAACCTCAACATGAGTTTCATTTCGCACGGAATCATGTAAGTGTTTATAAAGATTTAAGAAAACACCAAAATGAACATATACATTCAGCCCCGAAATGAAACTCCGTGTATAAACACCGCCTGAGAATGTCTTTTAAAACGGTGCATTATTGCATTTTTTCATTATTCATAAATTTCGATTAAGCACTGGAACCAAATGAAGATCTAGAAGGCAGGAAAATTTCCCCCCAAAAAATAACTTCTTCTCTCATACTCAAGTGTTTGTCACGTTCCATGTTTATCTTTGGGTTTCAATTACACTCTTTCCTAAATTAAAGTACATTTTTTTAATCTGTGCTGATATGTGCAATACATACCATCTCCATTTTCCCATTCAGGTGGATCGTTTTTTAAACCGATCCATGTCTCCACTCCAAATTTAGCCACGGCGTTATTCTGTACCTTGCTATGTATAATTGGTAGTGAACCACCTTCTTGTATACAATGAGCTTGAGCTTCATCATATGTATAAGACAGCGTAAAGAATTTGTAGCATACCCCTTCAATCTCTGTCTGAGTATCATGACACAAACCTTAAGAGAAGTATAATCGTTTGAAATGCAATCATAAAAGCAACAATATTTTACAGTGGAATTTTTATAAAGTGGACGCCATTGGTGTATAGAAAAGGTGTTAACTTCATTGTGATGCTCTCTTTATAAAGACTTTATCTATTAGAATTTGACTGTAAATCCAGTCATCTGTACATGGAATGTTATACAGAGATGACCGCATTATAGAGATTCCACTGTATTTAGGAGGAACAATTGTGTCATCAAAAAGAAATTTGAACTTACTTTCATACTCCAAAGTTTATATATGTCCACATTTAATTTTTCAACAAGAAGAAATTTGTGAACCACACTTACCTGTGACAGTTGTAATGAATAACGAAATCTATAAATAAGTAGAAAAAATGACGTCAGATAAATTTGATTTATTTATTACTGTAGCAGCGAAAGCGAATACGGTATTAAAACACCCTCCTCCTCCTCTTTAACCCTATTAAACGACCTTCTTATAACTATTCTTGTTTGTTATTTGAACGGTTTTTTTTACTTAGTTTGCCAAAGATTCAAATCCAGTATTTCGGGCGGATTTTTCGTTTTTATTTATGATAGTATTTTTTCGATGAAGACGTTTTTGTCTTGTTTGGTCGATTTTTTTTTCTCTTTGCCTCTTATACATTTAACAAAAATAATTAAAATAAGATAAGTATCAATGGTTTCTGCTCACATGTATATTTCTTTTGTCTTAAGCAATGCTGTTTCTTTATTAAACCTTGTTTACACTTATGATTCTTTTTTACACATAACATGGCGTCAGAGTAACTAAGAAGTTTAAAATTCGGATAATGAGTTTGTATCTATTTTGTTCGTATTGCGACTTAGTTTTGAATTGCTGCTACCGTTTTGCACCATATGGTTCTTGTTTACTCTTTATTTCAAGTTGGACGAAACGTAGTTACGAGACTAATTTATTCAAAAATTTATTCTATAATGTCAAAATTAACAAAAATCTTATTTAGAGAAAATAAATGAGTTGCCTTACAGGCAGAATAATATTATTCTATAATATTATATATTATAGAATAATATTCTCTATAATATTAGCTGATCATTTTTAAAGTGGAATTTATAGCTATTTCTTAAGCTATTCGTTTCTCCTTAAATAATCGTCGTTGTTTTCAAGTTGGTAATACTAGACCCATATTTATACATACTGTTCAAAAAGGTTTTTCCTAAATTCTTTTACAGATTATATAACAGTTTTAAATGTACGGCGATGATTAAACCTTTGTTGAGGCCAGAAAAAACCTTGTTTTATGGAAGACTCAGCTGCACAAATGATATTTGCATGGAACGGCATCGAATGATAGGACGCACGTCATGTATAATTCAATAAAAAGATGGGTGAAGCGGAATATGTGATAGTTAGGGACATGTACTCATATGTTTCTGGAAACGATAACAAATTGTTTTCTCATGAACCAGTATTCCTTCTATATTATTTGAAGAGAGCGTGTAAACCATTACAATTTGCTAGTTTTAATGTTGGCAATTGTCTTGGGAACAGCAAGAAAAGAAGTATCAATTAAGGAAAATTTAAAATAAATATATAGCGGGGACACTATTTCCAGGAACGCAAATATTCTTTCTATTTGAATTACTTCTGGTTCTTGAATTCCTGAAAAGTTGTATGAAAAGTTGTATTCCCCTTTTGTTAAATAAATAAATTTTTTGCTATAAACTTTGTATGTGCATCTAATATTGCAAAAAAAAATTATCTTGATTCGTCTTTTAATTTAATTTCTTTTAATTAATATTGTTTTCATTTGAAAACAATGAAGAATTGTTGTAATAATGCAAATCAGATAATATTCCACGGTCAACAAACTTTTTAC
The DNA here is from genome assembly GCA_039566895.2 of Turritopsis rubra. Taxonomy (NCBI): domain Eukaryota; kingdom Metazoa; phylum Cnidaria; class Hydrozoa; order Anthoathecata; family Oceaniidae; genus Turritopsis; species Turritopsis rubra. The sequence goes on from CM077620.1 coordinate 12,632,102, forward strand.
AAAGATTTTCTGGTCCGAACAATTTCTTAGCATGGACCACACTGAGTGTTCGAATGTTCGTTAGATTTGTTAAGAATAGCTTCATTTAACTTTAAATACACTCCTGAAGCTACAAATTTATTTCTAATTTTACTTTACATTCTGCTACCCATAACGCTTATGCCACTTTATTCCCACTTCATTACAACTCGTCATTGCATTTTACCTAATCTCAAATTGTATTTCCAGATAAGGAAATTGTTTCCATGTGGGGAAAATATTGCCGTTTTAGGAGAATGTGATAAAAATATTTGTTACTTTTCCATAATAGAATAAAATTAAAACATGACTAAAAAAACAATCGAAAGAAAATAAATTGATTTATAAACTTACGAAAGCAATCCACATCTTGTTCAAATTATTTGCACAAAAATGTTGCCGATTTTCTGTTTTTCTTTTCAACTAAACTTGTGGATGAAAAAAATGTTAATTCATAAATTATGGAATAAGAAATACTATATATTTCTTCTTGTGTTTTGATGTTGCCATATCCCTGTATAAATAATACTGAATAGAAAACAATTGTTAATTTGCAAAGTAAAGTTGAACTAGGCCGTCAGCTGCTAATAAATGCTTTTAAATGCTTAAAAATAAGTTTCGTAGCACTCAGAAGGAGGCCAGCGAGATTTTTATTGAAATTCTCCCTAGAATCAAAATAACTTAGTTGCTCTCATCTCGCAATTGTAATTCACACTGTTCTAAGGAAAATAAGATCTCGTTCTTGACAAGAAGGGGAGTTGGGACAATATAATATTTGGTGCGTAGTGGAGTTATCGTCAGTTTCGTACGTTCGTACATAAATTATATTCAAATCATGATTCATCAACATAACAATATACCTTTTTCGTTACATGTCGTTTATCTATCAAGAAAACAACCGCACCTTGTTTAGTCATAAGAAATACTATATTTTGCTTCTTGTATCTCTGTATAAATAATTTAAATGAACAATGCAATAAACCTCGAATATTTCCACAAAATTCCAATTTAAGAGATGATGATTACAACTTGGATTGGTCGAACTTAGTCAATTTTGGACTAATTTCCTCTTCGTGAAAATGGAAGTTTATTGTATAATCTGGACTCCTTTGTTGTGTTTTCGTCGAAAAATGTGTCAATTCGAACTCTTTTCTGTAAAATGGTTGGAACCACTTTTTTTTCTACCATTGTTTGGAGCTCGTTAATTATTCATGAGATTATTAAACACTTTTTGATTTCTTAGGGAGTTTCCACACAAATCAGTATTTTGAAAGTACGTTAAATCTCGTATTCGTTAAAACAGGAATTTCCAAAGGTTTGACTTAGAAAGAAACACATCCAAAACCAAGTGTATTAAAATTTTGTTTACTGGATCGTATATAAATAAAAGTTTACTTTCTTGTTGATCGATTTTGTAGTTGAGGCAGCACTAGTTCTCTTCATAAATACGTTTTCCGTAGTTTAACAATTTGGTTGATCGAGAATGATGTCTATTGTAAATGAAATTCAGATTTTTCCTGAGAAATAAAAGCAATTCCGTACGCGTTGCTCAAGAAAATGCCCATAAATGATTATGTGAAAAAGGAAAAATATCTACCTTTTACACAAGCCTAAAATAATTATGAATCATTATACAAGGGCTTCTCTTCTCGTCTTTGTGAATACAGCGAAGAAGGTCCACAATGACAAGAAGCCTTGGAAACGAGGTTTGTTTACCAAAAATGCTTGTATATTGTATTTTCATATGACGTCAATCCAGGTTAATACAGAAGAGAGAGTTATATCAAGAAATCTTAAATATTTGAATGGGGTTTTGTTATTTATAAATTTGTGAATCTTTTTTTGGGCGTTTCTTTGGCTTTTGGGTACAGGATGTACGATTCTGTCCTTGATTCAAAGCTTTTACTTCTGAAAAAAAACCCACATCTAAATCATTTACCATTAAGCAGAATTCTAATTTTGATATTCGCGCTTAAAGTGTACAACTGTAAATAAAGGGGAGGGTCCATCCAATTGCTTTGTTTACATTGCAGTCGGTAATACTAGACTCATATTTATACATACGATTTAAAAGGTTTTTTCCCATATTCTTTTACAGATTACAGTTTTGAATGTATGATTTAACCTTTCTAAGGGTCTGGACATAACCTTGTTTTATAAAAGACTTTACACAGCTGTATAAATGATATCTGCATTGAACGGCATCGAATGATAGGAAGCACGTCTTGCATAATTCAATAAAAAGATCGCTGAAGAAGAATATGTGGGAGTTAGGAGGAATATGTGGGAGTTAGGAGGGATATGTGGGAGTTAGGGATATGTACTTATAAATATTTCTGAAAACGATACCAAATTGTTTTCTCATCCTTTCTATATTATTTGAAGAGAGCGTGTAAACCATTACAATTTGCTAGTTATAATGTTGGCAAATGTCTGGAGAACAGCAAGAAAAGAAGTATCAATTACGGAAAATTTGAAATATGTCCTTTCCTTTTCTTTTCTTTTCTTTACTGAGGCTTTACAATGATTCACAATTCGTGTATGGAAAGTTCGGGAAGATCCTATATAGTTGGACACCATTCCAGGAACGGAAAAACCCTTTCCACTTGAAGTCCAAACCTCTATTTAACGGACACCTCCTTATAAGGAACATATTTTTTGTACCGATGGTGTCCGCTATAGAATGGTTTCACTGTATTTTAGAAAAAACTGCAAAAGTTGGCAAAATAGCAGTATACAGAGAAAACAGCGTTGAATAATGGCAGGGTTTTTTCGTTAGCTTATTTTTTTTCTCGTGTTCGTGTATCCAGGCAAGTGACCCTGGGTAGTAGAGTATTTCCTTCGTTAAAGGGGAAAACTTCGTTTCATCGAACAAATATATAAGTTTGTAGTTTCATTAGGCAAGCAATTACTAGTCTTTTCAAAAAGAACATGGAATTATCGTGTATCAAGATGAAATACTTCTTGCTCGTTACCATAGCGATTACTGCTTTCGTATCGAATGACGTCACGGGATTGTTATGGAGTGGCAGGAAAAGGAGCTTGCAATTCGTAGTAAGATTATTTTATTTTAATTTTTTTGGGGAGGAGGGTGGGGGCGGGGTCTTGAATTCTGTTGTATGACATTGAAATTTTTGTAAAGAAATACTTTTCAGAAGATCTGAGTATCAGTAACAGTAATATTTAGTACATTTATTATTATCATGGTTGATGACTGTAATTTTTAAAAGGTTGTGACGGACGGACGTCAGAATGATTCTATCAATTCAAACAAAACGTTTACAACTCTTATTACCATTTTGTGAAACGCCTTCAGAAAACATGTTGGAACACCGTATTTCCTTCAATAAAGCCTCCTTCCTCGAATAAGTGTTCTCCTTTGATAAGTGACCCTTCTGGAAGTCCGATTTTTAAACAGGTGCCTCCTTGAAGAAGCGCTCCCTCACCCCAAGAAAATAATGAATGGAAATTTATTTTTCCTGTTATATTTTTACCTTTCTTCAATTACAGTGTATAGAAAGGTAGTATCATAATGATTTCATTAACGAGCTCCTTTCCCCCTGTTTTTTCCTAAATACGCGCCCCCTTCTTGAAAATAGGCGCCTCCCTTGAGTAAGTTAGTACGTGAAGTTGTATTTCGTAATGATAATTCAGTAAATATTACTCAAATTCGTTAAGAAGCGCCATGCATGTATGTTCATACGAAAATGTATTGACAATAAACTCTGTGAAAACTTCTATGATTATTTTGAAGTTATGAAACATAGCAGGCATACACGAAACAACAACTTTTCCATCAAACTGCCACGGTTCAAAACGGAATTTGCCAGAAAATCAGTTTATTTCTCAGCTGCTAAATTGTACAACGATTTGCCAGCTGAGATAAGAAAACTAGATTTGCTTGACAAATTTCGTAATAGTTTAAGGTCTCATTTCGATTGAACTTTATTGTGACGTATTTCTTAGATTTAGTCGTTATGTGTCCCTGAGGTTGACTTAATTTCTTACTTTGGTACTATGAATCTCATTTCATTTTGTTTTAATTTGATGAATGTTTTTAACTTTTTTAGGTAATTTTTAACTGTAATACTAGCACAGGATCTGCAATGATAACAGCGTATTTTATTATGCTGACGTGGTCATCCTGTTTGTAAATATTCGTAAATAAATAAATAATGATAATTAGTAAGCATGAGGCCACCAAAATCTTCATGACAATTGATTGAAAAGGGTATTTCCGTAACACCATCACCGTTCACCTAACTTAGCGACAATGAGAATGTCTGTCCGTCACAGGTTCATAAAAAAACACTTCTCGCGATACCATTGTTCACATAATTGGTATTCGAGCCACTCTTTGCACAATGTCAAGGAGGCTTCATAGCCGCCACGTGTATCTTGGCCTCCTTCTTTTTCGGACAGTTTGTAATCAAAATCGACATCTAAAATATCTTAGCAACAACTATACACTTGAGTAGAATTGTTTGCCGATGAATACTGTTACTTTAACTATTCAACTATTGGATATCGTTATTAAAATAATTCAAATCAATAGCTTCAAGAAGAACCTTTCAGAGAACTGGTAAGGAAAAATAAATTATTCGTCCGTCACCCAAATTTTCTGTTGGTGAATGAATTATGTCTGAAAAATGAAAATTTCGACATGATACTTTTCAATTTTGATGTTTTCTCATCGAGGAAACATCTTTCTACCAATAAATAATCAGTTTTCAGCAAAATTTGAAACTTTAATATTTTGTTAAAAAGCAACGAATTTCGTAAAAACCTCAAACCTTCAACCCCATCAGTGTCGCTCTCGTTCTCAAGCTGAGTGCTAAGCTGACTGGATCGATTCACACTGTTATACCCGCTGGCATGACTCAGCCAGGATTTGAACAGAAATTTAGCCTGAATTTAGCCTGCATTCAGATTATTCATACCAGGCTATAGTTTATCCTCTTACATATCCCGCTCAGGCCATTTATAAAAGATTTCAGTAAGGCGTTTACAGGTGAGTGCGTTTATTGAAGGGAGGGCATTTGTAGTGAAGGGCGTTTATTGAAGGAAGGGAGTGTTTTGAATAAAAGAAAGTGTCATCAAAATATTTCAAAATAGTTTTCTTTAATGATTTGAAGAAAACCTTTGCTTACGGAAAATTCATATTTTTTTCAAGGACTTGAAACAGGAGGAAAAACCAACATACACATGGTGCAAAGACATACAATGTGCGGACATATCACCTTGTAAAAATGTCATACGTAAAACATTTTCGTGTTGTCCCATGTGTGGTAAGTGACATGAAACATATTTATTTCTCTTTTATTTTATTTATTTATTTATTTATTTATTTATTTATTTATTTATTTATTTATTTATTTATTTATTTATTTATTTATTTATTTATTTATTTATTTATTTATTTATTTATTTATTTATTTATTTATTTATTTATTTATTTATTTATTTATTTATTTATTTATTTATTTATTTATTTGTATGTTTATTTACTAGTAACTGATCGTGTCGAAATACGGGAAAACCGTAAAACATCGATAACAAAGCTGACACGACAACTTACAGGTAATGATACATTTAAAACGCTTGTGATATAAGCTGCTCTTCTCTCTGATATTTTGATTGTACAAAAAGGCCTGAGAACGATGTTGTAACAGCAGCAATTCTTTTACTTTTTAGATTGATGGAAAACAAAACAAACATTCGTAATATTACGAAATATAAAAAAAATCGAATTTGTTGTTGTGATTCTTTCTTTCTTACGTCAGCATTACGTCAGCATTTAAATGATGCTCGTCGTTCTTTATTGCGATGTGTCATCCCGTTGTCTGAGAGGCTGTTTATATGAAACCCAAAGTGAACTCAAACCGGTTTGAAATGAAAAATTTCACTTCCATACATGATGAAATTTTTATTACTGTTTACATGACTTCGAGTGAAGTGAAACTCACTTCGGGTGTAGTTTCACTTCGGTCAAATTGACCGAACTGAAATCCCAAACTGGTTTGAAATTTCCATGTAAACACTGCTCCCCGAAGTGAAAGTCTGTTTATCGATTGATCTGGTTTTTCTATAGGGCACATGCGTAATTGTTTTCATGCACATGCGCAACTCTTGCTAGTTTGGTGAGATATACCACTCCGAAAGGATTTTCCGCCATTATGTTCAAATTAACTAGAAATAATCCGCTGATTCAGCAAAAAAGATCCGTGCGTACTCAGATGGACTTCACTTCGGGTTGCTCAATTTTTCAAAGCGGTTTGAAATCTCAAATTTGTGAATATTAGCTATAAAATGCATAAAAGAAAAAAATGAAAAAAAACGCATTGGTGATACAGACTGAAATTATGTTTTTATTTCACTCACGTCGCCGTCCAAAATGAATTGGCCATTAAGGGCTGTTTTTGGCCAATCATCAACCTTCACAAAAAAATCTTAACTGAAAAGTTCCAAAAGTTGTTGCCACCCTTCAAAAGTAACTTTTTTTTTACTTTCTTAATAGTGTAACACCACAATAAACATCATATTCTGATCGACAGAACGTCCTTTTCATAGTTGTAGATGATCGATATAATAAGCCTGGTTGGTCGAGATGTTACTTCAGATGCTTCGTTTAAAAGTATTTGTGAGGGAAGAAAGGGAAAGTAAAAGAAACATAATTTTCTATTTTACTTCACTTATTTTTCAATCAAGAAGAATAACATTTTTTCCCGCAATTTTAGAATTTGGCCATTCTTTTCCTTTCTGACCAAATTTTGGTCCTAATTTATTCAAAACACAAATTTTGGCCAATAAGGGCCAGTCAAATAAGAGTCCATAAAAGGTATCATGCATAAGAACGTCATTATTATTCGAAACGAGGCAAGTATTGTACAGAACCAACGTGACGTAATTTGGAAAAAGGTCTATTTCTCCATGCAATTACACATTGTCATTTTTTCTGTCGTTTGAAAAGGTTTACCGCTCCTTTCTGCTGATAATATGTGCAAATATACTTTCCCGAAAATCAGGACAAAAACTTCAGCACAATTTTATTTCAACGACCACAGCGGAACAAATTGATGTATTTGTATGTGAATAACGGCTTTTTATTTTATTAGATTTCCTGTGATAGTCGAGTTAACAACATCATGAAAAAAACACCTTAGTTGCTAACGAGTTTTAAAAATAGGTGAATTGCAGCTGAGCCAACAAACTCTAAAGTTACCTGATCTTTCATTGACAGGGAAGAATTAGCAATTATGTACAAAATAGGTAAGTTAACGAATCTTTCCCATAAATTTAGGAAATTACATTTTCTTATTTCTATATCATCAAATAAGAAATTGGAAGTGTTTGAAAGACTAGTTTGAAAGACATGGACAATTTGGGATTTTTTCCACCAATTATATTTTTTTGCCTTGTTGCATCAGCTTATTCTAGGATCGCAATCCCGAAAGAAAAGGTAAGTTTTATCTCCATTATTATTTCTTTATCTCCATAAACATTATTCATCTCCAATTATTAAGTCAGATATACATATGTTTTTTTATAAAACAAAACCTTCAAAAGTTAAAAAAACTTTTAAGGCCCGTTTTCCATTAGGCTGAATCATCCGCATGACTATAATTTGGCGGACTTTGCGCATGCTCCCTTCTCTAAAATTAAGATTTTTGAGCTACATATGACATCAATGTTGACATCAACATTGAACTTCTAAGGAGTTTTCTCAAGATTCAGTCATCCGATAGTCCTTATGGTATGAGTCGAAAAGCACTCCATTACATCGTATCTGAGGAAAAAATACACAAGAAACTGTCACATTGATGAAGAAGCTGACGAAAAATCACATTGCAATCTTCCAAGTCTTCTAGATTAATTTCCAGTACCGCTCAAATTGATCATTTCAAGCGATATGTAAGGGTACTATTCTTTCTACAAAATATTCTTTTTCTAGAAAAGTTTTTTATTTATTTTATTAATTTTTTTATTTATTATAAGATGAGAAGCTCTGATACTCTCATTGCTCTGTAATGTAAATACAGTCGGTTTTTGTGGTAGAGATCAGTGATGCAATCTGAAAGTTTATATCACACACAAAAAAAATAATCTTCTCTTTTTTCTTCAGAAACAATTCTTCTTTAGTTTGACCATAGTCATAAGAGATTGCAGTGTGATAGTTTTTTGGGTTTTTTTCTCTTATAGCTATGGCACGAACCTTAGGTCGTATTTTTTAGGCTTTTAATTTTTAACGACTGAAAAATCAAACCTAAGACACTCATTGTTTTTTTATAAGAAACTTACCTGAAGGGGTTAGCCGTGAAAGTTTCTTAAAACGTCAATTTTCAGCCCTGAAAAGTTTCTTTAAGTTTCTTACTTACCGTTGGAAATAGTTTTAAATCCATCATAATCTTTCGTGTTTGGGGGCTGATGAGACAATGAAAATAGGGAAGTTTCTCGGTTAACTATTTCCCAGTTTTTTAGGTTTTTGACTAACCGAGCCCAGTTTCTTATAAACCGGGGTTTTTTTGGGGGGGTTTAAAAAGTGTTTTTTAAAAAAATTTCTAGCCTGTGTAAACCAGTTTGACGTGAAAGTCGAAGTTGGTCAAGAATTTCGATTGCAAAAACCAGATCAACCGAGCTACATATGCAAATGTGAGAGACGATTCTTTTGGGAAACTCCTTTCACAGATTGCAGGGAGGTAAAATGCCCGTATAATCCAGACTTATTAAGGTGCAAAAAGAAGATGAAGCCGGCCGGAAGCTGTTGTGAAATATGCAGTATGTACAAGTTGAATATGATTTCTTAGTCTTCTTGATTTTTTAGTTCGGTTCTGTTCTGTTTCCCGAAATGCATTGAAGTAGTGGAATGATGACATATAAAATATTCTGTTCATAGTGTGTGGTGTTATCTTTCTTTTCAGCTGACAAAAAAGACGCGAGTGAGGGATATCGCCCAGCATTTCCCTCAATACCCGATTCCATGATAGATTTAAAGAAAAGAAATATTTAAAAAAATAAAAGATATTTAACTGACCAAAGTTGACATTGTATTTCTTATTCGTGCTAGTTCTACCATCTTTTCAACCGCAAACAGCTAGAAAGTAACTTTACACCATGGTCAAGAAGCCAGCGGCCGGGATGTGATAGATACAAATACCTTATTGGCCTTTTTTACACCCGCCCCTTTTACGCCGTTATTTTTGAAAATTCCAAACTATTACAAATATCTAACGCCGGTCCTTTTGACGACAAATTATTAAAGCTATCGCCATTAAGAGCGAGCTTAAAAGGTATAACACGATTGAGATTTTTATATAAAAGAAAAGATTGTTGTCTTCGTAACAAATTTTGTTATCCCATTAGCTATTTTCGCAAGTTTTTTTTTTTTTTCAGAAATGCTCGAATTCTTTCGCTGGCATTGCTGTACTTAAAAATAACGTCTGTTTGACAATACAAGATTCGGTCATTCCGTCTTTCGTACAGCCGGTAACAATGACGCTATATAAGCCATCAAATAAGGGGCAGTAAAGGGTCCACTCCCAACTCTTTAGGTAAAATGTTTAAATGGATATAATCTTGATATTTTAAACCAACGCAGGCTTTACATACGCATGCATCGTTCTCTCACGCGTACGATATTGATAAGTGGACTAGCATCCCGTATGATAAGTGGATATCGGCCTTTAAAGGGGAGGAATACTGAAGACGGACCTCCGGTTTCACCAGTGTCACTTGGAAGTGGACACCTCTGATGCACTTAGAAGTATTTCAGCAAATTTAAATCTCGATCGAGAACAGCATGAGGCATGTACATAAGAAAACAGAATTTTTATGCATGCTTATGAGCTGCAACTTGAAGACATGACTTCAAGTAAAGATGTAACTTTAGTGGCTTATTTACCCAGTTGATATAAACATGGTCTACTTTCTTGTGAGGAAGTGAAAAGGTATTATGCTTCACTTGTCGTTACTGACATGAGCTCCAAATTGACAAACTAGTCGCAGAAATAAGCGTGAAATTAAATAACTTTCTTTCTTTTTTCCCTGCATGTTAAAAATGTATTTGATACAAAAGCCATTTAATGAGACATAGTTTCAATAAAAGATTTCAAGAAATTGATTTTACCTATATGAAAGTAATTAAAAAATTTAGATGAAACCTTGTCTGTTTGAGCAGCTGCCCATGCCAAACTCGTCTCCAGTGCTATGATCTTTGATTTGGATTTCAACATTCTCTATCTTTTGTTTAGAAATAGTAAGAACACGCAACGAATTGTGGGAGAAATATATATAATCAGCATATTTCTGCAATGCAAAAAGTATGCCAAATGCTAGATAGCCTATACTTGCTCGTTTGAAGATCTGTACGAAGAATGGAGACAGAGAATACAAAACTGGCAAATGAAATCAAACAAACCTGCTGAAGGTTAAAAATTTTCAATCTATTTGGTAAATAATAAGAATATTATCTAAACAATATTTATACATTCTCTCAACAAAGTAACTATGTTGCTATCAAATAAAGAGGGCCTGTTTTAAAACATCGGCTGAGATATAACTAGCGCATACAAGAAGCAAAGGCTCGTGACATATTCTCGACATAATTAATTAATCCATTCAAACAGCATGAGGGTGCTGCTGTTCATTTCATTCATGGTAATTTTGTTGAGTGGGGCAGCTGTTGCTATTGATGGTTAGTATTGTTGTACAATCTTTGACAAAATATATCCGCTGGAAATATTGAGACACTTGCTACCTTCCCCAAAATATGTGAATGCTTTTCTGGTGTGTCCTTTCGTCTACAGCTAGCTTTGAGTTTTTAAAAGCAAACAATTTGAGATTTTGTAACTATATGCTCCATACAAAGTTTCGCTGACATTTAGGCTTTGTCTCAAGATGTTTGATATTGTTGTTTTTTTCAGACAGATGTTTAAAAGTTGACTGTCCCACTGTTAGTAACTGCAAGAGGAAATATATGCCCGCAGGTGAATGTTGTCCGGTATGCAGTAAGTATTTAAGGCTATGTTTAGACAGCTGATGTAGAGTATAATATAACGTAAGGTGGTAATGGGTCTCGCAAATGGAATAGCACTTCCTTCATGTGTGTTTTGATTACAGTCAATTTTTCTTTCTTCGTGACTTCGTTGATTTCATTGGACAGTGACATCAGAATCGATGAGATAAGGTACTGCCGTGAGTCGAAAATATCGCTTTTTTCTATCAATGAAAAAAACAAGTTCTACAATGTTATAACGTTATTGTCTGATGATGGCAAAATCAATTGATTATAGATTGCAAGGTGCAACAAAAACAAAAGTTTGGTTATTCTTGGAAACATGGAACTAAACCTTGCAAAATATGTACCTGTCACCAAGGAGTAGCAGAATGCAAAGCATTTGTTTGTCCTGATGAAAACCTCTTCAGAAACTGTAAACGTGCAAAGTATAACTTCTACTGCGGCTGTAAAATAATGTGCCGTGAGTAAATTATTTTTCTTATCAGATGTTTTGTCTGTATAGTGTGATAGACCTTTTCAAAACATCTATCACCTCGTTGTCAAGATGAGTAATAATGACATTTGCGTTCTTTACAAAAAGAAATTATATGATGGATATAATGAAATTTATGAAAAGGTTTATTGATTAAAATTAATTTTATTCCGTTAATTTTATTCCGTTCAAGGTTTATTGTGGTATCTTTTGTTGTTAATGTACGCAATATTTGCTCTTTCTTCTTCTCTGTTTTTTTCTTCTTCTTGCAGAACATAGAGTAATCTGGAATATCGACTTATCTTCTTGGAACTTACGTTTACAATCAATACCTAATCTTGGTGATTTTGTATTTAAATTGTCGTTATTTTTTTAGCATATTTTTTTAGCGTGAACTTTTGGTAACTGTTTCTGTGATAAAAACTAGTATCCTGGGTAAAAACATTTTACCGGTTCACTTTCCCCGTGAGTAAGTTACCCCACCTCCCGTGATTACCCTCTCTCAATTATGCATGAGTGACGAAAAATAAAATCATAGAATTACAAAGAATTAGTTGTAGAGCTCGAAAAGATGATCAAAAAAATGTATAGGATCGTCTGTGTACGACGTCCCGTTAGTGAGATATCGTCGATCAAAGATTCTGATGACGTCACACCCGTCCCCAAAAAAGTTTTATACCCATTTTTTTTTGGGCACCCATCGCCAATATAGCAGACTCCTAAAAACGTCAGTTATTCCTATTGGTTCTCGAGATATTTTCCCCTAAACGTCGCGTTCCATTGGGGGTGCAATGCAATGTCCCCTTGCCAAAAAATGTTCTTTAAAAACTCTTTAAAACCTTCTAGTTGGAGCACCTTTTTTTCCTTTTTTTTAAAGTACTCTTAATTCCCAGAGCAACAGTTCAAGATTGATCACATAAGGAATAATCGTTATAAACCCAGCCCCTTAGATCAGCCCCTAAATCTACAGAACGATATACTTCAAGTCATGACCAAGGATAAAGATCGTTGTTTTTACAGATTTTCTAAAACCTTTGATACAATTGACTTTAAATCACTAATTCGTGGTGACAATCTAGAGCAAACACAGTCAACAAAATTATTAGGTGTCACATTCGTTTTTGCTAAGCCGTGTTTATTTGTTCATCTTTTGAAAAGTATTTTTAAATGTTCTTAAAGTTCAGCGTCTATTTTAAGGTCACTTATTTTTGCCAAAACATCCATTGATCTGACCGGACCACAGTCAAGTGGTAAATGTTTTTAAATTATCAGCGATTTCAGGCAAGTAGTAGTATATATATTTGGCCGTCAAATCTATTTTTCAATGCTTTCAACTATTTACAATAAAATACAGGCAGGAGCAAGTAGAAGACATAAATTATCTTATCATCAAGCTCCTTCGTTGAACTGCAAATCTCAGGGAAATTGAATTTGATGAGTGGGTGGCCACCCTGTTATTAAAAATGTGTTCTTATAGTAAAAACATGAAGGACTATTTAGAGTTAATAGTAAAACTCAAACTGAAATGCAACGGTACTTTGTTCTCATTAGGGTTTTGTTGATTTTTTTGTGTTTCGTTTAGTTTGCTGTGGGCTTGAGAAATTCATCACACGTCTTTCGTTTCCATGATTCTAACTTACTTCTGGAGATGTATGAACCTTGAAAGATTTAATCCATTATAATGAAAACAGATTTTGTTTGTGTCTTTTCCCCCTTTCGTCAATCAAGCACAAAGGTTTGGCTATATATGGCAATGTTGATTTCTACGACAAAATATTAATAGTGTAAACAAGGACAAATCTATCAAATCTTCTGTTTTGCACTATGTTCGATTTGTGTTAAGCACGTTTCCCACTAGGCGTTTCTTCGGGTTTATTAACGTTTATTTGTTTATATCAAAATTGGACTTCCCTTGGCTTGTAGAAAATCAAAAACCAAGAAGAAATACGGTAGCGAAAATGTATTAATATAACAAGAAGAATAAATGGTGGGAGAGGGAGGCGCTTATTCAAAGGGGATGGGGTTATTTCAAAATTGAAATACAGCATATTTCGTCCATTTAATTCAAGTGTTGGGTGTAAAAAATTCTTTTTTTTTTTATCTTTTCAAGCTGTCGAGGCTCGAATTAACGCCCCATATCCTGATTCTTCTCCTGTTATGTAGAATGAGTCCACTTAAAAATATTTATGAAAACGAAAGAATTTCATCTTCGTCGTCCACTTATGTTGGTTGTTTTTTATTAACTTCGGTAAATTGTTATTCAAGTTGTTCTAGATATTGCTACATATGTGCACTATTTAGAATATTGATGTAGAACATTTTTAGCGTCCATTCGAGCCTTTACAGCAACCAGTTTTATTTATCATGTAAAGAAATTTGAACTTTCCTCCGACATTTATAATTCACAAAGGTTTATGTCATTAAGCTACGTTCTTAATGAGTGCTGTGTCATATGGTATGTATATGTGTGCCGTGCTATGATCTGTGTCATATTTCATACAATTTCATAATCACAAAAAAAGTTTAATAAAGGGTATTCTTCTAAGAAGCGTCGTCATTGTGCCTTGAATGTAATTGATATGTTGATACTCAAAATTCATATACGTGCAAATATAATCGTTCCACAACAATCCGCCACATTGACTTGCACAAATTATCGTAAGACTTCAAAACAATTCCAATCATTCTCTGATGCAAGAGTATTCGAAGGTGATGTAGATTTTGAAGACAAAAGCTGGCAATCTTTTGTTGCTGCGTTGTAGTTGATTGCCAAGCATTCACTTTCTTTATCACAGAATTTTAGCATACAGATAGAGTGGTTGAATATATTACTGATCGTGCGAATAACATCTGCTTTGAGCTTTTTATTACCATGGCGGATGTATGTTCGTCCAATTCCTCTCACTACAACGTTCAATTTTAGAAGATAGGTATTTTATTTACAAATGAAATCATACAAAGAAATACTCGTACAAAAACCAATATAGTTGCACCTTGTTGGTCATCTCTAACTCAGACACAATGTTCCTAACTTATATCCGAAACTTACCTTAAGGAAAGAAATCCTCAAGTGGATTTATTTTCGCGAACTTGTTTTCTGAGAATATATGTCATTTTATTTTTCAAAGACGCAGAAATCTTAATGCTCGAAAAGACGCTACAATTTTCTAAAAATAATATTCAACTAAAATTGATCGTTGTTGTGTGTACTTTGTAAAAAAAATCATAAATCAATACCGTAAAAACACAATTCCATAATCAAAATGGATTTGAATAAAATCAAACTACTGTAATGTCAGAAATTTTCGCGAATTTCGAGAATGGATATCTGATCGTGAAATTAAATTCTCGGGAAAAAAAGTTTTGTTTAATAATTCGCGAAAAAGTTAAATACTCACTAGATAAAACTTTGATGAATTCCCGAAATTAAATGCCCGCGAAATACTCCATTTTGACCGATTCGTGAAAATTAATTCTGGCGAAATGTAAAAAATTTCGCGAGTGGAGCGATTTTCGAAAATTTCTGGACCCGAAAATTTCTGACATTGAAGTAATTATCTCTATTACTAAAACTCGCAGGAGGATGATTAGATGCAATTTTGATATCCAAAACGAGACCGGATGTACTTATTAAACAAACTTATTAGACAAAAACAAGGCGTTTAAACAGAAATTCGGAAAAGGTTTATTCTTGAAAAAAAAATTGAATTTTGCTCATTTGCGAAAATTAATTCTGCGAATTCTGCTAAATTTCTCGAATCAACGAATTCCCGAAAATTTCTTCCCACGAAAATTTCTGACATTAAAGTAGTTTGATTTTATTCGATTAATTTTTATTGTATTCTGGATGAAACAATTTTATTTCAAAGAAGACACTGCATGAAACTCTACGCAGTTTGTTTTGTTCTAGAGACACTATTTTTGTGACCATGTTTCATTTTTTTCATGTCCTTATAATTCTTAACCATCATTTATGTTGTTTCCTTTTATTAACTGGAAAAAATTCTTATTTTAGTTGTTCTAAATTTTGCTACATGTATGCACTCAAAATTTTTAAAGTAATTTAATTCCTGCAAAATACTGAAAAAGGCTATTCTCCGGTGTATTTGTAAAACTATATCATTATTTCAAAAATATTTGCAATCTGATTGGTTAATC
Source organism: Turritopsis rubra (assembly GCA_039566895.2). NCBI lineage: Eukaryota > Metazoa > Cnidaria > Hydrozoa > Anthoathecata > Oceaniidae > Turritopsis > Turritopsis rubra. Next base: position 12,647,764 of record CM077620.1, read on the forward strand.
AGTACAGTATATCTCTTTTATCAGTGCAAATAAAAAATAAATACAGTGCCAATAAATGATTTGTATACATTTGACGCAATGCAAGGGTTTCCCCCTATACTAATACGCATACAGATAAAAAACCTTGTCCCGTTTGAATCCTAAACAAAGTTTATGTTTTTTCGTTTTTTCTATTTTTTATACTAAAGATAAATCAGTTAGCGCACAGTTCTTCGTGCAATATGGCATATTTTTCTCGTTTCTTATTTTTGCTGTTATTTCACAAGCCTTTAGCCATATTGAAATTTATACCAAAAATATAAGAAACGAGAAAAATATTCGCCATATTGCACGAGGAAATGTGCGATAACTAATGCATATTCCGATTAATATTATTTTTAGAAAATTGAACTATTGTCGTCATCCAAAATAACCAAGATATTTCCTTCAGCAAAAGCGTTGTCACAGGGATCTTCTTTCATGGGTATCTGATTTCATTTTCAATTTCGATCCATAAAATTGTTAATGATAATTGCCCACGCCTTGAGAATATGCAGAATATTACTCTCTGCGTTTAAATGTTATAATTTTTGTACTTTAATATGTATATGCTACAATATGTACTGTAGTTTGATAGGATGACATAAGAAAAAATCGCGATAACTCGAACTATTATCTTATTTTTGTCTGATTTCGACTTAACGGGAGCTCCGCTTTACTCGAACATTCGTTATCTCGAACTATTTTCTTGGGTCCCGTGGGAGTTCGAGTTACCGGGAGTTAACTGTATATAGAAATTATATAAGCAAAAGTTTACCAGTTCCCACTTTGGGCGGAGTCGTACTTTTTTGTGGAGCATCTAAACAAAGATATGTATTATATTTACTCAATCATGCCCATTCAATGTCTTTAAGTAAATTTTATAATTATAAGTTTATCATTTACTCCTTCATTCATCACATGAGAAAGGGACTTTTAAAATAACTTTAATACAGACACAGTTTAAAACATGCGTTTACCTCTTGTCACTGTGGCTGGGTTTGTACTTTGTTGTGGTGGGATGTCTAAATAAAAATGAATCTTATTTGTAAAATGGCATTCATCCATTAGAAAAGAACAATCTGCTTCATGTTTATATATTAAGTGACATTAAAGATAATTTTATAATGATATGTTTATCATTTTCTCGTTCTTTCACATGAGAAAAAGACTTTCAGAATAACTTTGGTTACACTTGCACTTTTTAATTTCTATTTTTAAATGCCCATTGTCAATGTCACCCATCATAAATTTTACACTTGGTAGATAGTATCGTTCGTTCAAATTTACAATAGCTGGCTTTTTTAACATTAATACGGACCCAATTTAAAACATACGCTTACCACTTGTCACTGTGGCTGGGTTTGGACTTTGTTGTGGAGGGATGTCTAAATAAAAATGATTGTTATATGTAAAATGGCATTCATCCATTAGACAAGAATAATTTGCTTCATGTTCATATATTAAATGACTTTAAAGATAAGTTCGTTAATAAAATCGTTCTTTCACATGAGAAAAAGACTTTCGAAATAACTTTGGTTACACTTGCACTTTTTAATTTTATATTTTAAATGCCCATTGTCAATGTCACCCATCATAAATTTTACACTTGGTAGATAGTATCGTTCGTTCAAATTTACAATAGCTGCCTTTTTTAACATTAATACGGACCCAATTTAAAACATGCGCTTACCACTTGTCACTGTGGCTGGGTTTGCACTTTGTTGTGGTGGGATGTCTAAATAAAAATGATTGTTATATGTAAAATGGCATTCATCCATTAGACAAGAACAATCTGCTTCATGTTTATATATTAAGTGACATTAAAGATAATTTTATAATGATATGTTTATCATTTTCTCGTTCTTTCACATCAGAAAAAGACTATCAAAATAACTTTGGTTACACTTGCTTTTTAATTTCCATTTTTAAATGCCCATTGTTAATGTCACCCATCATAAATTTTACACTTGGTAGATAGTATCGTTCGTTCAAATTTACAATAGCTGGCTTCTTTTACATTAATACGGACCCAATTTAAACCATGCGCTTACCACTTGTCACTATGGCTGGGTTTGCACTTTGTTGTGGTGGGATGTCTAAATAAAAATCAATCTTATATGTAAAGTGGCATTCATCCATTAGACAAGAACAATCAGCTTCATGTTCATATATTAAATGAATTTAAAGATAATTTTATAATGATATGTTTATCGTTTTCTCGTTCTTTCATATCAGAAAACGACTTTCGAAATAACTTCGGTTACACTTGCACTTTTTAATTTTATATTTTAAATGCCCATTGTCAATGTCACCCATCATAAATTTTACACTTGGTAGATAATATCGTTCGTTCAAATTTACAATAGCTGGCTTTTTTAACATTAATACGGACCCAATTTAAAACATACGCTTACCACTTGTCACTGTGGCTGGGTTTGCACTTTGTTGTGGTGGGATGTCTAAATAAAAATAATTGTTATAGGTAAAATGGCATTCATCCATTAGACCAGAACAATTTGCTTCATGTTCATATATTAAATGACTTTAAAGATAATTTCGTTAATAAAATCGTTCTTTCACATGAGAAAAAGACTTTCGAAATAACTTTGGTTACACTTGCACTTTTTAATTTTATATTTTAAATGCCCATTGTCAATGTCACCCATCATAAATTTTACACTTGGTAGATAGTATCGTTCGTTCAAATTTACAATAGCTGCCTTTTTTAACATTAATACGGACCCAATTTAAAACATGCGCTTACCACTTGTCACTGTGGCTGGGTTTGCACTTTGTTGTGGTGGGATGTCTAAATAAAAATGATTGTTATATGTAAAATGGCATTCATCCATTAGACAAGAACAATTTGCTTCATGTTCATATATTAAATGACTGTAAAGATAATTTCGTTAATAAAATCGTTCTTTCACATAACGAAAAAGACTTTTGAAATAACTTTGGTTACACTTGCACTTTTTAATTTTATATTTTAAATGCCCATTGTCAATGTCACCCATCATAAATTTTACACTTGGTAGATAGTATCGTTCGTTCAAATTTACAATAGCTGGCTTTTTTAACATTAATACGGACCCAATTTAAACCATGCGCTTACCACTTGTCACTGTGGCTGGGTTTGCACTTTGTTGTGGTGGGATGTCTAAATAAAAATGATTGTTATATGTAAAATGGCATTCATCCATTAGACAAGAACAATTTGCTTCATGTTCATATATTAAATGACTTTAAAGATAATTTCGTTAATAAAATCGTTCTTTCACATAATGAAAAAGACTTTCGAAAAAACTTTGGTTACACTTGCACTTTTTAATTTTATATTTTAAATGCCCATTGTCAATGTCACCCATCATAAATTTTACACTTGGTAGATAGTATCGTTCGTTCAAATTTACAATAGCTGCCTATTTTAACATTAATACGGACCCAATTTAAAACATGCGCTTACCACTTGTCACTGTGGCTGGGTTTGCACTTTGTTGTGGTGGGATGTCTAAATAAAAATGATTGTTATATGTAAAATGGCATTCATCCATTAGACAAGAACAATTTGCTTCATGTTCATATATTAAATGACTGTAAAGATAATTTCGTTAATAAAATCGTTCTTTCACATAATGAAAAAGACTTTTGAAATAACTTTGGTTACACTTGCACTTTTTAATTTTATATTTTAAATGCCCATTGTCAATGTCACCCATCATAAATTTTACTCTTTGTATATAGTATCGTTCGTTCAAATTTACAATAGCTGGATTTTTTTACATTAATACGGACACAATTTAAAACACGTGCTTACCACTTGTGACAGTGGCTGGGTTTGCACTTTGTTGTGGTGGGGTGTCTAAATAACAATATATGTTATATTAATTTAATCATTTTCCATTAACAATAACTGGCCCTATGATGTAAAGCAAATATAAATGTTAACTTGACAATATCAAAGTCAAATCAAATTTACTCTTATGCAAATATGGTCAAGATAAATGCTAAAAAACGCTGAAGTTATAAAGAAATATTTGGAATGGAATCCCGACGTCAATACGGAGCTAGAGGATGTTAATGCTACTAATGAAATCGAACTATCTGTATCGCATGTCAATGAAACTTTTTTACAGCAAAAGGATTAACACTACACTAAAGTTCTTGTGCATTTCTAGACAGTGCACTTCTTCCCATATAGCATCTCCTCGAGAATCCATACCATAGTATAAATGGGGTGAATACAATAAGAATGTCTTCGACAAACCTGAATACAACTTACGACAGGATTGTTTCCTGGCGGATAAACTTCTTTATCATACACATTCTGCGCAGAAAAATTGCAGTTTTCTCTCTGGCGCTATGGGATGGGATGCTATTATCCGACAACCAAAAAGCAATTATCCGATAATTAGTGAATACCGGGTTTCTTTCAATCCGCTGTAGACATTCGTCAGATATTGCCTTGGCTCGACGGTATTAAATTGCAATATCTCCTGCGTTTCGTCGTATATTTCTTTATTATGGTGTAAACTGGTATAGCTGGCAAGGAGTTTATATCAGAAATTGGTGGATATATGAATTTATGAGATTAAGATTCCGCTTTGAATAAGATTCTATTAAAATTAATCTTGGTAATGCCATTGCTATTACTACAAAAGCCTCGTAAGAATTCCAAATACAAAGATCATATTGTTGTTCTAGAGACGATTAAGTGTATGAGAAGAGGGTAAAGTCTTTTGTCTTCTAATGAATTCACAATCTATTGAAGATAGCTTACCAGATCATATCAACACAATATCCATCTGAGAATTCTCTCATCGATTTTCAGAATTGATACAAAAAAGTAATCTCAATGGGACTATAAAATACTGACAAGCAATATGTGAAATGGCATTCACCCATTAGACAAGACCAATCTGCTTCATATTCAAAATCTACAACCAAAGCCAGCTCATAATTAAGTTTTCTTTCCAGACGAAAACTTTATAGTGAGGCAGTAAGAGGAGTTGCACTAAAGAAAAATGGTGGTTTTGAGCTTTCAGCAATCGGCGCTAACGGTTGGAGAAACGGCGCTAAAAGTTATTTGCTAGGAATTCATATGGTTACATATCACTAGGCTTGTAGGATTTATTAACGAAGCTGCGTTAACGCATTAACGAAACCACGCCTAACCCACATGAATTTCTAAACTTTCCTTGCCTGCCGTTTAATTCCATTACGTGAGAACCCTTCATATCGAAAATTGGGCTAGTTTAGTATTGGAATAGTGCTCAAAAGGATTGCTGGGAAATCATTTGTTTTATTAATTCTGGAAACCGTGATCAACAATTCTGTTTCATACCTCGAAGTCTACATAGGGCATGAAAGAAGCTGCGAAGCTGCTGTTCATGCGATGCAGAGAATATTCAATGATGAAAATATTGAAGCCGATATGCTAATCAATGTCTTTAATTCTGTTAATAGTATGGCCTTCCTCAATAATGTTGCTGTGGTTTGTGTATTGATCTCGACAAACGTACGAAATTATAAAATAAAGTTTTTCCTTTATAGACAAGTTGGAAAGGTAAGGATTTTCCATCGTGTGATTCGCAAAATGTCAATGTTATAGATCTCTTGTCATTGGAACCAGCTCGGGAAATGTGTTTTCCTCCTTTCGCAGCCATTGTGACAGTGTCAGTCGCGACAAATTTTGAGGACGTTTGATGAGGATTGATTATCAATTTGTCCAATAATGTCATGAAGAAATTTCGGAAATATCATGAAGAAACTGGGACTTCAATCCACAAGGAATGCGTGATTACTTTAAAGTAGTTAAAAAGCATCCACAATCTGCGTACATGCGATGTGCGTCCACAATCTGCGTACATGCGATGTGTGTACACAAACTCTTAAATTTCATTTTAAAAACATTGGAATTTTAGAATATACGACCACTATTGTTGGAATCACTATGCATGGATGATACATTTGAATTTTATACTGGGCTAAGAAGATTTCATGTTTACTCCAATACGGCGAATTGGAAAACTTATACTGGAGAAAGAATCTCTTTCAAGCACGAGCACAATAACGTTTACGATAAATTTTCTGTCGCCGGTAAAACATTTACGAGGACGAATCGGACCAATTACTGTTTGACATATTCCAAGAGAACTTTCCTGATCGGTATGCCTTGCAAAAAGGAGCAAACCTTGAAGCTGCGGTGTCCGATACAAAAGCTTAGTCGTCACCTTTAATACAGGGTGGACTTGAAATCCCAATTAAAGTCAAAGTTGTATGGCAAAAAGAAAAGAATCTGACAATATTGAAAACAATAGTAGAAGTACCCAATAACTGGACAATATACCGATGACTCGAAACAAATTTTAAATGAAATTGGAGTAAACGAAAATAAAGATGACGACGATGACGCGGACTAGGGTGATAAAAGTGAGGTTAACGATGATGAGGTTGAAGAACTTTATGAGCTAGAAAAATAACACGTAAAACACGTAAATATAAATTGTTTTTCTGAAATTACAACTAATTCCTAGGAAATCCCGTAAAAACCATTTCTTTACTGTAGAAAAGTTTTTGAAAAATGTTTGAAAAATGTATTAAAAAGCACGGTATTTAATAGAAAACCACAGAAACTAACGGAGATTAAAATGAAGGCGATACAAAAAATAAAGGGTTTTTTATTAACGGTTGATTTTCTAAAAATTAGTTTGCATAATTTCACAACGTCCATGGTTTAATTTGGCTTCCTGCATTACTAATAGCAATGCCATTGGTTCCATAAGTATACACATGTACATGTACATTGTTGCAACTACAAGTCTGTAGTATCAACAAAATCAATTCATGTGCTTACCAGTCGTTACTGTAGCTGGAGTTGGTGGGCTGTACCCTATGAAATAGTTCATATAGATTTTAAAACATCTCAACAAACCTGTAATACAAACCGTTTAACCAATTGATAGATGGCCGATATTTTATCACACCTTCGTGTAGAAGTGGCGGTAGAGTAGTTATTTAAGACAGGCGCGGAAAGAGGGTTAGCCAAGTTAGTTGCAATGACTAACATCTTTTTTGCAGAAAAAGAAATATAATCAACATTCAGTCCATTCTCACTTTCTCTTTTATCTTCCATGTTTAATCTGTATCTTAATAATTTATTCCGAGAGCGTTTACGGCCACATTTCTTAGTCAACTGAAAACTAAGTTGTCTTTTTCAATTTCATAAATCCGTTCGGAAGACCTCGACTAACTTCAAGGAAACGTCTCATTCGGGGGTACTTTTGATTAATGTTAACCAATACTGTAGACTTTAAAATCGTTAAATTCACCTATACAAATTGAATCACTCTTCCAGCTAACTTAACCTCGTTTTACGTCAGCTGATGGAAAAAACATTTACAATTGCACCTCGATAGTTATCCATAGCTTAGACAAGTCGGTCACTTGAAATTTCTCCAAGTTAGGCGCACGTTAGGCGCAAATGATCAGAACAACTCAATGGTTGGATACACCTAATGACTTGAGTAATCTTGATAAAAAAAATGATGTAAAATATTAAAATAGGGCAACTTGTTTAGGAAAGCACGGATAGAACCATCGTTTTGGATTTAAAAAAATAAGCCCCGCGAAAGTTTGGCCTGCTGAGCTGGCTTCACTCAGGGGATACTCTTTGCAGTTTCTTTTTCCCCTTTTCAACATGGCGATCGTGTACTTTCCACAGCAAAAGAAAACCTTGTTGACGAAGGGCATGGAAGAACATTTAAAAGCGATTTACGATGGCTTGTTGAAAACAGTTATAAAAAAGCCTATGCTAGGACAAGCGAGCCTTTACAACTTGTTGGTCATCGCGGAGAAGGAGCCGATCCTTCATTAGTATTCGTCCGTACGTCCGTACGTAATTTCAAGATTTTTTGTCCACAGTTATAGGCTGATTCCGCAAAACATTGGAATAGAGGCTGTCCACAAACCGTGGTTAATGTATGAATGGCACACTAAAAATTATTTAAAGTAATTAAATTATTGTGAGTGTGTCCTAAAATACAGAAAAACGTTCAATCCTAATTTGTGTTCCCCAGCAGAACGACACAGTAAAAGCATTCCGCTTAAGTTTTCAACCTTATACTGCACTATTATTTCAGAATACTGAAATATTACCAGCCGCTTAATCTCCAGCACTCAAGGTAAGAAAATTCTTACTGATTTTTATAATGACATTGATCCCACTTTCGATTTATTCCCTCCTCTTTTCTGTCCCTCCGCCTTTTACCTTTGTGACCTGTTAGTGTACCACTTAAAATTTCACAAATTGTTGATGAAAATACGAATACACAAAATATTTCCTGTGGGTTCTAAAAACAGGTAGCTATATAGCTATAGTTTTACGACTTGTCGTTATCCTTATAAATAAATTCACTTCACACACACAAGAAGAGTAGACAGTCCCCTGCCCCAGCAGCACTTAAAAATTGTTTGGTGTCTTGGTGTCCGGCAGTTTCTTGTGTAACTTAAGACTTATTTTAAAGAACAACGAAAACATTTGGATGGTAAAAAAAACTTTGTTTTGTGTGGTCAATTCATTGTTGGAATTAAGAGTGCCAATATGACAGGAGGAATATGTTTGAAATGCAAAAAGAAAAAAGAAAGAAAAGAAATTCAGTTTTTCTTTTGTTACCACCATCCCACTTTTTACTACTACCACAAATGCTGTTTTAGTAGTTGTCGAAAGTTTGTTGTTGATAATGGTCAAAATATGACACTGCGATTGAACTTCGTCATAGCCAATTATCATTATACTGAATTCATTTGAAGGAATATATACTTCTTTCCTCAGTCTTTCAACGTTAGCAAAATATGAAAACTAATTATTTGCGAAATTCACGAAATTAATTTGCACGAAAACTGAAACTTTCGGCATCGAACTTTTAGGAAAATAACTTTCATGAATAAATTTATAGAACTTAACAACCTTGTACCCAACACTTTCTTTAGTTTTAAGACATCACATATCAAAACAGACAACGAGACCTCAAAAATTAAGATGTTAATCCAAAGTTTCTTTGTGAATATAAACTTTCCCAAGTTTCGCAAAGGTTTTTCAGAAAATCAGCTTATGGTATGCACTTTCTGATCCTAAAATAGCGGTTAGAGACTTTTTGGCTTAGTTGCCGTTCACTGCTGGAACTATTGACCTGTTTCATCAGCCTGTAATGGTTCCAAATAATGATTCATTATGACTCATATTTGAAGGGCAAGATTATCGTCCCAGGAGTGAACTGCAACTAATCCGAATATTTCTACGACGGTTCCGTTTGACCTGAAATTTGTGAATTTTTTGCCCATTTACTATTCGGAGATTAAAGATCAAATATTGCATCTTTTTTTAGTCAAATTGAAAAAAAAATGCCCGCCTTATCTGAACTGGGCCAGATTTTATTATTCAGATATTTCCAAAAAAATATTTCCATTACTCAATTTTGCATAGCTATTTTCGTCACGTGAGAAGTATCATATATAATCTTCAGTTTTTACTTTTACACAGTATTGTTACATTCTACTATTATTAACACTTTAACAATAGATTAAATTCAGAATACACATTAATAAATTGTATACAATACTTCAAGACCTATGACCTCAACCCATCGAGACATAACAAACGTACGCAAATATTTTTCTGAAGAGTGTGTCTAACGGACTTACGCTACATTTTAACTTTTCGTCTCTTGTCTTTGGGTTGTTTTCATTTAAAAGGCAGACGTAACAAGCGAAAATTAACATTAAGCGTGGGAACTATACAAATGCTGAATGTGAAATCTGTCTATTTCTCTCTCTCTCGGAACCACGGTGATTTTCAATTAGAAATTTTTGAGAGAGAAATCTCTTTCCCTCAAATCATATCAGCTAATAAAAATAGGTAAGGGAAAGAGTTAGAGTCAGGTTTCCTAGCTATTGATGAATAAGATACCGAGTATAATGAGACATATGAATGAAGCCGAGGTTGTATGTCCCGTGACACTTGAAACAACACCGCCGTTGACGATCAGATTCACTGCGAAGAAAAATTTCAAACAGCTATTTATTGACGTCTTCACAAAAATTCAACTTTTTTCCTGACAGTGATTGCTGTTTTCACAACGCGTATTTGCGGATCATTAAAGCATATAGTTCGTTAACCTCAAACTGGAAACCGCTGCTTTTGAAATGGAAACGACAGTTTTAAGGATACTCAAATTTTCTTTCTAAAATGTACTTCTTGCCGCTGCAGGAGAAAGGCTGCAGGAGATAGGGCCCTTTGTAATGTGTACCACTTTTCACGTATGCCCAACCGTGCTGACCTTCATGCCCCAGGGCCTCTTGTTGACTGTAGAAGAAGACATCAAGGCGGGTTTCCACTTAAGCAAACTTGGCTGCGCGGGCGAATTCGCGCGACTTTGCGCATGCTCACTTTAAAAAACTTGGACATATTACGCAATACATCTGGTCGCGGCGATCGCTTTCTGTAGTTGAAGCTCAGTCAACTTCTAGAGCGGGCGAAATCGATCGCTCAGAAAATCTACATTTTTAACCAATCAGAATGAACTATGCCTACGTGGAAATAAGTAATAGCAAAATAATTAATAGCAAAGCAATCAGTAAATTCCTTCTGGACACATTCATATTTATAATTAGCAGTTTTGAAAAAGTGGGCCACTTCTTAAATTTCTATCAATTTCCACTTTGTTCGTTTTGGTCGCGCGGGCAGCGCTGCCCGCGCGACCGATTTCGCTTAAGTGGAAACCCGCCTTTATATCAAGTATATGTGTTGAAAATGATGTGCCCGATGGGATTAAAAGTTTTGCAGCTTTGAGGTAAGTCCCACAGGAGTTACAAATAAATCTGTTCATAAATCCATAGCTAGTCATAATAATTTTAATTATATTATTTGTAGTTTTTTGCAAATTTGATTTGGTTTTTAATTGACATGAAATCTATGAATTTTTTTGTTTTTCATGAAAATAGTGAACTAATTTGTGGTTACATAAGTTTAGAAAATTTTAAAAAGCCTGGTTAACTAAGACTAATTATCTATGTAAATATGGCGCGTTAAAGTTGTTGTGGATTTTTGTTTAGGACGGAATCAACTGGAAATTGTTTATTCAGTGCTTTCTATATATATCAGAAATATAGATAGAAAAGATTTAATTAAAAATGTTTTTAACCCTGACAGGGATTATTGTTTCCCCAAGACATTAGGAAGGTCTTTCCAATGAGATGGTAAGAACAATTTCCATGGCTCTGTTATTCACCTAGTGAAGATGGAGCTTATTGCATTTCCTGTGTGTTTTTTGGATACAAATTTCCTGCAAAAGCCTGTAGGGTAAAAAAAATATTCACAACCAATGAAACATTGGCCTGATGCAGTATCTGCGTTTAATCGTCATTGTACTGGTAAGAAAAAGCTTTCCAGTCATCAAAATTTTTATTCTCTTCACAATGACACATCCAATTTTCACTACAGTTTTGTCATTTATGAAGTGTGATGGCAGGGTGGTTGATGTTTTGGTTGATAAAAAATATATAAAAGGATGTAAGTGAAAATCGAGAAAAGCTAAGACCACTTGTTGACTCAATAATTTTTTTAGGTCGACTGAATTGACCTTTTAGAGGTCATCGGGATGATTCCCAGTTTCACCCTGAGGTTGGGCTTTATTCCCAAGGAGGTGTGGGTAATTTTATAGAGCTCCTGAATTGAGTGAGAAGTGGAGACACTGTATTTGAGAACCATTTTAAGAAATGTAAGAAGAATGCTACTTACATTTCTAAAACCACACGAAATGAATTAATAAATTGTTGTGGTGTCCCCCCGTCAGTCATTTTGGGGATCAGCTGCAGGTGTTCCTTATGTTTTCACAGTATGTTGGTTATTCCAACTGTGCTTTGCTTTCAAGTTGTACTTAATTCTTAATACGCAAGCCTAGTTTAACTTGTTTATTGGTACTTCAAGCTGTACTTTTCCGTCATTCACGCTGGCTTACATAAGGAACATTTGGCTCATTTATATTTTGTGTTTTGTTTCTCACTGGGAACCCAACAATTAAAACTTTAAGATGTAGTTGTTCAACTGACTTAAAGGATAATAGTTAATTACAAACTTATACGCTGTTCTTTGCTTGTCCATAAAATAGCTTTCGATTTCGTACTATTTACATGTAGAGTCACTGGCACGGCATTCACTTGTTCGTAAACTTGCCTTCGTTTTCGTGCCGTGTACGTGCGTAATATGCCTGTCCATGTCCGGCCATCTTTCTAATAAGTGGATGAGCCTATGCATGCTGATGAACCTTGATATTAGGCGAAACAAACAAATATTTGATGTCTGTTTACAACTAATTGTGTTGTAAAAGCTTTGTTCTTTTGTTGCGTATTGCCAAAACCAAACCAAAAGACTTTTTAACCAAAACGTTGTTTGTAATCGCATATTGCTAAAAGGGACAAACTCTGTTATGAAGTTAAGATTTTAGTGTATAAATTACCCCAATTGCAAATATTTTTCAAGGCTCCCAGCTGTTTGGCCAAAATGCATTGAGTCACCGTGCTCCGTAAAGCATTTTTGGCGATTCGTGACTAATCTCTTTTAAACCCTGTATCCGCGCCTGTAAAGCCTCACTTACTCGGACTTATATGTTTATTTAATGTATTTTCTAACATATTGCCTCTATATATGGCATATTCAATACGAAGGAAACAAATTTTTGGGCTTTCTTAGCTTTTAAAAAGTACGTAGCAATACTAGGGTTGATTATGTTAACGTTATAAAAATACCTAACACGCAGGTGAATCTACGAGTTTGTTCGCACTGGTCGCGCTTCCATTGACCAAATTCTAGGCCATCCAGTTCCATAGCAAAACATTTCCCAGAATCAGAAAGATGTGTTTCTGCCAATCTTGAGAAAGTTAGAGCTGAAATAAAACAATTAA